>JACEEZ010013149.1:5000-26340 GCA_016584305.1 Chionoecetes opilio | reverse complement strand
AGGAGGTATTTTTTTAATTCGTGTTCTGCTAAAAAACTACAGGCATTTCGCAATGTCCGCGGGGATTTTAAAAAGTCGAATAAATATTGAATTTTTTTTTTTGGGACAGCCTTTGGGAATATTTTGTTCTGGAGTTTTAAAATAATAAAAATAAAAAACTTGCATCCAAAAAATTTTCCCTTTATGACTATTTTTTTAAAAAAAACCCTTCCCCTAATTTCCACATGCGGAAATGTCAAAATAAAAAAGAAGCGTTCCTTATACCTCGATTGATGGTCTTTTGTCTCCCCTCTAAAAATCAAGCTAACCCCTGTAGAGGGGCCTGAAAAAATTTTGGGTGTTTTTACCCGGGCATGTCCCCATCTTTCACTAAGCTGCCGACTGCAGTATAGTGTTGGGGAGCTAGATGTAGGACCTGTGGGCAAGCGAAGTTTTTTTTCTGCTAATAGAGTACAAAGAAAGGAAAAAAGGGGACGATCATCTTAGTATCTCTATATACAGTTGAAGGGAGAGGGCTAGAAGAAAAAAAGGGAAAAACAGTTTAAATTTTTCAGCCGACGGCCAAATGATGGGGGACAAAATGGCCATAATACTGGGGAGGGTAAATGGGAGGGGTTTCTACTCTTAAATTTTGTTGGGGCCCAAAGGGTTTTAAAAATCCTAAATCGACAATGGCGGGGGTAAGAAAACAGGGCAAGAAGGGGGGGAACACTATAATTTTGCTAGAAAAATAAAAATGCCAGGAAGAGGGTAAGGATATGGGATAGATGAGGGGTCTGGTGATATAAATGTGACCACAACATGATAGTCTTAAATTATAAAAATAAAACCAAAGGGAGAATGGGGGGAAAAAAATGCGATAAAAATGGGCTTAGACGGAAAATTGGGGAACTTTTAGGAGGACTTAAAACGGTACTTGGAAGGAGGAAAGGGGGGTGGATAAAAAAACCAAGTCGGGGGAGACAATAGATGAATAGCTAGGAAGGGGATGGTAAAGTAAAGCAAAGGAGCCGGGGGAAAAAAGTGAATAGGGGGTGGAATAGGAGATTGAGGGGAGAAGAAGAAACAAAACGGGCCACAAAAGAGACTCGAAAAGGAATAGATGGGATAGGGGAAAGTGAAATGAGGAGGCGGGGGATAGGTATAAAAAAAAACAGAGAGAAGTAAAAGCGCTTATTGGGAAAGGCGGGGAAACATGGAGGGGGAAATTTGAGGAAACTGGGGGAGAGGGTGGGGAAGGGGGGTAGGGATTGGTATCTTTTCTTAGAGGGGAGAAGACGGCAGCAACCGTGCGAAATGAAATTTTAGTGGAACGAAGGGGAAAAGGACCTAAGTATTAAAGAGGGATCAAAGTTTTGGGGAGGGGGGGCATGACTGGCGGTAAATTAGGTAAAAGTAATATAGGAATAAAGGAAATAGAGAGGATGGATGAACTTTCAGTAAGGAAAAAAAAAGGGTTATTTAAAAAAAGCTGAAAAATGGGAAAAGCGCGCAGGGATGGTATACAAACGAATTGTATAAGAAGGGGTGGGGTATGTGGATGGTTGTATGGCTTTTTAGGCAGATTTTGGCAGTAAGAGCCCCAAGGGAAATGGAATGAGGGTAGGGTTCTCTTTACACAAGGGAGGCACAAAAGTAGAAACTTTGAAAAATTATCGCCCAATGCAGAAATGGATACGGGGGGAAAAATATTCATGGGTTACTAAATGGTGGTTTGAATGTTGTGAGAAAAATAAGTAATGGGGAGGAACAGAATGGTTTTCCCAAAGATGGGAGAGGTGAGACAACATGTTCTAGTTAGTTCAGGGATAGAAAAAATGAATAGGATGGTGGAGAAATACCCTTTCTTCCTTGACATTGAAAAAGGGTTTTGATAGGGTCAAAAGGGGTTTTTCTTTGTAGACTACTGTCTAGAATTGGGGGTTTGTGACAGAATATCAGCATAATAGATAGTATTATGGGAAAACAAACCCGGGGAGTGTACAGGGTTGGGCAAGAGACGATGGTGGTAGTCAAGAGGGGGGTTGGCAGGGGTGCGTGTTTCACCGTTACTTTTTGGGTTATATACAAATTAGCATTAGGTTAGAAAAATTTGGGCTATGGGGAAAAGGGGTTGGGGGGGAAAAATTGAGCTTTTATATTGCTGACGACAAGTTGTCATGAGTAGGACATGGAGAACTTTAGGAGATGCTCATATATCCACAGTAGGGAGGATTTTGGGGTGAAATTTAACAGGGGAAAAATCAGGTCCTGGGTTTTAAAAAGGAGAGGCCAGATGAGGTAGAGTTGGGAAAAGGGGGACTGAGGTAGGGGCCCGAGTCATATAATACCTAGGTATCACGGTAAAGGGAAGGGACCATAGGACAAACGGAAAATAGGAAAAGAAATCAGTGGGTGGGAAGGCTTGGTAGTTACAAATGTAGGGAAACAGGTATAGGGGGTAGAGGGTTGTGGAAAGGCATGGCAGTACCGAGCCTCTGTATGGGGGAGAGTGTATGGGTGGGCGGTAGGGGAGCTGCAAGTAAGGTAGTACAGAAAAGGGGGAGGTAACTTGCTCTAGAGGCAACAGGTTGTCATGGAGGCGAAAAAGGGGAGAGGGAGGTAGTCCTTTGCGGAGAAATAGGGAAAGTCAGTCTTTAATTACAAAACAGGCTTAGAAAAATGGATGAAAACAGGGGGGCTCGAAAAAGTTATATGGATGGACAGAGTATAAATGGGGTAGATCAAACAGCGGTGGGAAAAATGTGGGTTACAGGGGTTTCACAGATAGGGTACACCAGTCTATAGGGGAGTTAAGCGAAAAGGGGAAAGACAAGTTCAAGGGGAGGGCAGGGAAAAGTGGAACGGGATGGAGGTAAAGTTCTCTGCTTGGGAGGTGGGGTGGGGGGCACACCGAAAGGGGGGGATCCCGTACGAAAGGGTACAACGCGAAAATTAATTCAAATTTCGCGCCACCATGCACCACGGATGCAGCGCCACCCTCATGAACTCGCGAGCAAAAGGGTCGTCAGCGTCACCTCCCTGTTTTTCCAGTAAGAAAAATTTTTTTTTCGTATGTTCCTTGTTTCTTTTCGCCGTTCTTATATAGTGTCTCATGGGCTGTGATGGGGTGATTCTTTTGGGGTAAGTTGCAATACGAGGGATAAACCCTATTGACATTTATTAGTGAAAAATAGTGATGCTTTCGAACAGGCCGCGGGGCATTTTTTACAAAAAAATTGGGGGGCGGGGGATCAAAGTATGGTGAAGTGCGGGGGGTCAAAGTACAGTGAAAATTTTAAAAAGCTATTCTTTTTAAAAACCTAAAAAAACATAACAAACATTTATTGACTATGTAATTCGCATGATATTAAAGGGTGGTGTTGAACTAGTGCATTAATTAAATGGAACAGTGTTTTTTTTGTGGCATAAAGTTGAAGGTGATTGGTATTAAATTATAATGCTATAATCAGTGTTATTATTGCTAATAAGCACTGAACTAACTATTATATAAGGGATTTATGTTATAGAATGATTCTAGAAATTTAATTTTCTTATGGTTAAAAAACCATTTAACACTGCATATTTTCGGGGCATGACGTTCGTGAATCCCCCGCATCACTACTAATTGTGGGGGGAAAATCTATATATTTTTAAAATACTTAGAAAAACATAAGAAAAAGTGACTGACTAATGCCTATTAGCATGATATTACATGGGGGTGTGAACTAGTGCATTTAAAATTAATGGAACAGTGTTTTTTGTTGGTGGTAAAGTTGAGGTGATTGGTATTAAATTATGATGCTTATATCATTGTTTATTATGCTATAAAGCACATGAACTAACTAGTTATATAAGTGATTTATGTTATTAGAATGAATTTCTAGAATGAATTTTTTATGGTTAAAAAAAACATTTAACCTGCATATTTTGGGGGCTGACGTTCGGGGGATCCCCACTATATTGCCAATACTCATAGTCCCCCAATAATATGGTGGCTCTGCAAGAATCGCGCCTCTACAACTGTAAAAACTAAGCTCAGCTAAACCTAACTAACCTAACCCTAACTATGCTGATGTCTAATGTCAGTACCTTTTCAGATCTAACCTAACCTACCGCCATCACCGTCATCTGCCTCGAAAATATGTACAGGACGACGAAACAAGCAGATGGACCGCACTGACCTGGAGGCGTGCCTTAAGCACCGCTGTGGGCCACTAGCTTCCACGCAGCCTGAAATAAGCCGCTGAGATTCAACATCAAGAAACACTCGTGCTGTAAGTGCTCTATTTAGTTCCCATATCTCCCTCTCCCAAGGTCTTTTTGTATGAACCTCATCCCACGTCTTCTTTGTCTCCCTTGATGAGGTCATGCAAACAAGACTCAGGGATATCTTAAGGGTCTCTAGATTTATAATTTTAAATGTATTTCATTTTTTTTGCTAGCTTTTATTGCCAGCAATGGCCTTCTAAGTCCTGAATTAATTTCTTTTTGGTTAAAGGATGCCTTCAACGCGCTTCTATTTATTTAATTTTTTTGTCAACTTTTGTTGCCGCAAGGGCCTTTTAGTCCTAATTCATTCTTTTGGTTACGGACGCCTTCTATCTATCGAAGAAGCTGTCGGATGGAGTTACCTATATGGCTGTTGCTTCCCGTAGCAATAGGGTTTTCAGCCCTCAACAAGAAATATATACATTGCTGATTATACCATCCACGAGCCAAGATGTTTCTACGGCCCTGCCCATGAACGATGTGCGTAGGATGGTTTACCAGTATGCCATAGCTTGTGGGAGCAGAGCATCCCTGCTCCTGGTAGAAAGAGAAAATGGAGACAAGGGACTGGTACTACTGCCCTTCATGAACCGTCATCCAACCTTGTATTGAAGCTCCGGAAGGCCTGTCCATTGCCAGGATTGTTTTCCTTCAACCAAAGTCAATGTGGAAACCTTCTTTAAGGCTTACACATTAGCTTTGGAGAAGTACACATTCACGCCGGATCCGGATATACAATTTGGATGAAGTTTCATTGTCGACTGTTATGAAGGCCAGTACAAGGTTGTGTGTGCGAGAGCCAGCCAGTAGCCACGCAGTTAACTTCGTTGAACGCGGTGACAGCATGAACGTTTTTGGTGGCAGTTAAATGCTGTGGGCAGTCCATCCCTCCAGTGTTTATCATTCAGATGCCAGAATGGAATCCCGCTTCATGAAGGAACACGATCTTTGGTTCCAAAGGGATATTGCATCCTAGTGGCTGGATTAATGGTGAATGCTCTCGTGCCGACACTTCACAGCATCTCCATGGGAGAAGTCTTGTTTCTTCTGTAGAGAAAAGAATTCCTTCTGATCATGGAAATGCTGAATGTCCACATGAACATTCAAGCCTGTTGAGTTTTTGCGAATAATGCATGGTAATCGTGATTGTTACCTTGCCTCCGCCATACACAGACAAACTCCATCTGACCATTGGATGTGAGGGTCTTTTGGTCCCTTTAAGACATTCCTGCGTGCCCTCTGACGACCACGGCTCATGCACCCTAACGAGCACTAACAGTCCCACAAGTTGCCTAGTTTGCTTCTGGGCATGGACCAAAGCCAGCTACCCCTCCAACATTCTCAGTGGTTTCCGGACGACTGTATATGGGCCACTCATCGCAACATCTTCCAGATTGATGTTTTGTAGGAGCGCATGTAAACCGAGCGACCGCACCACCAGAATTGTAGTGGAATTTACCCAACTTCTTCTGATGGGGAAGTTCAGATGGAGAGGAGCGACGGCTGAGGCCATACCTCAGAAGCTATACCCCTTCCCGCTGTGTCCTCCCAGGCTAGATGATGTGCCTGCCACCCCGGGCCCAGCACGACAGAAGCCTGCCACCCCGAGCACCACACGCAGAGCCTGCCCCCCGGGCCCATCACGACAGAAGCCTGCCACCCCGGGCCCCAGCACGAACGCCCCTGCCACCCCGGGCCCCAGCACGCCAAATCCTGGCCACCCCGAGCCCAAGCACGACAGAGCCTGCCACCCCGGCCCCAGCACGAATGGCACCCTGCCACCCCAGGGCCCGAGCACGAGACCGCACCCTGCCACCCCAGGACACCTTCTCAACAGACAGACTTAACCCCAGAGTGTGTCAGGCCCGTTCCCTAAGGGTAATCCTCGTCCTTTATGTAAAGGGACGGAAGAATGGTGCGGGCACTGCATTTTAACCGAGAATGAGAGGCAATATCTGACCTGAGGTTGAAGGCAGAGAAGAAGGCAGAAGCTGGAAGACAAAAAGAAGGCAAGCGGCCTTGAAAAGAAAACATTGGGAAGAGAAGGGGTCCCACAGCGGAAAAGTCTGTGTGCCTGTCCCCGGGAGAAGACACCACTGACGAGGAGGAGTTGATGATGTCCGACTTCAGCTGGAAGACCCTCCGAGTACTCTTCGGATGAGGTGGACGACGAGGGCAGCCCTGACTGCAGCATCATAACCCTTTTGCTTCGAAAACATCACAGGTGGGGGACTTTGTTCTGGTTCAGCTGAAGCTGGAGGAGGGAAGGGGTGTGGTCACATTAGTGTGCTAATGTTGCCTTCAGGTGTTGGCCATCATGGAGGATGGAAAATTAAACCTTTCTTTCTTCCGGATGAAGGTCCGTCTAACACCCGAGACACGTCACCTTCCCTACCATCCTAGAATTAAGCTTCTTGTTGATCCTATAACAGTGCAGAGGGTGTCCTGGCTTGACCTCCACTAGGGCAAATCACCAAGAGCGCTGACCTGGTGAAGGTGTTTCCCCCCGCTGCATCCTTCATGATGCACTTCTGAATAGTGAGTCATAAAAATCCTAAACCTATCTTTTAATAAAATGCTATTTTAAAGAGCTTATCTTTTCATTTCATCACCTAATAATAATGGTGGGTGTCTAGGCTTAGCATATATGTTAATTTCAGGCAAAAAAAAACACAATAATGTTTGATGTAATATGAGTTTAAAAATATCATACGGTGCCCCCCCATACCTGATCCGGTGTCCCCCCTCGTGGGGGGGGACAACCGGACTAGGTGCCAAAATTTGAACAAACACCTTAAATGACCCTTATTATCTGAGTTTAATATTCTGAGTACCATAGGTGGGCCATATTGTGAAGTTTTTTTTGGGCACAGTGTGCACTCTCTCAGGTAAAAAATGGATTTTTTATGAATATTTTTCCACTAATGTACGGTGTCCCCCACACCACCCTACAAGGGGAAGACCACACCAAAGTGTGAGTGTCTTTTATGATGGTAAAGCTTGGGGAGTAATTTAATATTTAAAGCAAGGACTAAATCTCTGGAGGTCAATAGTAGACATATAGATGGGCAAACGAAAGGAAGCAAGATGATGTCAAATGTGTATGTTAGACTTAGATGAAACTGTTAAGATCACCTGGTATTAATGTGTCCAAGGTATGCATGAGGAAAGAGAGCGGCTCATGAGCAATAGCGGCACGGGAAGGTAGGCGGGGATCATAGTGGGATAGAGTGGGCAGAGGGGAACATTAGATGATAGATGGAATTTCTTTAAAAGGTTTGGAGTAGTGTAACAGGATACAAATAAAGAATTCATCGAAGGGTTAAAGTATTTTTAGAAAAGGCTTGGGAAAAAAGAGCAGAGAGTTAGGGCCTAATCATACAAGCCCTGAGGGAGCCAGCCGGAAATTAGGCTTTGAACCGGGTGAAAACCGCGGTTTAGCTCCTCACCTGAAAGAAGAAGAAGACACTGTCCACAACACATCGCCCCCACAGACCTGTAACTTCACGGACACACGCACGCACATACACAGCTGCCTATAGGAGAGGGGAGAAATAGCGATATATATAAATAGTCATTAACCCCTGCACGCCCAGATCTTTACTCTGCTATAAAAAAATGTCTGTTGTTTGCCATAAAATTAGGAAAAGTAACTAAAGGCCTCTTCCATTTGCAACATTTCAAGAACCAGTTCACGGAACCCAAGAGTTCAGGCGTTTCCATTTGCACACGAAAACCGGGGTCCGAGGCAAAGCGCGTAGTGACTAAAGCAAAACCCGTGAACTTTCTCTACTCTCATTGAGAGTGGGTAGCTTGGGTAGAGTTTTTCAGTTCATAACAAACAATGGTCGCCTTGGGCCCCTATTTCTCTTATCGTGAAGGTTTTTCCGCATGCACGAGTCGGAGAGGGTGTCAGACGGGATAAAAGAGGCATACATGCTGGTGGAAGCCATTCCCTTTCCCCTTATCTTAAACTTGATATGATCCCGTTTTAACATAGCAGCTAGCTAAGTTTTTATCTCTCTCTCTCTCGTTATCTCTCTCGCTATTCTCTCTTGTTATTTCTCTCGTTATCTCTCTTCTCTCTCTCTCTTCTCTCTTCTCTCTCTCCTCTCTCTTTTCTCTCTCTCTCTCTCTTCACTCTCTTCGTCTCATCCTCTCTTTCTCTCTCTCGTCTCTCTCCTCTCTCTCGTTATCCTCTCCCCTCTTCGTTATCTCTCCCCCTCTTTTCTCTCTCGTTATCTCTCTCTCTCTCTCTCGTTTTCTCTCTCTTTTCTTTCTCTCTCTCGTTATTTTCTCTCTCTCTTGTTATTTCTTTCTCTCGTTATTTTCTCTCCTCGTTTCTCTCTCTCCCCTTTTCTCTTTCTCTCTTAAACTCTCTCTCTCTCTCTCTCTCTCTCTCTCTCTCTCTCTCTCTCTTCTCCCCCTCTCTCTCTCTATCTCTCTCTCTCTCTCTCTCTCTCTCTCTCTCTCCCTCTTCTTTTCTCTCCCCTCTCTCTCTCTCTCTCTCTCTCTCTCTCTCCTCCTCTCTTCTCTCTCTCTCTCTCTCTCTCTCTCTCTCTCTCTCTCTCTCTCCCCTCTCCCCCCTCTCCTTTCCTCCCACTGTCTGTTTTCCGGGGGTTTTTTCTTTCCTATTTTCCCCACCAACCCTACCCTACCCCCTCTTAAAAATTTGCCTCGGCCAAAAACTAATTATGTTTTGGAACAAAAAAAACGGTTTTTTTTCTTTGTGCACGGAAAACCTGAACCAGACAAATGAAATGAAAAACTGGTTTCTCAAGTTAAAATAAATGGGCGATGTCAAGGGAATACCAAATATTAGTTGGACAAAGTTTTAAAAAGGTTTAACTTTTTAAAATATTGCTAAATCCACCGAATTTTGTTTTTTAGGTAGTCAAGTTTAAAGAAATAACGTTCTGGGTCTCAAGGGGTTAAAATAAACTGGGGCCGGATGTTCGAACGTTCGTAACGCGTCTCTAAGATCATCTATGCACTTAGATTGATCTTGGAACGTTCGTAACGCGTTTAGAGTTATTTTCAAACGATCTTTGCGACCATCCATCCGCCATATTTGTTCGTTGTTCCACCGTAGTGCTAAGGTTGCTGAAGACCACTCGCACACTGTTCGTAGGGTCGCATGATGAAGGTTTTTCTAATATACAAGCCATATAAAGTTATGTTATTAGTTGTTTATTTCATGTTGAGTTGTTTATGGTTGGTCAGGACGCTGTAGGGGGAATGTGAATTAAAATAAAGGGTGCAATTGTAATGCCCATTATTCGGGAGAGAAAGTATGAGAATTATTATCATATAATTCCCGAGTTATGTCTCGTAAGCAGTTCATTTTTTTTAGTTTCACGGGTGACTCATCGCCCTTCTTTCTTATCCGCCATTTTTTCTCATCTTCTTTCCTTCCTACGCGCCATTTTGTTTATCTTCTTTCCTTCATTCTCCGCCATTTCTTTCTTCCTTTCTTCCACTCCCCCCCCCCCGACATGCCGGGTGCGAGTCAAAATTCGTGGAATAATTATTCCGCGATCAGTGATAACTAATGGATTCAATTCTTTTCACTCTTCCCCAACCATCCTATCAGATCTAGGAACCCTCCTAGATTCTTAATGTCTTTCAAAATAATCCCCATCGTTATCGATCATGTTCATAAATGGATATCTTAGTAAAGTTATACGCTAAATTGAAAGTCTACCAAATTTCTATGCAACACCTCGATACCCTCTCGCTCCAAAAGACGCGTTCGGACCTTTGACGTGAAAAGAAATCACACCCTTCTCGGATATAAGATTAAACATATTAAATTCTTCTATATCAAAGTAACAGGTCTGTATTATAGGCAGCCTTTTCTTAGGTACGCGAGTTTCATTATTTAAATAGTTATTTCGGGATTATAAGCTATTCATTTGAGGCCACGTCTAGACCATTCAAACAATTCCCCTTTTATGCCGCGGGCTCGGGGTAACCACGACGGCAGTCTCCACCCATCTTTCCCGTAGGTAAGTCGCCCGACATTCGCTCCTGTTTCCCCCCCCCCCCTTTCCTTGTTATCATATTGTTATCTATATTTCCAAATATGGGTATCGATGTTTAGGTTTCGCTAACGTAAAGGAGGCCTGCCCATCCTTATAAGTATTATTAACGAGTCTCCACCCATCTTTCCCGTAGGGAGAAACTTCGACGGGAGTGACTCGCTCCTTTCCTCTTCAGGCCACATGGTCTTATGAACCCACACCACAACTCATTACTCTCACATTTTCTTTCCTATATATATATATTCAATGTATACCTATAGTGCTCAGTTGATACGGACATAGGTGATAATTCTGAGAATGATTCATTGAGGAAGTTTTTATGCTCATTAGAGCTTAGCTTTATTTCACAGGGAGAATTTCCCCTATCAGGTTGTAAGTTTCTTCTTACATCCGATTAGAGTTTTTCCGGTGTTGGATTAACCCTTATATGTTGTATGTGATCTCAAGCAAGAGACATACTATCTCAGTATGAATAAATAGGATGATGTCTTCAAATATAGTTCTTGTGTTTATTATAAAACCCCCAGGGGATTATTCTGTGTTAGGACAGTAATTCCCCACACTTTCAAAAGAGTCAGCCTTACTCGGTATAGTTCCACGTATCAATCACGACTACCAAAATAAATCATAATCTTAATATTATTCAAACGCGCCCAGGGAGTTACCCAGAGAACTACTCGCCTGAGCTGGTGGCAGCATCCCCTTAACTCACACCCTGTTCCCTTAACCTAAACCCTTACCCCTTCCCCTTAAATACATCCCCCATTTCAGTACTCTCCGCAGTGAGAAGTGGTCAAACTATAATCACATAGTGAAGTCATAAGACTAAGTTAAATCCTCCATTCAAGTTATAATCAAATGAAAAATCATAATCAATTAACATCATTCAAGTAACATTGACCAGTTATAAACTCCCCATAGGAGTTACCAGCAAAACACTGGTAGTTTTGTGGTGAGAATTTTTCTTTGTATCGGTCATAAGATACAATAAGTTTTAAAGACTTTTCAAAACCCACAAAATTCTGGCAACACACAATGAATGGTATGCTGCCGAATGCCTATAGGTGACTGGAATGAGTGAAGTGCAAATAAAAAAGAAATGTGTCTTGTGCTAGAAGTGTATAGAGAAGATGATATGGGAGAGGAAGATGCGGGAAGTGAAGGAGGAGAATAGGAAGGAGACAAGGATGAGATGGAGAGAATGAGTCAAGTGAAGGATACGGATGGACTAGCAATACAGGGAGTTTCGTACACAAGTTGTTTCGTACCCAGGTTTTGTTAGTTGTTTCGTACACAGATTTTGAGTTTTTTCGTACATATATACCTGGTGTGTCGTTTCGTTACTAGTCCTTAAGTTAAACTCTGACCTGAGTGTACGAAACAACTATAGTTTCATATAGACTACGAAACAACTTTTAGGTCTACGAATGATCGAATCTATGGTGACAAACAACTTGTGTACGAACTGACAGCATCCCCTCTCTAATGCTACGGAGAGCAAAAGATAAGAGACATTCGGCACCGGTGTACTAGTGCGGGGAATGCATGTATATGTAGTGGAAAAGTGAAATACATAAAAAAAAAGGGTATTTTTTTTTTTTTTTTTTTTTTTTTTTTTAAAAAGGTGTTTTTAGCCAATACAAAAAACACAACCAATTGGTAGTTTTAAGTACCCAGAACGGTTTTATTAAAGGGGTATTTTAACCCACACAAAAGCGTCGTAAATAAAAAAAATAACAAGGGGGATCTGGGGGGGGCAAACCCCCCCTCATGAGGTTAGGTTACGTAATCAATCCCCGGGTTAGTTACTAATAGCAGGGGGTTTTGGGGGGGGGCTAGACCCCCCCCCCCCGTTATGTCAAAAGAGAAAAATTTTGGTCTAGGGGTTTTGTTGAAACTGCATATTCCCTAAAAGAGTATTTAAATAAAAATGTTTTTTGGGGGGCAAGGATGTTGGAAGAGTACTTCTTTTTTTTACTTGTTTAAAGTTTAGAGGGTCATGCCCACATCGGGGTGGTCCACCGCTGCTTTGCGCGGAGTAGGTACACTCTACTCCAACTCTAAAGATGGTATGTTAGTAAAGCAAAAGTATTAATGAATGGTTCAATATGGAAGCTGGGGTAGTGAGTTTTTTCTGGAGTTCACGACCACTGAAATTGTGGGGTTAAAGCACAAAAAAAATCACTAGAATGCGGGCTTTCATTTCAACCAAACCCCATCTACTGAAATATGTCAGTCGGATTTTTTCGGTGTGACTGGGGGGGAACACCCCGCTAAATCACTCCCCAAACCCTAGATATATAGTAAACTGGCCCAAACCTAACTTTCCCCTAACGTTGGGGCTTTGTTGGTTTTTTAATCCTAAATTACAACACGGTTAAAATAGGAATTCCCGACGAATAAAAAGGAACGTTGGCGAGAATTCCTATCGCGCCCTTTTTTCCAGGTATTTCCTAGTTATTGGATATGTTCCCTTTAAAAATACCCCCCTAAAATGGGGGATTAGTAGTGGATTTTCAAAAGTCCGGGATTCTTACCATATCATATCGTGTAGATTTCTTCATTCTGAGTTTTTGAACCCCCTTTCCCAGGGTAAAATTAAATAAAATGGCGTTACATGTACACTACCGAAAATCTACCGTTATTTCAGCCATAAACTGTTAAGTTTTGGTTAAATCAAATTTGGTAATTTAGGGTTTGAGGTGGGGGTTTGGTTTTGCTCTAAGTTAGCTTAAAACAGACTGGGTTTGGTTAGGTTTTGAGGTGGGGTTTGGTTTAGTAACAAAAAATATCAAGAGAAAAAAAAAAAAAATCAATATCAAAACCTTCAAAATTTATCAAAGCCTTCAAAACCTTCAAAAACCCCTAAAAAAGTAATTTAAATGGGAAATTTTTCCCCCTTTAACATCCCCTTACCCCCCAACTAAAGTCCTAAATACCCCCCCCAAAATAATCTAACCTAATCGGTTTTCCGGTATTTCGTCCACCGAATTTGCCCCCCCCCCCAAGACTTTTTCCCCCCCACTGTAAGAGTCAATTCGCCCCCCCATGTAAGAGTCAATTCGCTCAAATTAAGAGTCATTTCGCCCCCTGTACGAGTCATTCCCCCCACAAGACATTCGCCCCCTGTAAGATCAATTTGCCCACTTAAGTCAAATTTGCCCACACGATCTATGTCCACCCCGGAGTCATGTAACTTATATCTTCCGCGCAGAAAATGGAATAACCCCCGTAACCTTGGCGAAAGACTCCATACGTGGGCGAATTTACCTGTGGGGGAAATGACTCCCTAGTGTGGGCGAAAGACTCCATGGTGTGGGGAAATGGCATGTGGGGGCGAAAAAGACCGGATATACCAACCCAAACCTTTTTATAACCTATCTAATCCTACCAATAACCTCCAGTGAGACCACCCAGCTAACCCTCACCGGGGGGCCGCGTAGGCCGTAGAGCGGCGAACGCGGCCGCCGGGGCAAATTTACCTCCGTCAGCCCTCCAAGGCCTGCTGGGGGGTATTTTCAGACGGGTATTTCTATGTTGAAAATTTAAAGTACAGAATTTCAAAAATTTAATTTTTATTTAACATTTTTAAACAAAAGTATAGATTTCTTGATGTATATTACATCAGTAGTGACAAGCAGCGGCAACTTGACGTCAATCCCCCGGAGGGCCCTGGGGGGCTGGTAGTATTTGTAATGGGAAATATTCTTTCATATTATATTATTAACTCAGTAATATACATAGTATCTCAATTTTGGTACCATCCTATTATTGGGCCGTTTTAACTATCAAAAAATTTTTTAAAAGTTTTATATTATTTTTAGAAATTTTATATATCCTTTTTTTCAAATTTCCATTTAATCAGAACACCCAGAGATACATAAAAAAAAATGAGATACGTACATAGGAAGGATTTACATGGAAAAAAGGTACAGTTTGTCTGTGTGTTACCTAGCTAGTATTATATACAAATAACACATGATTAACCCCGGCGAAAATTATTAGGGATAACACAAGGTTTATATTTTCCCCTTTTTTCAATAACTTCCAACATATTATCACACAGATCAAATACTCAACGGTACACCTAAATATGGAATATGTAAGATGATGGAGTTAACATATAAATAATATCATGATTTAGAATAGAATATTATTTTGAATCTTTTCCTCAGTTTATTTTTCAATGCACTAAACTGCCAGACGTACGATGCCATTTACAAAGGGTAAAAACCACAAAGCCTGAAATTGGGTTCAACGCTTACCGGCGATACCATATGATAACTTAGTTATAACATGGTTCCGCTCCTTCATTATATCGAAATAGACTGAATATTAAATAATTGCAGTACGACACGTTTTTTTAGGAATTCCTTGACGGCGCCCTGGCGATGTAGTCTTTGAGTGAAAATAATCAGTATAGTTGAACACGCACGAGTGCGTGGATGTTGTTATGTGTGTTCGCCGCAACTATATCCTTCTACATGGCCTGTTCTGGGGCCGTTCAGTGTTCCATACACCAGCATGTAACTCTCACGAAATGTTTTGTGTACTTATAAAATAACAATGTCCGTACAATTATATCCTAGCAATCTCCTTTCTCGTTATTACTGGATACGACACAGAATATTTCTGGCTACTTGCTAAGCAATTTGCATTATATATAATGTTTTTATAATGTAGAACAGCCATTAGTGCTATTATCGGCTAATGGTTTTTGCACACCCTTAAACATTACTATATCCTGCAATCTACTGAGAACGTATAACATAAATATTCCTCATCATTAATATACAGCGGCAATAGTCATATGCCCTACGGCTGGCCGCTGGAGCGGCCCGCCGGTGAGCCCTCTGAGCAATTCCAAGCGCCTACGTCGTACACTTCCGTCGGGCCGCCGATAAGGACATCGGAGGCCCTCCGAGGCCTCCGTCTTTTGTTTGCTGGTAAGGGCAAGAAAGAATAGATTCTACAGTTCATGTTATATGGAGGTTATAACTTGTAAATTGTTGTTGTGGGGACGCGCCATATGAGATTTGTTTTACATTCTAACTGCATTATGATATGCTAACAATCTCAAAGGTTTGATTAAATCGTCCTCTGAGTGGCCAAGCGACAGTCAGCTGAGTTCCCTTCCTCGGTCGGAACGATCGGAAGAGCTTGAAGATCGTCTCATCGGAGCTAAGAACATTCGGACGATCTTTGATAATACTTTTTTGTGGTGTGTCGTTGCCCAAGATCTAGATGGCCGCTATGAACACTCCAAGATGATCTTAGAGGCGTGAAAAGTCTTACGAACGTTCGAACATCCAGCCCCTGGCCTGGGTTTCCATTTGCCTGCCCGCCTGCCGTCTGTGTCCTGCCCCGCCAACACTTGCTGCTGCAGTTGTCCACGCCCACCACCACGCCCTCACGTCACCACCTTTGTCTGCTGGCGTCCACCACAACACACACGGTGTGAGTGAGGCAGGAAATCAGGGTGTTGGGCCCCGCAGGCAGGAGGCAGAGTGTCAGGGCAGCGCGTTGCTCTCTGTGTGCTGACTGTCCCCACTGTTGCAGGTGCTGATGTCACAGTCGAGCCAGCTGCTCCGCCCGGCACTGACCCGGCTCCTCAGGCATCCCCGAGGGTCCCGCAGGACCGTCATCGCGTGCTGGTGGGAGTGTATGCTTGCGGGGAGGCTGTGGGGCCGGGCTGCATCATGAGTGGCCGGGAGCAGCAGGATCAGTCTGCCTCAGGGTGGGGAGGCAACAGGGTGATGGCAAATCCACCTGGAGGCAGCTAGCTCAGGCCCAGGCACACAGTGAGCTGAAGTGGAGCAGTGTGACAAAACATTCAAATGCAAGGTAAGCTTGAGGAACATTCCTTGACGCACAGTGGTGTCCAAGAATTATGAATGTTTAGAGTGTGGGAAAAGATTTACTCAAAAGAGGACCTCACCAAACACACCGATACACATTGGGTGTCACAAGATTATGAATGTTTAGAGTGTGGGAAAAGATTACTCAAAAGAGTAACCTCACAAACACACCCTGAACACAGTGGTGTTAAGGAATTATGACTGTTTAGAGTGGGAAACAGATTTACTGCATAAGAGTTCCCTCACCAAACACACCCCTGACACACAGTGGTGTTAATAATTATGAAAATTGTTTGAGTGTGTAAAATTTTTTACTCAAAGAGTTCCCTCACCACACACACACTGACACACAGTGGTGTAAAGGTTTTTGAAAGTCTAGAGTGTGGGGGAAGGTTTACTCATAAGTCTAATCTCACCAAACACACCTGACACACAGGTGGTGTTAAAAATTATGATGTATTGAGTGTGGGAAAAGAGTTACTGAAAGGGTTCCCTCACCAACTAACCCTGACACACGGGTACCGATGATTCGGGCCGCCAGTTTGAAACAGGCGCCTATAGTCCGTTGATTCGGGCCGCCAGTGAAACGGCCTCGCCTATAGTAGAATGCATACCCAGCAGACGGGCGGCTATAAGCGGGTTCAGACTACAGGTTTTGCTCGCGTGCGTCCTGTCCCAACGTGATGTCATCGTACGTCACTTCCCTACTTTGCGTGACCTTGAAAGACGTGCTCTCTGTGCAAGATTCGGAGTCCTCCAATTCTTTTTGCGAGCTGCGGAGCGGTGGTGCCACAATTTATAGAACATTATACGTAAACTAAGTTTCTTGCAATATCAAAATAATTGTTGTTTCAAGGTCTTGATTTGAATATATTTTATTATCAGTGATTCTGGAAGATATTAAAGACGCACGAGCAATGCAGTGAAGTCTGAACCGGGCTTACAGATGATGGCTGTAAGAAGAACGTACGGATAAGACTATATATGTATTTGATCTTCACTTAATGATATAAATGTATTTGAAATAAACTTGTGTGAACCTAAATAAATATGTTTGTTGGTATGAAACAGACTATAATAGCGCCGCCACATCAAATCAAGCACCAGAAAGAATTGTTTCGTCACCAAGTTTTTTCACACAATCCATTTGTAGGCCTCAGGAGGGATAAATATTTGCACTAATTTGATATTCAATGGCGCAAACGAGGTCGTGCTCCACCCCCCCCCCTATACGTAACATTCACTGTTCGGAAGTGAAGAGATGCCGGCGACCACCACGCATTTATATAGCGCCTGATTCAACTGGCGGCCCGAATCCACTGTATCCACACGCAGTGGTGTTAAAAATTAGATTCCTTGATGTGGGAAAATATTTACTGAAAAGGCGGTTTCCCTCACCAACACACACTGACACAACAGTGGTGTTAAGATCATGAATGCACTAGAGTGGGAAAAGGTTTTATACCATTTCTGAACTCACAGACCACTTTAGACACCTGGCTTGGCGGGAGTTCAAGTGTGATTTTTGTACGCAAGTGTTTCAGACAAAGAAGGATACTTGGCCCACACTGAAAGATCCCGTTTGAGGTGGTGTTTTGTGTATACAAGTGTGGGTTTGTACCCGTGCCTGTGGGAGTGTGTCCTGTAGTCCGCAATGGGTGGTGGTGAGGCAGAGTGTTACATGTGTGGTGGCAGCCGTGCCCTTGTGTTCTTTGAGGAAGTAATTGCCCACAGTTGTTGGTTGGCAGTGCAGGTGTGATTTCAATAAATGTATCCAGTTGTAAAGGTTTCTTCTGTTGGTTTCCTTAAAAACATTCTTCCACGCAGAAGTTACCCTCCTATTATTCTGCAGGTCACATATATGTAAATCCATAAACCTTACTCTGTCTCTTCATCATTGGACAAGCATCAGGAAAAGTGACACAACCTGCCATTTAGGGGATCGTCCCGACATAAATTTTCTTTAAATTTTGAAAATCGAAAATTCAGATAATGACCCCATGCTAAAAAACCTTTGCGATCTGTCGTGAAGAAATGTTACAGCCAACTTCGTCCCAATAATGAATCACAGCTCTTTATTTGCACATGAAAGAGTGTGTCGCTGCTACTTTTGCGTTCAGACAATAATGCCTTTCATTTCATTTAGTCAGATTGAATACCGTAAATTACTGTCCCTTTCACACCCAGTATCTTTCCTTGCTAATGAAAGCCCGTCTGTTGTCCGAGCCATAAAATTACGAAAAGTCACTAGATATACAAATTAGTTGTGAACAAGGATACTAAACAGTTAAATCTCTAAATATTCCTTATATTCACTAAATCGTCTATGGTACCCAAATTACATAGAATTACGTTTGTGGGCGTGAGGGGGTTTTAAGAACAAAAGAAAATAAGGAAGCTACAAGAGGCTGGGAGACCTACACGTGGTCCCAGCAACATGGCTATGCGCCTGTGTCGGCTTGTGCCGGGTACGTATCGGCACCGGCGCAGGGCTGACTGGTTTCGGGAATCGATGACCGATGTCGGCCCCGCAGCGGAACCGTATATCGGGCCAATATTGATAAATTCGTACCGGCCCAACACAGTCTTCCTTGACTCGGCTCAAGATCAAATTATATTAAGTGGATGTGACTGAATGGCCGCCGAAGGACTTAAATAGTGGTTTCAAAGCTCGGATTATGATAATTTATTGATTATTAGGTGGCTGAAATCGTAGCCAGCTGTTGGACCTCGCGCCCGTTGTGGACGGCATTTCCCTCGAAGCATATATTCAAATATTACAGTGGAAGTGCCCGGGCCGCCCCCGCGGCGCTACATTTACTGCTCTTACAGGCCTCTCAGGCTGAGGATCGACTTCATCTACTCCACAAAGACTATAGGTACGTATGAAAGGGTGTGACGACTTAAAGCTAGATAAATGCTCAAATATATAGACAGACTTATAAAAGCCTCAAGAACTTTGCCTTTCTCAGATAAATACTAGAGTCCTTTTCCCCCCTATTATGGGTTTTTTTCCTCCAGACCTAACAGATCATTTCAGATACCTCTAACACGTAAATATAAATATGGGGGAAAAATTCCCCTTCAACCCCACTGCCCCCCCTAAATCCCATCCTTCTGGATCCCCCAAAATGATTTACTAACCTAACGCTCACTATAACTACCAGACCTTACCAATAACCTCCTAGCCAGACTTATGCGGGAACTAAAATTTGACAGGTTAGGTTAGGTTATATTGAGGTAAGGTAGTAATTCATTTTTTGGTCCCTCTAGGAGGTTATTAGTAAGTTTTGCTTGTTAGAGTAGGTTTGCTAGGTTTATGTGAGGTTAGGTTAGCGTATAGTGAGGTAGGATATTAATATTTGTACATAGTATATTTTTGAGGGGTTCAAGGGGGTCGTGTTAGGAGGAGGGGGGTTAAGGGGCGTAGCTGCTCCTCCACTTTTATAATTACTGTTTTAGAGGTTCACAAGTGATCTGTGAGGGGGTGGGGTCTGGAGAAAACCCCCCGCTATAAGGGCGGGAAAGGATTCTAGATTTTACGCTTCAGGGACTTAGTAATAAGGTGCTTGTGGCGAAGATGTTTTACTTTGGTGATTGGTTCTACTGTAGATGTCATTTAAAAGCATACAAGGCACGAGTGTATAACCGGCCCTCAGTTATAAGAATCTGACATTTGCAGTCATTTATAAGCCCTATACCCACGGAATGAGATGTAACACATGGGGGGGTCTGGAGGGCGAAATCCCCCCCCCCCTCCCAGCGATCCCAGCGAGGTTAGAATAGGATAATAATCAATGCCCCAGGCTAGGTTAGTTAACTATCGGGGGGGGGGGTTGGTCTGGAATGGGCGCAGCCCCCCAGTTTATGTCAGGAGAATTTTGGTCAAAGAGGATATTGTACTAACTGTAGTTTGACTGGTGATTGGTGATGAACGGGTGTCTGATGTACCTTTGTAGGCAGCAGTACTGACCTACTGGGGCTAATATTTAGAACATGACTGTGGTCTGGTATTCACGTCCTTTTTCACCTTCTACTGTTTCTATAGATGTAGTGTTTTCCCTCTCTCTCACACCTTTGCCAAAATCGTTTGCTTGTAAAAGGGCCTGTTTTGCAACCCCATATCCTGTTGCTGTGTGCGATCATAAATATGTCAATGGCAACATAAATAAAGTGTTTAAAGTGATGAAACGAGTGTGAAAGTAGCAATTAAATGTTGTGCAAACATAAAATGTTTCTTAGTCTAGGTTAGTTTTAAAGGCAAGGCTAAGTTGGTTAGTTTAAGAGCAAGGCTAAGTTAGGTTAGTTTAGGGCAAGGCTAATTTATGTTAGTTTGAGTGTCAAGATTAAGTTAGTTTAATAGTTACATTAAGGTTCTTATTTGATACTTTATACAAATGGAGGTTGGGTTTTTTCCCGTCAAAACGTCCTAAGTGTATTTTTTTAGAAATGCTGTCACTACTTTAACTGTCATCTTTCATTTAAGAAGCCAAAACCTCCTCGGTTCTACTGAAGTTTGATACATTTACAAGGCACGTAGTAACTGGCCTTCAACTTGTAAATCTGACCATTAGCAAGTAGTTTCTTAGATATTTTGGTACTTTCAACCATTAATTGAGTAGTTTGTTAAAAAATTATATTCCTATGGTATTTGTTGTTGGTGTCCTCCCGCATTCTCTTGCTTAGTTAGGCCACGCGAAACATGTTCCTGGTTAGGTAGTGGGTATTATTTTACACCTCTGTGCCTGATCGCATTCTAGGTAGAGATCATTGCGTATGGATTTGGTAGAGTGTAAATTTTAGTTTATGCGACACCCCTAAGTGCGAGAAATAGGTGTTATAGTGTAGGAAAAAAAGAAATAAATGTCGTAAATGACCAAGTTTAGGATACCATATAAGGATTCTAAATACATTTATCTCGCAACTTCAGCAGGCTTTTTGTACAATTCAACTAGTTTTAAGTAATCATAAATAGTTTAGACAGGCTTTTCATCCATTTATGATTTGCACCAACATTCTTTTTATTGGTGTCTATTATTGGGTATTTGTATTGTGGTCAGTGGCGTACCCAGAAATTGAAAAGGGGGGGCCACGATAATAATATATATACTAGTATATATATATATATATATATATATATATATATATTATATATATATATATATATATATATATATAGAATGATAT
>JACEEZ010013148.1:78480-87495 GCA_016584305.1 Chionoecetes opilio | reverse complement strand
AAAAAAAAAAAAAAAAAATTTAAAAAAAAAAAAAAAAAAAAAAAAAACCGTACTTTCATTTCTTTTATAGCTGCTTTGAAATATCAAATAGTAAAGAAAAATAATGTGGAAAAAGGAGTGAAGGACGACTTCAACAAACGATCCACGAAAATCCAGGCTTGACTGATCTCTTGTCCTTTTCTCCTATTTCTAAATTTTCCCTCCTCCTCCCCCCCTCCTCCTCCTCCCTACTTTAAAACAGATTTGACGCGCACTGTAAAAAAATCGGTATTGTTGTGCCCCGAATTCATATTTACCCCCGGTCGATTAGTTGTAGGGTAGTGGTAGTTGTATTAATAATTTCAATTCCTACATTCTTCCTACGTAATTTTCCATGTTCCTATCCTTTTTTCGGCTGGTATCATTTTCCCAAACTTTTTTCTTAAAGTATTGATAGTTATTATGTATTTCGCAGATACCCTCGTCATGGCCATTAGGTCCCCTGGTGTCTGTTATTCCTATTAATCCAGTAATCCTCCTCCCCCTTCCTCCTCCTTCCTTTCCCTCTTCCCCCTTCCCCCTTCCCTTTCCTCTTCCCCCTCCTCCTCCCCCCCTCCTCCTCCCCCTCCCCCCCTTCCTCCTCCTCCTCATTATTTCTTCCCCCTTTTCAAAAAAGCACTTTTTATAACTATTCTTCCCTTAAATTTTATGTTTCCTTTCTAAAGGTCTCTTCGTTTTTTCCCTTTTCCCTACAATTTTTTACTCATGTATTATTATTATTATTTTTTTCTATTCCTTAATTTATTTTTTCCCTATTTTTTCATCTTTTACTTTTTTTTTCTTTCATAATCTTTTTACACTTTTTTACTTTTATTTGTTTCTCTCCTCCTCCTGTTCTTCCCCTTTTTCTTTTCTTCTTTTCTTCCCCCTTTCCCCCCTCCCCTTTTTCTTTTTTCCCTTCCTTTTTCCTCCTCCTCTTCTTTTTTTTCCCTTTCCCCCTCCTCCTCCCCCCTCCTCCCCTTTCCCTCCTTTTTCCCTTTCCCTTCCCCTTTCTTTTTTCCTCCTCCCCTCCTCCTCCTCCTCCTCCCCCTCCTCCTCCTTTTTTTTTGTTCCCAATTTTTACAATGGATCTCTTTTTGCCCCCTTAAATTTGCATCCGAAAACTTTTCTACCTACTCCTTCATCATTTTTTCTTTTTTATTTTTTTTTACTTCTCTCTTTACAAAAACATTTTTCATTTCTATCCCGTAAACTTTTTTTCACTTCCTTCATTTTCCCCTTTTTCATATTTTTTTTTTTTCTCTCTTGTACCCTTCTTTAATTAAAAAATGTTTCCCGTACATTTTGCTTTAATAGATAACTGTCCTGTACAATTTTCTTCAATTAGATACTGTCCTGTACATTTTTCTTCAATTTGATAACTGTCCGTACATTTTTTTTAATTTAAAAACTTCTGTAATTTTGCTTCAAAAGATAAAATGTCCTGTACATTTCTTCAAATTTGTAACTGTCTGTACATTTTTTCAATTAGATAATGTCCTTACATTTTGTTCAATTAGATAAATTTCCCGTACATTTGCTTTAATTAGATAAAATGTACTGTCTTTTGCTTTATTGTAACTTTTGTACATTTTTTTTCAATTAATAAAGTCCTGTCATTTTCTTAATTAATAATGCCCTGTACTTTTGGCTTCAATTAGATAAAAGCCCCGTACTTTTTTTTTTAATTAGATCTGTCGTACATTTTCTTCAATTAGATAACTGTCCTGACATTTTTCTTCAATTGAAAATGTCCTGTACATTTTTCTTCAATTAGATAAAATGTCCTGTACATTTTTTCTTTAATTAGTAAGCCCTGTACATTTTTCTTCAATTAGATACTGCTTTTACATTTTTTTTCAAATTTAATAACTGTTTTTTATTTTTCTTCAATTAGAAAACTTTCCTGTACATTTTTTCTTTAATTTGATAAGTCGTCCTTTTGCTTCAAATTTGAAACTGTCTGTACATTTTGCTTCAATTGATAAATTCTTTTACATTTTTCTTCAATTAGATAACTGTCCTGTACATTTTTCTTCATTAGAAAACTGTCTTTTTACATTTTGCTTCAATTAGATAACCTGATCTTGTTACATTTTGCTTTCAATTAGATAACTGTTCCGTACATTTTGCTTCAAATAGATAAAAGTCCTGTACATTTTGCTTCAATTTTCTGTTCCACTTTGCTGTCTTTATATACACTTCTCACACCCCTCCTCTTCCCATTTCTTTGTTTTCCTTTATTTTATTTATTTTCACGCACCCTCATCAATTTTTCTGTTCAATTTCCCATCATGTACATAATCTATCTATTCTTCCTCCTCTCCTCCTTCCTTTTTTTTCCTCCTTCCACCCTCCTCTGCCATTCCACCTCTCTTCCTCTCCACCTCCTCCTCCTTCCTTAATAAGCGGATTTTGAAGAAGAAATTATGCGTACAAGTACAGGAAGTAGTTGATCCGGAATAAATTCCAAGACTAAGAAACTATAATCATATCATATCTATTGTTCAGGAAATTCTCCCCAGACTAGGAGTAGGCAAACGTTTTTTTTTACGATAAATAGCGCGTTCAGCGATCAATCCCAAATCACATAACCGACTGACGGTCCTCGGTCTCCTTTGTGCACAGAGAGAATGTAGACTGCAAAATTCTGGGATAATTTCTACCCAAGGATATCCCATCCGGCTTTTGAGGATTTCCATCCCTATTTGGGGATGACAGACGGACTCCACCCTCAGCCCGGTCGGCCCCTTAATTCTCTTAAATGCCACGATATAGTCGTTACCGCCGAACCGTCTGTAAATATAAAAGTTCTAGTTATAAGATCAAAAAACGACGAGCCGGCACGGCGGGTTTAGGCGCAGGCATCACCTTAACCCCTTTCTGTACCCCACAGCAACCGCTGCCGGTCACGGTCCCGTTTCCGCAAATACTAATCAAAGTATAGTACCTTAATCAAGAGCCCCCTGAAACATGTGGACCGTAAGAGCCATGCGGTCGGTAAACCCTCACGCGTAAGGTAACCAAAAACTATCAAGGAACTTAAAATTACTACCTACACAAATGCCAGAAGCCCATCATATTTTTAAAGCGTCGTAAACGAATTATTAGCATACGTTGTGGCCCGCGAACGAAACGCCAGATATCGTCGAGTTATCACTTGAGCGTTGGGTCAAACACAAAAAGATAAACATTTATTAGCTGAAATAGCCAGTTCCAATGCTATACAGGACATTCCTATAAAAATTGTTCGTAGCGCGTACGCAATTAACAAACAGTCAGGGGTGGTGGACTGCACGACACTGCTGCCCTCCCTGCCTAGGTAGTCATTTTTAAATAAAGAAAATTTTGCAACGCAATTCGAGTTTTTCTCTTCCGAAATCTATAAAGTAAAACAAAGGATCATTATGACCTCAGTCTACGGCCAAAGATAAGCTAAACGGTTAAATTGATTAACTATTTTGGGACAATATACCGTCCTCCCAAAAATCTAACATGCGGAAGGAGGGGTTAGATTGCCTCATGTATGACGAGATAAAAGTCAGTTGCGTGAACAAATAAAAAATAAGATCTACAATTATTTGTGGAGATTGTTAACCTACCCTCATTATAAAAACTGGAATAAAATTCTGCTGATAGGAGAAGTGTATGCGATTGCTTGATATGTGTGAACGACATTTAGTATATTTTAAAAATCAGGGGTCCGTGAGGCCTACTTTCTACAAGGCGATAAATAGTATCCTAGATTTAGTTTTCACACCGACATGAATCTCTGACTTGATTATGCTGGATATAGGTGAAATTTGGACAACATTCAGTAAGTGACGTGATCGACAGGCTAATCAGAATGCGGCACATAAATTGCAATGTAGACATTCACACAGAGAACGAAGAGATGAAAAAAGAGAAATATCAATAAAGAAGAAAAATCGGTTATTAGAGTCCAAAATTATAATAAAGCAGATTTCACGAAGATGAGTACTCAGCAGGGTACTAAACGCGAAGGTTTTAGTTTAAACATGGATTTGGACCTTATCCTAAAAATCGGTAAATAACGGCCGAAAACATGGGAATGTATTCACTTAATAAAACTCCGATCGGTGTACTTGGGTGGATAAAACACTTTGATTGTGTTCCCATGGGTAAGAAATGGAAAACGTTCTTGAATACCTATCAAACAGACCCCAGTTGGATGAATTAATGAGAGTTCAACAAATCATTGGGGCAGAAAGCCGCCCGAGCGTATAATAAATGATAAAAACGTTTACAAACGATTCAAAAATTTGCAGGACTGCGATTCTAGGAGGAAATACAAGACTGTTTCAAACGTCGCTCTTTCGCAACAAGGCATCCCCTCAATCTAAGTCTAAAAAAAAAAAGTCAGCGAGTATATTGAAGAGAAGAAAAAAATTGCAAAGGAATCCAGAAATCAAAACTCCCCGAAAAACGAGCTTTTCTTCAATACGAGTTCGAAGTACAGTGAAAAAAACGTCAAAACAAAGTATGGGAAAGCAGAACTCGAAAAGAAGACGGTAGACTTATATTCAAGATAACATGAATAATATCTTGCTTGTCAAAGGATAATAATAAGAGTATGGCGTCTCCCTCAGATTAGCAACTTCAATGAATACTTTTAACGCGGCCTTTATTTATTAAAGAAGACGAAACTCATTACGCAGACGAAACAGGGTAAAAATGTAATGCAAGGACTGAAAGTGTAGGTAGGGATAGATGGTAATAGGAGAGCGAGGGATAACAGTTAGAACGAAATATCAAAGTATTTGCTGAACGAGCCCAAGCAAAATGTCCGGTCTGTGTGGGTGTGGACGAAAAATCTCGCACGACGATTACTTCTGCGAAGGCCAATGTCAATAGTCAACTTTCGCTCGTCCATATAAAGGATTATTTCAATAATCGCTAAGTGAAAAAAAATATGTTTACCTAGTATGTGGAAATTAGCTAATGGTTAACACGCGTACATTTCTCCAAAAAAAAAGGGAGATGTAAAGAGCCTCAGCAAGTAATTATATCGTCCCCCAATTAGTTTGTTGAAGAACTATGTATTGAATTGAAAAGTTAATTCTAGATGCGGGATTTAGTTTTTGGTGGTTTTTTAAAAATAGTGCCTCTCTACTTTTTCTTTTTCACGTTTCACGCGAATGAAAATGAAAATAACCTATAGCTTAAAAACTCCCCCAGCTATGGCGATCTTCGATCAAATAAAGCCCGGGGAGATCCTTCGTCGCTTAACAAACCCTGCCCCCTACTCGGGATATTTTAATTTATTTTTAATGTCATTTCATTTCCAAACTGGGACGCTCAACAAAAACATTTCCTCCGGACCCTAGTCTTGCTCTAACTCCCTCGTCTTTGTATCCCCTCTTTCCCTTCTCCCTCCCCCATCGTACTGTATTCTCGTGGTAATTGTATATTCTTATGACCTCGGGTGTAGTAACTATACCTTGATGTTTCAGAAAGATACTTTCGTCTTCGATTTATACAGTTCCACAAAGCAATAAGCGTGAAGCGGACCTAAGTACCTCGACATTACCACCTGCTAGGACCAAGTGTGTAAGGCACAGTGGCATGGTAGAGCACAATATGTTCATGTGATGGTGGGTGCGCGATTAGGCTTTCAGAAAATGAATATCCGCGGATTAAACAACGGTGGTTGTGTAATAAATGGTTGATGAATGTAGGCATTCTGAACCGCCACTCATTACACAACGCGGACCATGGAGCAATTTGGTTTAGATGGTCCACTGAGGTCATAGTAGGTAGAGGAGACCCATAGCAGGATCGTGACGGCCCACGGGGCTCGGGTCTTGTGGGTTTAGGGGCGTACTGTGGGGTGAGACTTCTCGCCGTACTGCTCTCCTCCAAACACTTTTAGTTCAGCTGATAAGGTTTTATCAATCAAACGGATCTTCCTTCCTGGAACTGCGTGAACCCTGTGTCAATCCCTAAGAAATAATCCAAAATTTGTCAGATGACACCAACAGTTTACTAGAGCGAGGGTGGGAAAAAAACTGCGAACTCCATATACAAAGATGATCCTCGAACCAAAAACTTCAGGAAACTATGGCAGACACAGTTAGTGATAATGCATGGCTATTAAAAATTACAATTACGTATATTAAATTGATGTAAAGTACTAATGTCATAGAGGCTTTAACAAGATAACACTCAAATTACCTAAACTATCAAAATGCAAAAATAAAAGCGTATAACCTGAAACTAGTACGAGCAGGAAACAAGTGATTATCGGTTCGTCGTCATCATCCAGTATATGATCTCTGGAAAACCAGTCTCGCAGTCTTTATTTTGCCCTAGACTGCCAGTAAAAATAAAAAGGGGCAAATATGATTTGTTGGGTCCTGTATAATGAAACGTAAGCGGTGCTTCGCGTTTTGAACAATATATAAAAACTCCGCCAATAGGTGAGAATTACACAATATATATAACACGTGGTCCTCGGTTAGGGCCGGCACTTGAGGAAATCATATGACCGTTCAAATTTCTGGTTGTCGCCATGTGTTTGCGTAAACAGATTCAAGCCCTACAAAGTTTTGGGGAAATCCCAGTTGCCAAAAGAGAGCAAACCCAAGACAAATTCCGATCTTCGGCGGCGGATTAATCATCTATGAAGAGGGAGAGCTCGCGCGAAACCTTAATATGGTTTTCCTTAAAGGACTCGATAGAATCCGTTTTTGGCTGGGACGTGATGACGACCAGAAACCTTTAAGATTCCTAAATGTTTTGATCTGTCATAATCCAAAGGATGAGAACTCTATTCGAGCTTTTAAACTCAAGTGACAAACAAGACAAATATGTTTTTCAAAACTTAAACACGGTCAACCGATGTTGCATCAACCGATCTCACGTGTTGTAAAAAATTATTCAATGTACTAGAGTCGTTGATCGATGGAAAACAAGTTTACCAGCAAAATGTTCTTTGTTCGGAGCCCAACACAATAACTACATTCAAAAACACCAGACTTCCCTTCGACCGACCGGCCGCCCGCGCACTGTCAAAAAGTAAATGGGTAATGGATAGATAGTGCGATCGGGCAATTCGGTATTTAATAAGTCCCCCGTCACTCGATAGTTGTTATGTTATGTAGTTTCGTCAGGGCGGTATGGTGAGTTTAGTGTAGTGTAGTATTTTTCATATCCTAATCATTCTGACTATGGAATTCACATGTTCCCATCTCTTTTAGGGAGCCATCTGTTATTCTTTTTCCAAACTGTTTTCTTACGAAGTAGTTGATAGTTCGTAGTATGTGCGTGTTCAGGCAGATACCCTCACTTATGGCAAACGCAATATGGTTGTTCTCCTCCCGGTGTCTGTTACTCTCCTAAATGTAATCCTATTGTAATTCCTCTTCCTTTCTCCCTACTTCATCTTTCCTATTCCTCTTCTCCTCTTCCTCTTCCCTTTCTCTCCCGTCCATTCAAATTGTTTTCCTTCCGCTATATTTTCCTTATTTCTCTCATACCCTCTCCTCTCACCGACGTGTTCGTGTTACAATTAGGGTAACTGTCACGTTACCAATTTTCTCACCTCCCCTTCACTAATTCACTTTCTTTGTTTCTAATTGTTTGTTTCACTATGTATCTCAATGTACCCTCTGTTCAGATGATACGTCCGGTAAAAGGGTTTTAACTACTCCTGTATACTTTCTCCGTCTTCCACATTGCAGTGTCCAAGTTTACAATACCTGTACACGAAAAAACCCTCCTACTCCTCCTTTAACATATTTTCTTTATTTATTGATTTGACTAGTTTCTCCCATGTACTCTACTTCTGGAATGTTCTGTTCGTCCCTTTCATTTTTCTCTTATGTGTTTTTACTAATTGCTATTCTCTTTGTTCTTCACATCCTTCTTTCATATTTCTTTCTTTTTTCCTTAATTTCCTTACTCCTCTCATGCACAATTCCTTCCCCTTCAATCCTTCCGCCCTTGCAATTTTTCTGTTTCAACTTTGACCATCCTAAACAGTGACGCAATTACCCCTCCCCCATCCTCCTCCCTTAACTATTCTGATCTTCTTGTCAGCTACTAGCCTTTCAATGTTCTGTTCCTTTAGCTAATCCTGCACCACTAGAGCTACCTCCTCCTCCTCATTCCTCCCTATATTTCAAATTAGTTCTATCATGTACCCTCATTCAATTTCTGTGATTCAAATACGAACTGCCCCCATGTACACTTTTCCTTTCAATTTATCTATTCATTTTTTGTGCCACCCTGCACACTAATGACACTGCAACCTCCTCCATAAAATCATATTTCTATTTCTTTTGACCAATTATGTTCCTTAATGATTTTCTCATTTCCTTGTATGTCCAAAATTACAATGGAAAATTTACGTTAAAGGGGGCTCCAGGGAGGTTAAACGTCAAGTATAACTTCTCAGTTCGTCAAAACTGACGAAACGTTGTCGGTATTGCAGGACGAAAGGAAAACGTTTGGACCTTGACTGGCTGCCTGTTTTCAGGAGGTTTCCATTATCTAAGACCAAAATCGAAAACAAATTAAAATTCTTTCCCTCAGGATAACTAAATTACTTATTACTAGTATATTAATGAATGGGGAAAAATATCGGTGAAACTAAGAACGAACAATCACTAGCCACTCACAGAATGTGCACAGGGTCAACCACCGGCTGCCCGGCAAGGAAGTGAGGGAAATAAGGGGAAATAGTCTGATTCAGTCCTTTATGAAAGCCTACAGGCGCTAAGGCTTCAACCGGGGGACCAAAAAGCCCCGGTGTGCGAACCTGTAGTTTGGCTTAGACACGCAATCAACACCGTGTTAGTAAAAGTATTTGGAACCGTGTAGACAGTGCGAAGCAAAACCCCTCCCGTTGTGTAGGTTGGAGAAACCAGTGTAGGGCGAAACTCCCGCTGCTATTCTTAGGTAGTTTCGGTGGAATGAGTGTGGGTAAACGCGATGTGTAGTGTCTCAGTGCGAACACTGGTGTAGGTAGTGGAA
>JACEEZ010013148.1:33480-73480 GCA_016584305.1 Chionoecetes opilio | reverse complement strand
GGATTCTTATAGTGACGCCTGTGATTAGAGGCTCATGCCGCCCCCCTGTGTCCTCCGATGCACTCGCAGTCGAAGGTAGAGTTGATAGGCAGGGCATGTGGGTGTTCTTAGGCCACTCGACGGTGCAGAAAGGTTTTGGGTTTCTTCGGGGATCGAACTCGGGTCACCGAGAACGCCAGTTGGAGACTCTAACCGCTCCGCTACCGCGTCTCCGAACAGTATGTCGCTTTTACTCCTGAACACGTCAGGTTAGGTTACGTTAGGTTACGGTTAGGTTAGGTTAGGTTTCTCGCGTGAGAATGGGTCACTTTGTATGGGAATCACAATGAGGGTATTTTCGAGAAAATCCTATGGTTAGTTTCGGAGCTACAGCCAAGCGTCTTCACTGGGAAACCGCCAGGGGTTTCACTGGAATATGCCAGTGGGACCCACGACCGCCAGTTGCCGGAGAGGGGCGTGTCAGGGTAACAGGCGTGACTGTCGATTGGAAGTACTTGGGACTCCAAGTTTATTTTCCGTTTACGACGTGTATATACATTCTGTACAATTGTGTCATATACAACCTAACATACCCTAGCTGGCGTATCTCTCCATCCTCACCAAACCACATATTTAACTTACCAGCGTACACAGTGACTTAAACGTGTGTTCAAGGACCTTACTCATCCCCGGCAACTCAGGATGAGTATGTGAATAGATTTACTCACGAAAAGGAATAACCAGAACACTGTATTCCCTCCTATGCGATCTCCCAGACCTCACAAAATACTAAATAATTCGTGAGTCATACGTGGCTGTAGGCTAGGTAACATAGATAGGAGTATTGGCAAGTTATGTAGTAGTGGAGTGTATTACTCACACACACACACACACACACACACACACACACACACACACACACACACACACACACACACACACACACACACACACACACACACACACACACACACACACACACACACACACACACACACACACACACACACACACACACACACACACACACACATAACACCACACACACACACACACACACACACACACACACACACACACACACACACAACACACACACACACAACACACACACACACACACACACACAACAACACACACACACACACACACACACACACACACACACACACACACACACACACACAGACAGACAGACAGACAGACAGACAGACAGACAGACAGACAGACAGACAGACAGACAGACAGTTTTATTGACCACAGTATGCAGGTATAAATATTGATATTACATAATTCCTAAATACTAGCTTAAACATAATAATCATTAAAAATAATTCCTAAATACTAATTTAAACATAATAATCATAAACTATCAACTAATTATAACTAGTCCACAGCGTATGCTCAATATATAAACAATTCCAGCCTTGACTATCTCGTTACTTATAGGTATTCAGAACCTCATGAATAACTTTACAAAGAGTTTCAGGTGAAAACTGAATGGAAAATAACTCGTTCATCGTGGTGAATTGGTATAAATCTCTAATACTTTGTGTGATGGGGCATTTTTGTATAACGTGTTGCTCATTCTGTATGTCACCACACCTACATAGCCTTTCCTCAAGCGGCAGGCGGCCTCTGCCTCGACTACCTACATAGCCTTTCCTCAAGCGGCAGGCGGCCTCTGCCTCGCCTACCTACATAGCCTTTCCTCAAGCGGCAGGCGGTCTCTGCCTCGCCTACCTACATAGCCTTTCCTCAAGCGGCAGGCGGCCTCTGCCTCGCCTACCTACATAGCCTTTCCTCAAGCGGCAGGCGGCCTCTGCCTCGCCTACCTACATAGCCTTTCCTCAAGCGGCAGGCGGCCTCTGCCTCGCCTACCTACATAGCCTTTCCTCAAGCGGCAGGCGGCCTCTGCCTCGCCTACCTACATAGCCTTTCCTCAAGCGGCAGGCGGCCTCTGCCTCGCCTACCTACATAGCCTTTCCTCAAGCGGCAGGCGGCTCTGCCTCGCCTACCTACATAGCCTTTCCTCAAGCGGCAGGCGGCCTCTGCCTCGCCTACCTACATAGCCTTTCTCAAGCGGCAGGCGGCCTCTGCCTCGCCTACCTACATAGCCTTTCCTCAAGCGGCAGGCGGCCTCTGCCTCGCCTACCTACATAGCCTTTCTCAAGCGGCAGGCGGCCTCTGCCTCGCTACCTACATAGCCTTTCACTTTTTTTTCAAGCGGCAGGCGGCCTCTCGACTACAGCCTTTCCATCTAACCCGTTCACCGCTAGTGAAGTCACAAGCTACGGAACTGTCGCTGAAAGATAACCTATGAATTTCATTTATTATATTTCTTTCTTTATATACCTCATGAACTTCCATTTCCGGGTTGATACATTTGTAATTGAAGACACGCGCGGGCGCGCGCACACACACACACACACACACACACACACACACACACACACACACACACACACACACACACACACACACACACACACACACCACACGCACACACGCACGCACGCACCACACACAACACACACACACACACACACACACACACACACACACACACACACACACACACACACACACACACACAAGGCCTGAGAGACTTCATCTGTAAGGAAAGAGTTGATAAACTGCTAAACTGAAATTAACAACACTGGAAGCGAGAAGCAAAAGAGGCGACATGATCATGCTGATATTAAAATATATAATATTATATATTATTATATATAAAATATATATATAATATATATAATATATATATATATATATGTATGAGTCAAAGAAATGGGGGTAAATCGACAGCAAGGATTACACAGTATCTACACAGTCATCCTCGAGAGGACACGACAAGAGTAAAATGATGTAAGAGAAAGCATAAAAAAAGATATGAGGATGATTAGTCTTTCAGACGGAGCAATTAATCAAGGGACAGGTTGTCGGAGGAGGTCGTGTGTGTGAATAGCAGGCGTGGATTTATACACAAATATGATAAAATAGTGATCAAAGATTTGATATAACGAGCTTGAGTCAAGACTGTAATGTACAATCAAGTAAGAACACTCACGCACTTGAAAGAAAAATGCAGGAAAGTGAAATAGTGAAATGGTACATACGTGTGTATGCGTGACCTTCTTAAGCTACTGTGTGTGTGTGTGCGTGTGTCGTGTGCGTGTGCGTGTGCGTGTGCGTGTGTGTGTGTGTGTGTGTGTGTGTGTGCGTGTGTGTGTGTGTGTGACCTTCTTAATCTACTGTGTGTGTGTGTGTGTGTGTGTGTGTGACCTTCTTAATCTACGTGTGTGTGTGTGTGTGTGTGTGTGTGTGTGCGGTGTGTGCGTGCGCGCGCGCACCGTGTTTTCGTCTGGGGTTTAATTAAATGTTCTTAGATTTCCTGCCTGTATGTTAGGAGGACATGATGGCCGGCCGTGACCAAGGTAAATTCTCTCTCTCTCTCTCTCTCTCTCTCTCTCTCTCTCTCTCTCTCTCTCTCTCTCTCTCTCTCTCTCTCTCTCTCTCTCTCTCTCTCTCTCTCTCTCTCTCTCCGACACCACCGACACTCTAATGATCCTCTGCTCCTTGTTTTTAAATGGACACACGCTTGTCCTGTACTAATTAGTTATTTCATTATTAAAATTAATATAGTTATGGTTATTGTTGTTATTATTATTATTATCATTATTATTACTATTATTTTTATTATTATTATTATTGTCATTATCTTCATTATTGTCATTTGTGATTGCAGTAGTTAACTTGATTTTCTTCATACCATTATTGCAATTTAATTCGTCTTTATTGCCTTTCATAAACATAAGTGTAAATATATCTAACGGAGAAAAGCCATAATGACTAAAATGCTGTTAGTAGAGGCTCAACGCAAACAGGACCACGTACGCACCGCACCATTCATGCCTTTTCCGCGGTATGGTTGAGATGAAGCCCTCTTATTGCGTCCCTGCCTCACCCTCTTGATAGTGCTGAGTATAGAACTGTCTTGTGCTTGATAGAGGGTTGCAGAAGCGCTCCATGCCAGGAACAGATTAAAGGAGGAGCCTGGATGGTAATACGAGAGAATACCTACGGGAAATTAGGGATATGGAAGAATGAACAATGATTTATTAAACACTCAATATTGTAATAAGTCAAAAGTGTATTTTCCTACAAGCATTATGGAAGTGTCTTTGTTTAGGTCGTGTGTTTAATTAGGTTGTATGTTGGGGTTGTGTGTCTGGGTTGTGTGTCCGGGTAGTGTGTATGGGTTGTGTGTCTGGGTTGTGTGTCTGGGTAGCGTGTATGGGTAGTGTGTATGGGTAGCGTGAATCGCCTTGATATATCATAGTTCCTGAAGTTTGTTATTACGAACGCCTCCTACATGTGTGTATCTGTCTCTCTGTCTGTCAGTGTGTCTGGGTAATTCACACACGGCCTGATCATGCACTGAGCTCTCACTGAAAAGGAGAGGAGGCAAGAGAGAGAGAGAGAGAGAGAGAGAGAGAGAGAGAGAGAGAGAGAGAGAGAGAGAGAGAGAGAGAGAGAGAGAGAGAGAGTGTACACTATTCCATATTTATGCCTATTGTATTACCACATGATATTAACTCACACATATTTATTTCGTCCCCACTCCATTCTATATTGAAGCGATAATTTGCACCGTTGCATTTTAACGCTTGTTTGATGTAGAGGCGGAGGTCTAAAACAAAGCCTAAAAAGATATCGATAGTAATAGTGTTTGATGCAATAACAGTATGTAATATGGACCAAGGAATGGAAATACTAAATACTTCATGCTGCACCGTATTATAAAACTATTTGAAATATATCTATTGCCCGTTGTGAGAGAAAAAAATAGTGACAAGGATGAGAGTGAAACATTTGAAACATTTGAAACATTTGAAACATTTTATTATGCCTTATAAACGGTACAAAATAGTTAAGATTTTTTCAGTATACATTAAGGCAGCCCATATAAAGCATGCTTTTTGGGCAGTAGATGAAAATATGGTTATAGGTGAGACCTAATATTAAAATACATTCTTGATGAGGTATATAAATATATATACTCCCAACCCTTCCAAACCCTTTGACTGCCAACAATAGGATGGCACAACTCCAAGAATACATATAATCACATAGTAACTTACACATAATAACCGACACAGCACTTGTACACATATACATATACATACACATGCACATATCCATGATGTTTTATTATTACTTTTTCAATAACTGCATTTAGTATTGTTCCAGTATGTACTTTTTTAGTTGTTTTTTAAAAGAATATAGTGAGGGTAGAGTTTTTATATGATCAGGGATAGCATTCCACGTTTTGGGACCAAGATAGGATAGTGAATGTTGAAAAATTGTTAGATGATGCAATGGTATACGGATGTTATGATGGGTGCGTGTTGGATAGCTGTGATGTGGTTGTTGTAGTAATGCTATATTTTCACAGTTGATTATTTTAAATATATATACTGCAATTTCAAGTTTATTAATATCAAAAAGGTTTAGGGAGTGTAATTGTTTAAAAAGAGGTTGAGTATGTTCATAGAAATCGCTGCCCGTAATAATCCTAATGAGTCTTTTTTGTAGTCTAAATAGAGGGAGTAAATGTGTGGGGTAGGTGCTGCACCAAATGGGTGTACAGTAGTGAAGATGTGGTAGCACATGGGCATCATACAGCTTTTTCATTATGTTAATGGGGACAAGTTCTTTGACTCTGTATAACAGGGACATAACTCTAGATAGTTTGAGCACGAGGTTAGTTATATGTGGCTTAAATGTCATTTTATCGTCTAGTGTTATACCCAATAGTGTGTGTGTGTGAGTTCTTTCTATGTTGTTGTCATTATAAATTAAGGGTGGAAGGTCGTTAAGTGGCATATTTGTGAACAGCATATAGAAAGTTTTACTCAAATTTACAATTAATCTATTGCTTAAGCACCATTTTTTTAGATTACGAAGCTCATAGTTGGCAATGTGTATCAGGTTGGCAGGATCTTTATCTGCAATGTATAGGGTAGAGTCATCAGCAAAGAGTATAGTTTTTAGGTTGTTAAAGATAAGGGAAGATCATTTATATAAACAAGAAATAGAATGGGACCCAACACGCTTCCCTGAGGAACCCCATAGTGAATGGATAGTGGTGGTGATTTAAATTCAAGTATTTTTGTTGACTGTGTTCTATTGCGTAAGTAGTCTTTGAACCAATCATTAACAGTCCCTCGTATCCCGTAATGCTGCAATTTACGTAGCAGTATGTCATGTCTTACTGTGTCAAATGCTTTGGTGAAATCGATATAAATGCTAAGAAGAGAGTTTTGTGAATCCAGACTAGTGTATATGTCTTCTGTGAAAGTTTTTAAAGCTGAGAAAGTGTTCCTCCCTGTTCGAAAACCAAACTGTCTGGGATCAATAATATTTTTTGACTCAAGAAAATTTAGGAGTGAGGTTTTCATTAATTTTTCAAATATTTTAGAGAAAGTGTTTAATATTGATATTGGTCTGTAGTTGCTTGCGATATCTTTAGGGCCTTTCTTATGTATAGGTATAACAGAGGCATGTTTGAGGCACTGTGGAAATTCACCTCTATTAATGGATTGATTGAATAAGATCGATAGTGGTATTGCTAGTAGGTTTTTATTATCTTTGATAATAGAAGTTGATATTTCAAGTGTGTTACTTTTTTTATTTTTTAGGGAGTTAATGGCCTGTATTACATCTTGGGGAAGAACTGGAAAAACTACCATAGAATTTGGATAGTCGCCTCTGAGGAAGTTAAGAGGGTCAGTAGTAGATGGTGGTGAACTTTGATCTAACTCTGGAGCTATACTAGTATAAAACTCGTTGAAAGCAGTTGCAATATCTAGGGGAGTATTCATATTAGTGTTATTGTATACGATATTATCTATATTGTTAGTTTTACGATTATTATTGGTAAGTTGGTTTATAATGTTCCACATTTTTTTTGTATCATTCTTAAAGTTACAAAACATATTAGAGTAGTAAGTTTGTTTAGCCTGTCTTATAGTTTGGTTAAGTGTGTTACGAAAGTGTTTATAATAATTTTCGGTAACAGCGCCTACTTTATAATCCTTGTATAGGTTGTTTTTAGTTTTATGGAGTTAATAACTGCTTGAGTGATCCACGGGTTGTTTAATCGCTTTTCACTTACATATTTTGTTTTAAGAGGAAAACTTTCATTATATTTTTCATTTATTTTTTCAAGAAACTTGTTAAAGTTAGCATTTAGATCATATGTTAATATGTCATTCCATTCAATAGCACTTAACTTGTTAGAGAAGATTTCTTTCGTTGTTTTAGTTATAGATCTAAATTCAATTTTGTGTAGTTTGTGTAGTTTGACTGGTGTACAAATGTTAATGAATATTGGGAGGTGGTCTGAAATCGGATAATGTATTATTCCAGATTTATAGTTACTATTAAAATTTGTAAATATGTGATCCAGTAATGATGGTTCACTCAAATTTAAGCTATCAGGGAAGCGTGTTGGTCTTGAGATATGAGGAAAAAAGTTTATAGTTTGTAAGGTGCTAAGAAAATAATTTGTTGGAGCATGTGTAGTGTGTTCTAGTAAGTTGATGTTTAGATCTCCGATGATTAATGTTTTATTTTCTTTATTATGTCTTTTTGTAGGAGAGAATATAGCGTATTTGTGAAATCCTCAACATTCTCATGTTTACTATGCGGTCTGTATATAGCACATACTATGTAAGTAAAGGGATTGACTGTTATTTGTATTGTGTTAATTTATATGGAGTCATTTAAAATAGTTAATTCTTGTAATTGTACACATTGAATGTTATCTGATGTGAAGATTGAGACACCTCCATGTGCTCTGGTGGTTCGAACAAGGTGAAAAGAATTATAACCGGAGAGCTGATATAGATGTTTGTTATTACTATTGAGCCAGGTCTCAGTAACTGCCAAAACATCTGGGAATGCGGATAAAGAACTAAGAAAGGCCGTAATATTATCTATGTTCTTGGGTAGAGATCTGGAATTTATATGTAATATGTTTAGTTTATCAGAGTTATGGGGAAAAAAAATGATTATATGCATGGATATCGTAATACTGTGAAATGCTATCAAAGTCAGTATGTCCGTGTAGATCATTAATTATTTCTAGTGCTATGTCGTCTTGGTTGTGGTTAGAGATATCATCAAGATTAAAGAAGGAAGTATAGAGATTAGACATGAGTTAGTTGGAAAAGAAGGTAGATGGCAAAGAAGTTCAGCTGTGCCAGGTGTACCGTGATTAATATGATAACAGTGGTGGTGGTGGTTGTGGTGTTCGATAAATATAAGCAGTAGATAGTGGCAACAATGGTAATAATAATAATAATATAATAATAATAATAATAATAATAATAATAATAATAACAATAATAACAATAATATTATAATGATAAATGATAATAATGATAACAATGATTACAATAATAATAATAGCAATAATAAAAATGATAACAATAATAATAATAATAATAGCAATAATAGTAGCAATAATAATAGCAATAATAATACTAATACTAATAGTGATAATAATACTAATACTAATATTAATAATAATAATAATAATAACAACAATAACAATAGTAATGATAATGATAATAATAACAATGATAATAATAAGAATAAGAATAAAAAATAAGGATAGTAATAGCCAATAATAATAATACAAAAAATCATAATAGTTGTATGGATAATAGTCATAATGTGGTGTAATGTATTGTAATAAAGTAGATGAAAATCTATAATAATAAGTAAAAAGTTGCATCAAGGAGGAAAAAAAAAAAAAAATAATAATATTAATAAAAAATAAATAAATCGTTAATAATAATAATAATAATAATAATAATAATAATAATAATAATAATAGTAATGTTAATAATAATATTAGTACCAATAATAAAAACAATGATAATGGTATTAAACAATAATAAAAATTAATTACTATTAGTATAATAATAATGATCATAAATAATTTTACAGAAATAATATTAGTAATAATAATAATGATAATAATAATACTATTAAAAACAATGACAGTAATTATAATAGTAGTAATAATAATATACTATATGATATAAAATAAGTAATTAATAATAATAACAATATCATTAATATCGCTAAATAAGTATAATAATAATGGTAGTATCACTACCAGTATCAATATCTCTAGCATTTGTAGTAACATTTTGGTGTGATAATAATAATAATGATAATAATAATAATAATAATAATAATAATAATAATAATAATAATAATAATAATAATAATAATAATAATAATAATGATAATGATAATGATAATGATAATAATAATAATAATAATAATAAATAATAATAATAATAATAATAGTAATAATATTAGCAATAATAATAATTCATTATAGTTAAATGACAATAGTAATAATAATAATAGTAAATAATAATACAATAATAATCGTAATAATGATAATAAAAACAATAACAATAATCATTACTACAATTATAATACTAATACTAATGATAATAATAATAATAATAATAATAATAATAAAAATAATAATAATAATAATAACAAAAGTAATTATACATAAACTATATCAACAGCAATGACATTAATAATGATAATAATGATAATAATGATAATAATAATGATAATAGTAATAATAATTATAATAGTAATAGTAATAATAATTATAATAATAATAACACAGGATACAGTAATGATAATAGTAATACTAGAAGCGGTAACAATTATGAGTAGCAACAATCATACTGTTTCAAAGATTATAGCCGTAATGACAATAGTCAGCAATATTATAGTAACAATAATAAAAATAATAATAATAATAATAGTAGTAGTAGTAGTAGTAGTAGTAGTAGTAGTAGTAGTAGTAGTAGTAGTAGTAGTAGTAGTAATAGTAGTAGTAGTAGTAGTAGTAGTAATAATGGTAATAGTAGTAGTAATAATGGTAATAGTAGTAGTAGTAATGGTAATAGTTGTAGTAGTAGTAGTAGTTGTTGTAGTAATAGGAACAGTAATAGCGGTAGAAGTAGCATTTGTAGAGGTTGTAGTAGTATCTGTAGCAGATAGTAATAATAATAACAATGGTAATGGTAATAATAATAATAATTTAAATGAAATAATAAGATGAAAAAAAAAAAAAAAAAAAAATGAAAAAAAAAAAAGCAAGCACCACTACCATCATAATCACACCACCTCACCCACCACCACCACCACCAACCCACCACACCACTACCACCCCCCCCAAACCACCACCACCACCACCCACCACCACCACCACCACCACCACCACACCACCATCACCACCACCAACACCACCACCACCACCACCACCATCACCACCACCACACCACCACACCACCACCACCACCAACAACAACAACATCAAGAAAAACTAACAGTAGCAATATATAGCTGGCGTGGATTTATCTGAACATCCCGGGAAGTCCAATGTTTTTAATGAGAAGTGTGAATTGATTAAGGTATAATGGATGTCTAATGGGGTGGTGACGCGGTCAGGTCCGTCCGTAATAATTGTGGTAACCGTCCACTCCTCTCGGTGGCTGGTACCGGTGGACGGGCAAGGCTCTGATTGAAATAATTTTTATGGCGTCTGAGTTCTCCCGAAACGTGACTAATTACCGTTAAAGAGGGTTCTATTACACTATAGAAGGTGCACCAGACTATTAATGTGGTTAATGTCATCTCAAGTCCACTATCATTCATGGTTAACTTTGGCCACTAGCATCATTAACGAGGCTGATACACTTACACTGGACTCCATTCCTACATTCAGTATTTGCGCCTATCTATATGACGACTAGAAGAAAATGCGATTATTCAACCCTAAGTCTGCTCTGCCAACACTCAGGACGCAGTAAGTACTCCCTCGCCAATGATGCCAAAACAGCAATTATTAAAACTTATACTAAGGGACGAAATTTCACATCCAGGACGTAAAGCTTTCTGCTTACTACGTGCCTGAGACAAAAGAATCAGCAGAGACCCGAGGCGGCGACCGGGCGTCTGAGCGGTCCTGGTTGTAGATTAGCCTCGGCTTTCGCCTCTGTTATCTGGCACAAACGTTCACGCATATCCCCCCCACCCGAGGCCCCCCCACCGTCTCGCCCGCTCCTGCCCATAACCTCACCTACTCCTTTGCCCCACCCCGCCCCCCTCCTCCGCCCCCCGCCCCCCCCCCACCCCCGCCCCCCCCCCCCCCCCCCCCCCCCTGCCCTGTGTTCCCCCCCCCCCCCCCCCCCCCCCCCCCCCCCCCCCCCCCCTCCCGCTCCGCCCCCACCCACCGCAGCCCCCCCCCTCGCCCCGCCCCCCCCCCCCCAGATCGGGCTACGGAAAGAGGCGCTTAAGGAAGGGTCAGTCACGCAAGGCAGGGGCCTTGAACTAAGTTTAGCTAGGTCTACAGGCTCAGGGAAGGGGCTTGAACCATACGGGGGCAACTAGCAGAAAGTAACTAGAGGGCGGGGGGCGAGCTACGCTGTAACTCACAGCACTCACGGGCACAAATAGCGCGAACCGCGACAGGGCATTCTGATCTGCCACGAATTAGAAAGGGTTTATTAAGGGCATATTATAAATGCTAATGATCAGATTTCATTGGTGGGCATAGAGCAAAACCCTATGCAGAATACGGCAAGCCGGTGCCAACGGGGGGCACCGGATTCTCATGGAGGCGGCACGTTGACCCACCCACCCCCCCCCCCCCCCCGTAGCTAGCCGGCCACTGCATCACACAGCATATGTAAAGGTTTTACTACCAATAAATCACTGTGTGTGAGATTATAAATTGTTATGTATGATGCTTCCAGCAAACTTATACAGTTGCTTGAAGCAAAGCTAACGCAAATGATTAACAAATAAATCTTCCTTTTGGATCATTGGCATGTTCATAGTTCTCGGCGAAGAGTGAACTCTCGCATAATGATTAATAAGATGGCCGTTTCGATAAATATGAGCCCGTATTGATTTATTTAAGGCCAAACAGGATGTAACCAGGACGGGATCGGGTGGCTTTTGACTCTGTGGGGGAGTTTTTGATCCTTATTTCAGGAAAACTGTGCCACATCGACGGCCTTTTTTTGTCCCCAGAAGCACCACGCACGAGGAAATAACGTGGGTAAGTTGAGGCGACATAGCGAATAGTAATATCACGACTTGACCCGCGACAACGTTAGACCTAGCGGAAAAGCTCGATGGCGCGGAAAGTGGCTTTTTTTTGTTTTTTCTGCTCCTGTTTTTTTTAGCCGCCGCCCACCAGGATAACGACAGGGCGATGACAATGGAAAGGCCAAAATTATGAAAGGATTAGGAAGGCACCTGGAGGTAATTGGCGCGGTAGATATATAGTGAAGGTCGGGGCTGAGGAGGTAATTAGAGCGGCAGCAGGACAGGGAAGTGAGGTCGGGGATGAGGACAGGTAATTAGAAGAGGTTAGAATGGAAGTGAGGTAGGGTTTGAGGAGGGAAAATTATTACCCATTCTTGTAAGGAAATAATTGACTGACAGAAAAGAAATATTCCTTATAGGGAATAAAGGTCCAGAAAAAGAAAGAATGATCCCAAAATGGAATATGACCACCAATTAAAACAGAATTGGAAAGTACAAAGAAAATTTATTTAAGGTTCAAGGCAGGAATTGGTAAACAAAAGAACAGTATAACGTGATGGTCCAAGGACAGTGAAGAAATTAGAAAGTAACTCGAGTTCTCAAGAAACAATTATGAGGATTAATTAGAGTAAAGGACAGGCGGAAAAAAAGGACCCAAAAGGGTTTCATCAGGATCATAAAACAAGACAAGGGAATTAGTTGGGGCCGTTAAGAGTCAGGACGGTTGATGGTCTTAAAGTATGGATGAGGATTAGTGCTAAGAGTCAAATGATTATTTCTTAAGTGTTTTTACGGAGGAGGATGGATTCACAAGACGATACTGATAAGTTGAAAAGATGTTCAAAGGAAGCGATGAGGAGAAACTCAAAGAAAGATTATTGTGATAAACTATGGGAGGAATGGTTGGAAGAGTGGTATAGATAAAATGAAAATTTTTAAATCGCCAGGACCAGATGAAGATAATTCCCGGGTATTATTAAAAGGAATGCTAAGGGGGTGGTTAGGAGGTCGTTACTGTGCACAATTTTTAGGAAATCGGTTATGTTGAGGTGAGATAGGCGAACTGATTCGTTGTTGCCATTATTGTGGAGGAAAGGAAATGTCTGTTCCCCATATTTAAGAAGGGAGACAGAGGACTAAAAGTCAAATTATCGACCCCGTTAAGTTGAACATCAGTGTGTGGGTAAATTATTGGAATCTATTATTGCAAAAAAAACATTAGGAGAAGCACTTACATAAAACATAGTTTGATCAAATGATTCACAACATGGATTCACCAAGGGATAGGTCATGTTCACCAATTTATGAGTTTTTATAGGAAAGTTCATGAGCAATACGGCAGATAGATAAGGATTTATGATATAATCTAATCGGCACTTTAGTAAGGCATTTGAAAAATACCACACGAGCGACTTGGCTTAAATACGTTAGTGGCTCATGAATAGATCAGGGAAGGTTTCTTCATTGGATCAGAGCTTGTAAGTAAATAGGCAACAAAGGGTTACAATTACATGGTCTACAATATGAATGGGGACTGGTGACGAAGTGGAGTTCCTCAAGGGTCTGTTTGGCGCCTATTACTATTTTTGATGTACATCAACGACTTGGATTAGTGGGGATAGCAGTGTGATATCAAGCAAGATTTGCTTATGATACTAAGTAGGTTAGGCTTATTGGATCACAGTCTGATGTAAACTATTGCAGGGGAGACTTTAGATAAAAGCTTAACGACATGTTGGCAGTCAGATGGCAGATGGAATATAGATATGATAAATGTCCAGCGTCGGATGAATTGTTGGTAGAAAAAACCCTGGTAATAGAGTACACCATAAAAGCAATGTATCGCCTGAAAAGTGATCAGAAGGTGACAAAAGATCTTGGAGTGAGGGGAGCCAGACCTCCGACCTAGGAAGGAAACAATGTATGAGGGACCTAGAAAAAGAGCTAATGAGTATTAGGATTAATTACCACTCTACCTCTAGCTCATACTCACCTGGATCTAGTATCAGGACCTCACCTAGACTAGGCGGTCAGTTTTGCGTCTCCATTATTACAGTATTGGATATAGCCTTGTCAGAAACAGTGCAGAAGGATGGATGACCAAAATGATACAAGGGATGCGTAACTTTCGTTATGAGAGGAAGATTGAAGTTATTTTAAAATTACACTCACTCGAGGACGCAGAAGTAAGGGTCGATTGAAGAAGTTTATAAGTGGATTTAAAGGATTTTAATAAAGGAAGAGAGAGGAGAGGTAGGAAAAGTTCTTACGGCTTTTAACCAGGGTAGAACTGAGAAAGTAACGAATTCAAGCTGGAAAAAAACGTTAGAATAGAAAGGAAATAGGGAAGAGAAAAAAACTGGTTCACAAATAGGGTTGCTGTGAAGTGAATGGAATGGTCTCAGTAGACAGCGTAGTTAGTGCGGAGTCATTAGGGAGCTTTAAAGAGGAGCGATAGGTTCAACTGGTATGGGGATTGAAAGGTGGATTTGTAGGTAGTGTTAGGCGGGCAGGAACTACCACGTGTAGGCCTCCGCGGCTCTCTTTGTAGCTTCCTTATTTTCTTAGTTCTTATGTTCTAGGTGTATCAGGTGGCTCCATGGGAAATAACCTTTTGTGTCACACCTGGACGTTCCCCTCGTTTGTGGGGGGGCGGGGCCGTGCATGGGGACGGGGCGGGGGAGGGGCATGGCAGCGATGGGGCGAGGGAGTCTATCAAAGGTGATGTATAGGGGTCGGGAGGAAGACATATATATTCCCTAGGTTATTCTGATCCAGCAAGTTTTTTTTTTTTCTGGACGAGACTTTTCAACGTCATGTATAATTATGTGTAGGCTCGTATTTATTTATATAGTGGTGTGTGTGTGTGTTGTGTGTGTGTGTGTGTGTGTGTGTGTGTATGTTGTGTGTGTGTGTGCTGTGTGTGTGTGTGTGTGTGGTGTGTGTGTGTGTGTTGTGTGTGTGTGTGTGTGGTGTCGTGTGTGTGTTGTGTGTGTCGTGTGTGTGTGTGTGTGTGTGTGTGTGTTGTGTGTGTGTTGTGTGGTGTGAGGTTGTGGTGTGTGTGGTGTTGTGTGTGTGTTTCGTGGTGTGTGGTGGTGGTGTTGTTGTGTGTGTGTGTGTGTGCTGGGTGGTGTGTGTGTCCGTGTGGATGTGTGTGTGTAGGTGTGGTTTGTCGTTGTGTGTGTGTGTCGTGTGTGTGTGTGTTGTGGTGTGTGTGTGGGTGGTGTTTTGTGTGTGTGTGTGACCGTTTTGAGCTGAGGTGTGTGTGTTTGGGTCATGGTTATGTGTGTGTGAATGGGTGTTTGTTGTGTGTGTGTTTCCTGGTGATTTCGTTGTCCCGTGCTCTGTGTGTGTTATTGCAGTGGGTTCCGTTTGTTGTGTGTGGTGTGTGTGGGAGTTGCTGTGTGTGTGTGTATGTGTGTGTGAGTGTATCGTGTGTGACTGTTGTGTTTGTGTGTGTGCTTGTGTGTAATAGTATGTGTTGCATAACGTGTGTATGTGAGGTTATTTGCGTGTGCGCATGTGTTTGATTGTCTTTTGTTTTGTGTTGTGGTGTGTGTGTGTGTGTGATTCGTGCTGTGTGTGTAGCCTGTGTTATTGGAGTTGGTTTTTTCGCTTGGTGTGTGTTTGTCCTGGTGCGTGTGTGTTGTCTGTGTGTGTGTGTGAGTGTGTGTGTTGTGACTGTGGGCTTCGTGTGCGTGTGTATGTATGTTGTGAACTAAAACGTGTGTATGTGTGTTATTGCGTGTGTGTTGTGTGTGTGTGTGTGTGTGTTGTTGTGTGGTGGGGTGGTGTGTGTCGTGTGTACTTTTGTGTGTGTGTGAGTGTGTGTGTGTGGTTAGTGTGTGTGTGTGTGTGGTGTGTGTGTTTTGCTGTGATGTGTGTGTGTTGTGCGCGTGTGTGTGTGCGCCGCGCGTGTGACTGTTCACGTGTGCGTGCGCCAATCCAGGGTCATGTCACCCACCTACTTGTAGTCAACAGTAAAGAGAAAATATGACGAAATATATCAAAAGGACCAAATAAATCAAGCCAGAAAATAGAAAAAAAAAAAGTTGCGCGATGGAAGTGCTAATGCAAGAAATGTTTAGCAATATATAATCTAGCCAGAAGAAATTATCGAGAAGGAAGAATACCCCCCCCCTATATGCTTACACAAGAAATATATATGTCCTAGCAGAAGAACATTATATCGAAAGGACCTATAAGAGAAAACCAACGATAGGGAGGACGGAGGAAGTTGTTGAAGGATATTGGTGGCAAGCGCAGGGAAGTCAAAGGCTCTATGTGACCCACCGCGGACCAAATTCAGGCGCTGGAGATGGCGTTCTAATGGCACGAGGATCTACAACGCGCCACTACACTAATAGGGCGTCGGAGTAGCATTAGTCTTCATGAGTTATCTGCAGTCACCTCTGGTACCTTCGATCTGTCCCTTAGCCGGCTACCTGCACAACCCTGCTACATACCTCTGCCACCCACAGGTTACAGGGGAGTTTCCTACACCAAGTGTTTTGTGCCCATGGTTTTGTTAGTTCTTTCGTACACTGATTTGAGTTTTTTTGTAATTATCTGGTGGTCGTTGTACCGTAACTCTAGTAATCAAGTTCAACTAGTGAGCTGTTGTGTACATAAACGGACATGGTTTCGTATAGACGTACGAGACAACATTTTGGTTGTACGAAACAACTTTGTTTACGAAACTGATGACTGCACCCGCGCAACCCTTACCACACGCCTAACCTCTGTCGCCAATTCCCGTTTCTTACTATGTATCAAACCCCATATGGTGTGTTTGCACAGGTGGCCCCGGAAGCCACTCCCTTCCCCCTAAGGCAATGCCTATATTTGCTTCATGAGATACTTTAGAAATAGTTTTTCCTTATTCTTCTTTCTTTAAAGTTGCAAAAAGATGATGCCTATTTAAGTGTATTAATAGGCGGCCCCCCGACCACTCTTAGACCGTGGTGGACCAATCCCCCCCACCATAGTCTGTAACAAATATAGGGGGCCCCAAACAGTATTTCACATAAGGGCCACCAACAAAGGCTAGAGAAAACGGGACTGTTTTCCGCCCCCACACTTTCGGGCTCACTGCATCTATCCATACGCTCTGTTCCCCTCCCACCACTCCCTCCCTCAAAACACATGCTCCACCTCATTCCCCCACCACTGTCTGTCTTGCCTGCATCGCCATCCAACACACACTGGTCAACATGCTCAAAATCATCACCACTATATATAGATGCCCTTAAACTTAGTGGCTTCCGCGCCCGTCCAAAGTTCCACACCGTCATCGGTCACCCGGCAAACACACCTCCGTCCCTTCTGTTCATCCACGCGCAAACAGCGTCCTTCGTCACTCCGCGCAAACACGCCATCTTCGTCACCCGGCCCAAACACCCGATCCACTTCGTCCACCCGGCAAACACCCGTCCTTCGTCACACGGCAAACACCCGTCCTCAATCACCCAGTAAATCCCGCCATACATCCCTGATAAACACCTCACCCAATGCTATTTTATCCCGTATTCGTTCGTTCCCATCGTTTCCCCCCTCCCGCTCCCGCCCGTCTGTCTCCCCCCGGCCGGTCCCTTCCCGTCTACCGTCAGTCCTGGCCGGGTCCTGTGATGGGCGGGAGGGCGTGTGGGCGGGGGGAACTGACAATACTCCTCCCGACGCCTCTTACAGTACATGCCGTGAAAGACCAAGTATTGCGGCTGTGCGGGCGGGAGTCGGGGGGTAGTCGGGGTGTAGTCGGGTCCTTAGCGAGACCTGGGAATATTTTGCCCCCGAGTTCTTGGTGCGCATCATTCACCTTTATGACGTTTTTTTCCTGATATTTTCTCCTTGAATTATTCTTAAACGTCCAGGAAACGAAACAGCAAAGACTTTCAACTCGCATGTTAGATAAGAGTTCAGAAGAAAAGTGTGAGATAGCAAGTTAGCGGAATAGTGAGTGAATTTTTAAAAGCCTCGCATGTCGTGAAAAAAAAATTATGTTGATGATAAAAAGAGAGAGAAGCTACAACACACACACACACACACACACACACACACACACACACACACCACACACACAACACCACACACACACACACACACACCACACACACACACACACACCACACACACAAACACACACCACTACACACACACACAAACACACACACCACACACCACACACACACAACACACACACCACACACACCACCACACACACACACACACACACACACACACACATCACACAACACAACACACACGCACGCACGCACGCACGCACGCACGCACGCACGAACGCACGCACGCACGCACTGCCCGCAACGCACGCACCACCACGCACGCACGCACGCACGCACGCACCGCACCCGCACGCACGCACGCCCCCACGGCACGTCACCCGCACGCACGCTCGCACGCACGCGCACGCACGACACCAGCGCACGCACGGCACCCGCACGCACGCACGCACGCACGCACGGCCCACGCCAGGCACGCCCACGCACGCAAGACACGCACGCACGCCCGCACGCCACGCACGCACGCACGCACGCACGCACCGCACAAGGCACGCACGCACGCACCGCAACAGCACGCACGCACGCACGCACGCACGCACGCACGGACGCTCCACGCCCGCACGTCATCTTGCACGCCACGCACGCCCACGCCACTTTTTGCACGCACGGCACGTTTTCAACGCACCACGCACGCACGCCACGCACGCACGCACGCACGCACGCACGCACGCACGCACGCAAACGACACGCACGCACCGCACCCCCTTCACCTGCACGCCACCGCTATCGCCACCGCACGCACGCATCACGCACGCAACGCACTGCCGCACGCCACGCACGCACGACACGCACGCACCGGCACGCACGCAGGCACGCACGACACACGCACGCACGCACACGACACGGCACGGCACGCCCACGCACGTCCACGCACGCCACACGCAGCACCGCACGCACGCACGCACGCACGCACGCACGCACGCACGACACGCACGCCACGCACGCACGCACGTACGCACGCACGCATCGTTTATGTGCTTCGTTTTCTTCTTGTTACTTTTTTTCGAAGGAGCATTAAGTTTTTATCTTTGCGCTCGTGGAAGAAAAAAACAGGTCTTGTGGTGTGTGTGTGTGTGTGTGTGTGTGTAGTTTGTGGTATGTGTGGGTACCGTGGGCCCGCTTGGTCTTGTCGACTGTGTGTGGTGTGGTTTGTGTTGTGGGTGGTTGGCCCTGGGTGGGTGTGTAGTATGGGGTGGGTTGTGGTGTATGTTTTGGTGTAGTATTGTGTGTGTGTGGGTGTATGTGTGTGTATGTATGTGCGCTTCCTGGGGGTGTGGGTGGTGTTTGGGGTATTTGTGTGGTGTGTGTTCAGTGTGTATGTATGTGTATGTGTGTGGTGTGTGTGTTTGTGTGTGTGTGTATGTGTTTGTGTGTTATGTGTGGGTGTGTCATTGCGGTCCTAGTGTGTTTGTGTAGTGTGTGAGTGTGTGTGTGTGTGTGTGAGCTGTGTGCCCTGTTTGTGTCTGTGGTGTATATATATTATATTATCTATGTGTGTGTGTGTTGTGTGCTTGTGTTGTGTGTGTGGTGGTGTGGTTGTGTGTGGTGTTGGTGCATGTGGTGTGTGTGTGGGTGTACTGTGTGTCGTGTGTGGTCGTGTTATATGTATGTGCTTATATTTTATGTGCTTTCATATATTGTTACTCGAATTCAATTCAATCATGGGGGACATGTACACGCCGGGGGCGTGCGTCGCCTCTGCCCACCTTACGACGCCACTCCCGGGGGTCACCAGTCACCACGCGCGAGTTCCCTATGCAGGCTCTTCCTACCCATACCAAGCGGCAGCTCCCGGCAAGAAGAAACATCAACTTGCCCACGCCAAGAGCCTTGTGGGCGCCCCTTGGCATCCTACCACGCCGGATTGTCTCTTACAGATCAACCAACACGGGAAGGATCGGTTTCAGGGTAGCGTTGCCACATGCCCATATAGCCCGATATGTAGTTGGCGCTGACGGACTATGCATGGTTAATAGCTCAGATGTCAGGACTCACGGTGCAATCGATGAATTTGACACGTTAATCATCCCAGCGATAGCCCATGATTTTCTGCTGGAAAGACAACTTATTACCAACGGCATTGATCGTCTCTTCAAGGTCACTATTTAGTGTTTTCATGTCTCACAACCATAGAAGTAAGACAGGGATCCACAAGCGATTTGAAGATCAGGATTTCTATTGACCTCCTGCACATGGTACCGACCAAAGCCAAATACTCCGACTGAGCGAGTCCATAACACCGTGGGCTATGCCAATTCGCGTAATCGTAAGACTTCTTGGACGTGACCCAGCCGTCATATGGACTGCGGACTACCAAGGTATGTTAGTAATTTTTTAAAAAATGTAATAGTTATTTAAAAAAATTTATATGGTATTGGTATTGGTTAAAAATGTTATATTAATGGGTAAAAATAAAAAGTAAATTTATTTAAGTAAAACTTTTTTGGGTTTTAATTTAAAAATGTATAAAAATAAACAAATATTAATAAAAAAAAAAAACTTTCCAAGATCCTCAAATGTCCTCGCCACACGCTATGAACAGGACCGTACTGCGTTCATCTAGTAGTCTCCAAACAGCTGCTGGACCTTGCGTCTTGATGCCCAGAAACCCTTCAAGCCCAACAGGCTTTTGGCCCCTCGTGCCAGCGCCCGAGAGCATCACCAGGACCTCCCCAGCGATCAGCAAAGATTACCTGCATCATCGGAAAAACAAGATCAGGTGATCTTGATGTTGCCGACGGATGCTCCAAATCACTTGTAACTACAACCTTATTTAGAATAGAAACCAGTCCGATTGACAAGCGTTGACGAAAATAGTTGGAAAGATGCAAAGTGAGGGGCAAGGACCCGCACCCTTGCCTCACTCCTGACTGTATTCACAGGGAATGAAAGTGATACAACTGCCCCACGTCCTTCACAGCACTCTCAAGTTCCAGACATACAGACCAGGTTACCAAACAATCAGTCCTTCGCAGGATCCCATCAAAGTCGCAGAAGATCCCCAGTAGTGACTCACGATGCCACAGAGTCAAACGCCTTCTTGAGATTAAACATAGTCTTGCAAGCAATCCCCTGTCGAAACTCACGTCTGGCGTTTCCACCAGGACAGGAAGCGGTGGATTCCGGTCCGTTGTTGACTTACCAGGGGTTGAACCAGACTGCTGAGGTCTCTGATGTCTTCACCAGTTTATGACTGCGAATCCGGTAGCAAATTAGATGGGCAGCACTTGCCTGATACGCTGAGCAGTGTAATTACCACGCTAATTGTGCAGTCCATGACGGTTTTCCCTTTTTCCTTTCCAGATAGGGACGACCTAGTCCCTTCTCCAGTCAGGAGGAATGGTACCTGATTGCCACACGGCATCCAGGACAGCATACAACCCGGGATCATGGCCTCACGACCAGTTTTGAGTGAGCTTGCCGCTTGATATTACAAACACCAGCTGCTGTCCCCCATCAACTTTGGCCTACAGCCTCTCTGACTTCGTGAAAGAGTGAGGTGAGTGCGGTTTCGCAATGGGAGGGATCGGAGCCGAGCGGCCTAGTAACCCAGTGGTGGGTGAAGATGCCTCAGTTGGAGGGCCACCGTGAACAATGCTTCCAAGTACTCAGCCCAACGAGCCATCTGCCATCCTTGTCCGACACGAGGCGTCCATCTGCCTGTTCGAATAGACTCGCCCGAGACCGAGAGAAGGAGACTTGTATACGGAGCTTTCTTTAGGGATCGGATAGGCGGGTTCGGAGTCATTAGTGCTCAAATGACCCTCGACATTCTCAGCGAGACTCTTTTCTGACATACCCTCTCCTTGTCTCTCAACCAAGGATGGCGTTCACTAGCCGGCGTGACAGAGGGGGGGGCCCCCTGTGTGTGGTCCTGGTTCCAGCCAGCTCCTTTGGGGGCCCTGGCGCGCGACTCGCTTCGATTTTCTCCAGCCGTCTCCGTGAGACGAATATACACGCCGTGACTCAGGGCGCTCCCCAATACACTTTGGCAGCTGTAGAGTTTCAGTTTGAAGGTGATCCAACAGTTCTACAGGTCCCCCGAGAGCCACCGAGCACATCAACCGATTTGAGACGTGCCACGCATACTCATGGAGCACATTGTCAAGTCCTTCAGTTTCTCAAGATGAAAAACAGGTATAGGTTACCTCTTGAGATCTTTGATCTTGATGAAAGCTTAAGTGTCAGCACACAACAAGTCTGTGATCGGTTCCAAAGAAAATTCAGCAAGCCGGTATTACACCCTGCAGTCGGGAGGATCTCAACGCGTTAAAGAGGATTGTGTCATATCCTTAGCTAACCCATCCCGGCATTACTATAATACATATGTCCCAGGGTGCTGTTGTGCTGCAGTTGCTTGCAGCTCTGGTCTTGATACCAAGAACCTGCAATTCTCAACCCTTCTGGACCTTTGCAAAGTTCAGAAAGAAGCAGAGAATGTTGGTGTTTCTGGTACTCGGAGCCATGGCGGACCAACACAATAACTCGTAGGGCCATACTCGCACCAATGCCGTAGTAGCATTGAAGGTCGCCCAAACAATGACGTGTCCCGGAGGAGGGACACTGGTCTAAACAGAGTCGAGTTCGCGCTAGAAATACTCCTTCTCTCAGTTGTTACGCATCTCCCCCTGGCTAGGCAGCGTACACTGCAACAATGGAGACTGAAAACCCAGAATGTGTTTTATTATCCTGCCATTGTCCATGCAACTATACGCTCATCAACCGGATGTGAATCCTCTCAACAACTGACGGCGGTCTAGGGCTTTTTGCAGTTATGCGTTTTGTGGAGATGCCTATAGTTTACTCCCCGTGAAAAAATTGGTGACATCATGACGCTTCATGCCGGACCAGTGAGTGAGGTGTAACCGCGCCACTGCTAGTCTCGCCACTTGCCAAGGCTCCTCGTCTTCAGAGAGTCCCACTATATTCCACCCTCAGCCTACTGAGCTCGCTCGATAGGAGAGTAGGTCGATGATTCGTTTGAGAGGTCAGAACGTTACCACGAGCCAGTCACACGAAGAGCCCTCCGCAGGTTGATCCCAGTTGAGTGATTCGACGGGCAGGCGGCCGTCTTCTGTATAGACGCCCGGCCGTACCCCCATAAAAATCAGTTGGGCTAGGGGGCCCTACCACTTGTACATAGTAGTGCGAAGGGATTCTCCGAGGGCTTTGCCACAGCTACTCGTCTATAGGCAGACCCCTCCCTGCGGTCGGCATAGGAGGGGTTTGCCATGGTCGGAACACCGTGCGTTCGACGATAAAAGAGGAATTGTCATGACTGGATGGCTGAGATGGCCATTGACTCAATAGTGAGTTCAGCTGCCTTCAAGATTGCTACTTATTTTAGTGTCAGATCTGACGTGTCCAGTCCTACGACCCTCCTCATTGGAAGATAGCCAGTGGGTTGGAGTTGGTTTAGTCGCGACTGATTTACGACCATGCGGCTGGTTGCCTACTGGGTTACATGTGTACCAGTAGCAAGCGGGGACAAACCGACCAGACCCCAACGATTGCATTGTGTGTATATTGAAACTATATACACAGTGTACATGCAAGTGGGTGTGTATCTTTGGTGTGTATGCGTGCATGTATGTGTGTGTGTGTGTTGGTTTGTGTGTGTTGTGTGTGTATGTGTATGTGTGTGTTGTGTGGTGTGTGTGTGGGCCCTGTGTGTGTTGTGTGTCTGTGTGTGTGTTGTTTGTGTTTGTCAGCTGAGCTTCGATGTTAAGAACATAACGATAAGGACTATGGGGTGGGTGAGGTGAGCAGTAAGCCAGTGATTGACGATGAACAAAAAAGAATGAGAGGATGAGGATGCTGAGGATACGAGAGATACAAGAGAGGAGGAGGAGGTAGGAGGAGGCGGAGGATAAATGATGCTTGGGTCGGGAGGAGACTGATATATAGTAGTGAGACGAGAGAGAGGAATGAGAGAGCGTGGTGAATGGAGAAGAGCATTGAAGAGGGACTGAGAGAGAGAGAGAGACCCCTCCGAGATGAGGAGAGAGAGGAGAGAGTAGCCACCCTGGTATACACACAGGCAACGTATAGCACAAGGATGAACGGATCGTCAACAGCACAAAAGACACAAGAAAACAATTACGTTAAAAGAAACAATGCGTAAAAGGATGCAATAAATAAAGTCCATACAAAGAAAGTTACAAAGCGGACAATGCAGCATGTTATGTGTGTGTGTGTGTGTGTGTGTTCGTGGTGTGGTGGTGAGGGTGTGCTGTGTGTGGGGTGTAGGGTGTGTTGTGTGGGTGTTCTGTGTCTGTGTATGTGTCTGTATGTGTTCTGGTGGTTGTGACTGTGTCTTGTGGTGTGTGTTTGTGTTCTGTGTGTGTTTGTGCGCGGCTCGTGAGTTGTGCGTGGTGCGTGTGTGTGGTGTGTGGTTTTACATATGCTCCCTCGAAAAAAAGCCTGAGGGGTGTGAAGCAGATTGTACGGTGGTGTGGGTGTGTGTGTGTGTTTTCTGTGTGTGGTGTGTGTGTGTGTTTGTTTGGTTGTGTGTGTGTGTGTGTGTGTGTGTGTCGTTGTGTGTGTGCTTGTGTCACTGTGTCTTTTTGTGTCGCGTTGTGGATTGTGGGTGTGAGAGTTGGGTTTGTGTGTGTGTATCATCTCGTTGTATCACTAGTTTTATTTTTACAGTGCCTGAGCAACGCTCGTATGGCCCGTTCTCCATTTTTTTTAATCAATACATTTTTATCATTTCATCCCCTTAGTGCCTTAGTGTGTTTCGAGATCGAAGCAACAAGCATCTTAGCCAGCACCCCGGGGTTTTAGAGCAGGTCACAACACCCTGGGCTAACAGCCCTGGTACCCCTATTCACCTGCTTGGGGGTTGGACAGGGGCTCGGGTTTTTAAGGGGGTAAACAGCCCATCTGTTTAGCAGGCGCTACGCGCCCGACGCGTGATCGAACCCCGGGGACTTCTCAGTTTGTGATTAGCCGCGAGCCGTTATTACCCATACGCCTACGGTGAGTAAGTTACCCTGCTGTGTGTGTGTGCAGGTGTTTTTGTGAGTGGACAAAAAGACCCCGAAATAAACCAAGGGAAAGGAAGGGATGGAGTGAAAATTAAATGTCGGAGGGATAAGAGGAGGGGGAAAGAGGATAAGAGGGGAGGAGGAGGAGGGAGGTGGAGAGGAGGAGGATAAGGAGGAGGAGGAAAGGGAAGAGGAAGGAGTTCGGGGTTTAGAAGGGAAAAGGAGTGAAGAATACGTTCAGGAAGAGAAACGCAGGAGAGAAGAAGAGAAAGGAAAGAAGAACGGAAGAGAGAGAGAGAAAGAGGAAGAGAGACAAAGGAAAGAAGAGGTAAAGAGTTAGGGGGAAGAGTGAAAGGATGAGGAGAGGGAGTGAGTAAGGAGTAGGACAGGAGGGGGAGGAGGAGGAGGAGGGGGGGAGGAGGAGAGGAGGAGGAGGAGAAGACGGAAAGAAGGGGGAGGGGAGGAGGGAGGGGAGGAGGAGGGCGAGGGGGGAGGAGGGGCAGGAGGAGAGAGGAGGAGGAGGGGAGGGAGGGAGGAGGACCGGAGGAGAGGCCAGGAGGAGGAGGAGGAGGAAGGAGTGGCGAGGAGGGAGGACAAAGGGATTTTTCTGAGGAATGAGCTTGTACCTGGAGGGGTTTTTGGTGGTGTACAAAGTGTATTGAAGCTTCAGGGGTTTTTACGCGAGGGAGAACACAGATACCATAGGACATCCCCTAGCCTTATAACGAGGGTATCCGGTCTGTGAAAACGCCGCACTACTATTATCAAACTATACATGTAGGAGAATAGGATAATACAGAATAAGCCGCCTCCTCCCAGCCCACCCGCTCCCTGTCCGGTGATATAACAGCAGGAAAGGAAGCAGTTGGAAAAGACAACTTGTAACTAAAGAGGATAGGAAATATGGACATTTCATACCAAGAAGTGGGAAGGAATATATCATGCTAACTTATAGATAAGCGCTAAACACTAATGCATTCAGGAACGCCTAATTTAGAATCATAGATTGTATAGTAGTGTTGGAGGGCAAAAGGAATAGCACCAAATTGATAAACACCGTCATTTCCATCACTAGGGTTTCTTATGTATTAAGATGCCAACAAGAATAGCAAGGATTGAGGCTTCCATCCCAACCCTCCACTTCTTATGCCGAGGGAGGCTGGAGAAAAGGAAAAATAAAAAAAACCACATTGCCAGTACTAAAATCTTGTCCATGGAAATTTGATAGGAGCGGCTCTCTGGAAGGAGAGACGGCTACTCTAATAAGCTGCAGCTAAAATAAAACAACAAAAGAAATACGCAACAAATTTTCTCAGGATTTGAATAATCTAGTTCGTTGTGCAGCTGGAGACTAAGTATTTATATAGTCTAGATAGATTCTACGATAAGTATTTATTTATATAGTCCTTCAGTATTATATAGATAGTATTTATATAGTCTTCACTTGGACGCCCCATCTGTGTACTATTAAGTACTTGTGCTGGAAGAGTTTCAGAATATAACAATTCTAGTAAAGAAAAAAGGCTCCTGCGCGTCATGTACCTGAAAGCGTTTTACCAATGATCTTAGGAGGGAAGGGAGGACGAGGACGCAGACGAGGAAGAAGAGAGAGAGAGGAAAGAGGTAAGAGGAGGAGGAGGAGGAGGTAAGGAGGAGAGGAGGAGGAGTGAGGAGGATGTGAGGAGGAGGAGAGGAGGAGGGAGGCGGAGGAGAGGAGGAGGAGGGAGAGGAGGAGGGGGAAGAGGAAGAGGAAGAGGAACGAGGAGGAGGAGGAGAGAGGAGGTATGGAGGTAGGAGGAGGAGGAGTAGGAGGGAGGATGGAGGAGGAGGAGGAAGAGGAGGAAGAGGACTTCCGGGTAGCGAATGGTGTGTGTGGTAGTTGGTTGGGGGGTTTTTTGTTATGGAGAATTTTTTTTATTGGCAGAGGCAGGGATTGGATTTAGAATTCTAAACAAATGGGGACAACGGGGACCAGCAGGTTACAAACAGACGGGGGCCATCATTTGGCTTGTCACATAGGCGTTGTGCCGCAGGTGGAGTAATAAGGACCAAGGTGAGTGGAGTGTCGGTGTGCTTCGGTGCTGGTGTGTCGAAAACAGTGATGGGTTTAGTATTTCTAGTAACAACAAGCAACGGATTTTCACAACGGGGGGAAAAAAAAGCGTTAGATAGATTCTAGATTTAGGAAGGACAAAGAAAGAAAGGGAGAGAAGAAAATGGGACGAAGAAACGACGTAAGGATGTGAGAAACTGAGTCACAAAATAGGGTTGGTAATGGGTAATTGAGTTCTGGACCCTTCAGCTCCGTCAGGTAGTTAGTAGGAAGTCCAATAGGGGCCTTTACAAAAAGAGGCTAGGCACAGCTTTTAAGATGGAGTTGGGATGATGACAAAGGTGTGATGTAGGTTGGTGTAAGTAACAGGAAACTACAACGTCGTGTAGGTCTCCCAGCCTCTTGTAGATCTGCCTTATGTTTGTTATGTTCTTATGTTCCTTCCAGCCCTTCCTTTCTCTCCGAAACGCCGCTGCTATAAAAAAAAAAAAAAATTAACACATCCCTTGAAATGGAGCCCCCTAGACCCTTATGAATATTTGTCACAGGAAAGAACGAAAAGAAATGTTTTAGAAAAGTTTGTAATACATATGATGCAAGGTGATTAATTAGTAGTTAAGTTACCTTTGCAGTTGTCAGCTTTGTAAAGCGCGTTAATGCCATGCTTAATGACAAACCAAGATAGGCGACTGCGGATGGAGATGTTTCGGTGTGGGAACTGTTGACTGTATTCTGATGCTTGCTGATCATGAGTGTGTTTGTGGCTCTTATTTCTGATTCGGGACAGGACTTTTTCTTCTTTGCCCAATAGGATCGAAGTTATTTTCTTTTATTTTGCTGATATAACTGTTTTAAAAAAAGTTTGCAGATATCCTGGTGCTATTCCTACGAGCAATATTTTTTTGTGCTCGCGTTGCAGTCCGAGGTTTAAAGGCTTTTTTCCCATCTGTACAGGCTCGGAGGTAATCAAAAAGTTACCGACTTCGCTCACCGGATGCTTCAGCCATTTTATTGGTTTCTAGTGTTCATGCTTCAGGAACCGATATAGTTTTCTTCATACAAATACTTCTAGAAGGTCATGGGTACAATTATTTCTTTCATTTCGAGATGTATGCATTGGAAAGAGAGTGTTGAAAGGAATGTCGACGAAAGACAACGACAACCATTCCTCAAATGCATGGCGGTAAACAACGAGTCTTACTTGTTGCCACCACAGGAACTAACAAGTATGGGTCTCACGGCCGTATTGTAGCCCTTATTTCTTATGTTCTTATGTTCATGCTGTGCTGTGGTGTTATTTGAGTATCACCCAGCCTTTGACACTTCACTCCATATGTGAAGTCAAGACGGGGCTCACAAAAAAAAACCCACACAACTCACAACTTGTAGTACAGGTCCTCATCTGTGGGCGGGAAGAAAGTCTAGTGTCCCCCTGGATTTCACGCTCTTGATTGGTTAGCGTCATGCAGCAGGACGCGTTGCTCACTAATTGGGTAAGGGTTTGCTGCCTTCCTGCACTCTTCGTCATTGACTTGAAAGTTTTGACTGGTGGGGTGGCCCGCCGGTGCGTGAATGTTTTGTGTTTGGAAGTGGTGAGTGGAGATTGGGCGGGGTCCGAGTTTCGGAGTCTCACCCGGGAGCAAAACTTTTTCGCGGTCGCTGATTGTCCGAAGATCACAACAGTTTTATTTAGTGTGTTTTTAAAAAAAACAGTAATTACAAATAAACATAGGATAATAAACATGTTGTACATTATTTTGTTCCAAATAATATTTTTACTTTAATTAAGCTCTAGAAATTTGAGTTACGTTATTGCCAGCAGACCAATTCATGTATATAGTTCTCAAAAACAGCGTAAATAAAAACTACACAATTCCCTTTGCATTGGCATTGCAAGTCCAATCAGATTATTCATATCGTTTGGCATTTTCACGATGACACACATTGCGTTCCTATCCAACACCACACCAGTGACAGCACTGGCACATGGGGAACACCGTGGGTCGGGCGTGGGGGGGGTAGAGGAGAGGACGAGAGCCCGACCGAGCGACGAGAGCGACGCTGTCTGGTTGAGGTCGAATGATGCGTTGGCCTGAGAGGAGTGAGATCTACCCCCGGTGGACGGGAGTCCAGCCCCCCCCCCCCCGGGACCGGTCGAGGCCTGACGACGAGTGTGTATAGCGAGCCTGTTTTCCACGGAGACCGGAGGCTGATTAGCGCTGATGTGATACACCCGATCCTTGCGAGATGTGGGAAGGAGTGGAGGTGAGAGGAAGCAGGGCGGGTGAATGTGACGTGGGGAGGGAGGAGTAGAGGACGGGCCCCCGAGATGGGCGCGAGAGAGGGAGCCTCCCCGAGATGCCGATGGACTGGAGCCCCGCGACGGAGAGTCCTGGTGGGGAGAGACCCCCCCCCCCCCCCCCTCGGGACCGGGGCTTTGAGCCCCCCTGCCCGAGCCCCCCCCATTCCCCTGAGTCGACGGTGTGACGATAGAGGACGTTAGTAAGATCTTGCGCAGTTTGGGCATGAGGCAAGTGAGATTGGATGAGAGGGGGCGAATGAGAGGAGAGAGGTCATACTGGGACCGACCGAGATCGCCCAAGAGAGGAGCAGAGAGCGGGAGACCCGAAGGAGAGTGAAAGAGAGTGGAGAGGAGAGAGAGTGGAGGACAGAGACAGAGACAGAGACAGAGACAGGAGACAGATGGGACAGAGCAGAAGAGGGAACAGAGACAGAGAACAGAGACCACGACGGACAGAACAGAGACAGAGCAGAGACAGAGAGACGACCATGAAACTTCTATTCACAGGGCAGCGGTCACCTATCGCTATCAAAGCCCCCATTGCCTGCGCCATCACGGTTTAGGGCCCAGACCATCAAAGCCCTAATAATCAAGAACCCTACATGCTGCTTTAAGGTCTCAAACGAATACCAAAAAGACTGCCTCACGACCCACACCCTCATTACTTATATGGTCACACGGCATCTCGTATTTCGTAGCTAACCCGCGTGTACCGTGCAGGTGTTTGCGGTACCTTTTTTAGGGTTTGCGCTGCCCCCCGTATTTTGATCGCTACGTGATTGTGTACACTCTGTGACTCGTGGATTGATTACTTTGTGTTTGCGCATTCGATAGTCCATAGTTTGTCCCTTGCCTGACGCGCCTGTCCTCGTGATCTCATATGAGGATAACGTAAGAAGAGGATTAGGTGGCAAGATGAGGGCAGTCTATTTATTTTATTCCTCTTATCCATGTTACATGTATCTATTGCCACTAGAAGAAGAAAGGGAAAAAAAACATTAAAAAAGATTAATACCCTCAATAGAGATATAGGCAGGAGGTAGAGGCAGAGAGAACAAGAGACAGAGACAAGAAGGAACAGAAGAGACCAGAGACAGAGACAGAGACAGAGACAGAGACAGAGATCAGAGACAGAAGAACATAATTATGTGCTCGGTTGTGTGTGTTGTGCACAAGGTGAGGAAGGGTCGGAAAACGGTCGCCAGCAGAATGTTGAGGGGCAGATGTCTTGAGTGTGCGAGGGGCGAGGCCCAGGGGACGAGGGTTCTTCTTATAACGGCGATGAGGCACCAGCCAAGGAGAGAGGCCAAGAGGAAGAGAGGAGGGTGGTTTTTGTTATACAAAATGCGAATTTACAAAGGAAACACAAACAGAACAGGACAACAGGTCCTACATGGCTGTTTTGATTTACAACACACTTACATAACAGATAACAATGAGAGAATAGGATAGGAAAGTAAGTAGAAGGGCTCCTCCCCACCCATCCCTCCAGCCCCCGACGCTGGCCGCGAAATGAATGATTTACCATGGCCCAAACAGAAAAATCTGCGTGGAATTTGTGAGGAAATTGAAGGAAATTGAAAGCTGTGGAAATCTATGCCTTATAACTACTACTTAGTTTTGTCGGGGGGGCGGGTGTTTGCGTTCATAGGTACAGTGCTTGATAGTAGGGCATGTACGTTATGTGTTGTGTTTTGTAATTTGGTGGAAAAACACATGTGGATGGCTCCAAGGGGTCTTTGGGCGGGCAGCCTTTGCCTGGCGCTTGTCTTAAGGGACCCCCGGAGCAGTCAATCACCCGGCCCCTAGCGTTCCGTTCCAATTCACTGCCTTTGTTTTTCAGCTCGTCACCCCCCCCCCCCCCCCTTTTTCCCCCTCCTGCCCTTCCTTTGTTTTTGCGCTGTAATGATTGGTACTTTCCATGTGAGGACCCGTACACTTAACTAATACTATACTATAGTTAACATATAGCTCTTTGTACTGAGTAGTACTATAGTCTATTCACTTAAGCTGGATTCTTGGGAGCTGCTCTCTGCCTAGCCGAGGTCTTGTAAGGACGTCGGAGTTGGGAATGATAGACGTCGTGGCTGGTGTGGCGATGTGTTGGTACTTGTGCCTAGCCTGCTACCGCAAAACCCTTTAGCGTTGCCTAGAGAAAGTATTCATATTGTGTGATCATGGCTTTTTTTTTACTCATCTCTGTACACAAGAGAGGCCTATTTTGTTTGTTTTTTGCACCAGTGAATCAGGCAGGATTGTTCAACAACAAGCACGCCTATTCATAACCAATAGGTAACAAAATAAAGTCATGAATGACTATCACTTTTTTTATGAGTAGGAGTGATTTTTAATTCTTTAGGTTTTTCAGTGCATTGAAATGAAATGTTGTACTCGCTACCACCGATATTACCAAGCTGACCAGATGATATTATGAAAGCTGAGGCCCTACCATCGTGCGTCTTATAAATACATTGCTTGCATATTTTTTTTCCCATGAGCATATACACAATATTGATGTACACTAAGACTCTATCAACTAATATTAAGACTAATTGAAGATCGAACAGTTAAAAGAGTGTATAAAACATTTTTACTCGCTTATTTTGCTTAACTTGCTGTAACCCCCACAGTTTTGGATCGCATTCAATTTTCAAGAACTTGTTAGAAAAATCCGTTATTACTTTTTTTCCGCTTCGGTTGGTATGTAGCAGTACCAGGATAAGGAAAAAGAGTAGGTGCGTTCAAAATGGCTAAGAAAGTTAAAACCTGTTCAAAACTGGTTGCCGTGGACGGGTGAGCAGCTCCCTTACAGGAGACTGGTTCTCGGGAGAGCTGATCAGCGGGCTGCCACCTCGTACACGGCTATCCAGTTTGAAACAGTTAACTTCTTAGGCATTTGAGCGCACCTACTCCTTTTCCTGTTATTGGTTACCGTGCTACATTACCACAGGAAATGCGGATAAAGTATATGGATTTGTGAAAGCAGGCTTGGAAATATTAATGCGACCAAAATCCATGGAAGGAGGTTACAGTCGAGGCTGTTTGAAGCAAAAGATAAGCAAGAAAAATACCATGGTTTGTATACACTTTACTTTTCTCTATCATATTATCTTATATTAGTGTAGGTCATTTTAAACAAAAACTGTAATATTTTTCTCCCATGCTCCCCCTCCATGACTACCTGCAGCAATGTTATTCATGAACATCGATTGGTAGGCTTCAGCGTTTCCCCCCCAGAGCTTTCATAAATATCCTCCTGGTAACTTGGTAATTATCGGGTAGGCGTATGAAACATTTCATATGCACTGAAAACCTAAATAAGTCTGCCTACTCTTGTGACTACTAAGTCTCATGTCTATACCTTTAGTTTTTCCCTATTGAGTTATGAATGCGCGTTGTTGTTGAACAATCACTGCCCCCTGATTCACCTGATGCAAACAAACAAAATAGGCTTCTATCTTGTGTAAGAGATGACCGTAGTGGAAAGGGGGTAAGAAAAAGTAAAGGCAGCAAGAAATATGAATATTTTTTTCTGAGGCAACGCAAGAGGTTTTTGGGTTTGCGGCGATGGGTTGCACAGTACCACCACCATCGTCCACCCAGCCCGAGTCTCTATCAGCAATCAGCGACCGTCGTCCCGTCCTCCTCCCGTGTCCGCTACAGTTACAAACTCGGCTAGGCAGTCGAGCACGCCCTTCACCCAGGAATCCAGCTTAAATGAATAGACTATAGTAGCTAACACTACGTACTAACCACTAGGGTTTGACGCGGGAAGAGGATGTCGAGGAAGATTATCGATGATCAAGGGGGTCTGAAGGGGCGACGCAGATAAAATTGGCAGGGGGGAAGGGCGAGGGAAGGAAGGGAAGGGGAAAAGGGAATAGAGAGAGATAGGGAAGGTAGGGGCACAGGGAATGGAAGGGGAAGTGAAGGGAAGGGAAGGACGGTCACGGGTGGAGGGAAGGAAGGGAAGTAGTGAAGGGAAGGAAGGGAAGGTTAGTGGAAGGGAAGGGGAAGGAAGTGAAGGGGGGGAAGGTTAAAGGAAGTTGAAGGGAAGGAAAGGGAAGGAAAGGGAAGGGAGGCGAGGGGGAGGGAAGGGAAGGGAAGAGGGAAGAGAAGGGGAAGGTAAAGGGAAGGGATAGGGAGGGAAGTAGGGGGAAGGTAAGGGAAGGGAAGGGAAGGAAAGGGGAAAAAGGGAAAGGGAAGGGATAAGTGGAGAAATGGGAAGGGAGAGTAATGGAAGGGAACTAAGGTGAAGGGAAGGGACAAGAGATAGGGACGGGAAGGAAGGAAAGGGAAGGTAGTCGGGACAGGGAGAGGTAGGGGAAGGAAGTGAAGGGGGGAAGTGAAGGTGAAGGTAGGGGAAGGGAAGGAGTAAGGCGAAGGGAAGGGTAAGGGAGAGGGAGGAAGGTGTAAGGTAAAGAACGTGGAAGGGTGAATAGGAAAGGGAAGGAAAGGGTAAGGGAAGGTGACTAGGGGAAAGAGTAAAGGAGAAGGAAGGGAAGAAAAGGGAAGGGAAAGGGTAAGGGAAGGGTAAGAGAAGGAAGGGAAGTGGAAGAAGGGATATGGGAAGGAGGAAGGGAATGGGAGGGGAGAGTGAAGTAAGGGGATGGCAGGGTAGGGGAAGAGGCGAAGCAAGAAGGGAAGGGCGAAGGTAAGGAAGAGAAGGTAAGGGAAGCGGAAGGAGGAGGGAATAGAGTAACGGGCAAGTGGAAGGGAAGGATGGAAAGGGAAAGGGGAGGGAAGGGAGGGAACAGGGAAAGGGAAGGAAAGGGAGGGAAAGGAAGATTAGGGGACGGGGAAGGGCAGATAGGGAGGGAAGGGAAAGAAAGGGGAAACTCAAGCATGTTTAGGGAAACATAGCCACAAACACATAGCGTTGTAACTTTCCCTTGCCTTGAAATACAAAGTTTATTGCCTGAATACCTGCATTTTTCTCTCTCTTCACTGATACCTTTTTGCATTTTTTCCTTCTACTGATACCAAAACTCTCGTTATTTTGTTATTTCTATCTTCCACATCCCTCGGCTTTTTCTGACTTTCCTCTCACTATAAATATTCTTTGCTTCTCAACTCCCTCCCCCTCCTTTCTTCTTCTCCTCTTCCTTCATAATTCAGGTGTGCCATTACCTTTTCTTCCGTCTCCATCCTTTCGCCTCGATCCCTCTCATCGTGCAGGCTTTGCCGAGACGATACAATCAGTCCTGCGGCTTCATATGTATATACCTCTCACGCGTGCTTAAGAATGAGTCTCCTCCATTAACCACACCGCCGAGGGTACACGCATGAGGAGGAAGGAGGAGGAAGATGATGATGATGATGATGTATGAGGAGGAGGGAGGAGGAGGAGGAGGAGGAGGAGGAGGAGGAGGAGGAGGAGAGGAGGCGGAGGAGGAGGAGGAAAGAACATGATGAGGAGGAACATGATGCAGGAGGAACAGATCGAGGGGAAGTGCAGGAGGAGGAAGATGAGGAGGAAGATGAGGAGGAGGAGGAGGAGGAGGAGGAGGGGGGGGAGGAGGAGGAGGAGGGCAGGGAAGAGGAAGGGAGGAGGCAGGAGAAGGAAGAGGGATATGATGAGAGGAGTAGGAGGAAGGAGGAACATGATGAAGGAGAAGATGAGGAGTAGGAGGGAGGAGAGAGGAGGAGGAGGGAAGGGGAGGAGGAGGAGGGTGAAGAGGAGGGAGGAGGAGAGAAGGAGGAGGAAACATGGATGAGGAGGAAGATGGGAGGAGGAAGATGAGGTAGTGAGGAGAGGGAGGTATGTGGAGGGAGGAATGCAGTGAAGAGGAAGAGGGTAAGTATGGAAGAGGAACGAGGAGGTAGGACAAGGAGGAGGAGGACCGGAGGAAGGAGGAGGAGGAGAGAGGAGATTAATTAATGATAATAGAGGACGGAGGGGATAATGGAAATGAGAGATAGGGACGAGAGAATGAAGAAGGCGTCTGGATGCGAGGAAATAGATGCGAAGGGAAGATTAAGATATGGCACGAGGCTCACGAAAATCAGCGAATTATGACAACACTTGCCTTGAAAATGAAAAAGTCCCGTGTGAAATGACAAGGCGAGGGGACAAAGGAGTGCCGGTGGCTGAGTGGTTAGCTCTTGGAGTGGTGAGCTTTCGATGTCCCGAGTTCGAATCTCCCGAGGGCAAACTTATTTCAACCATTTATAACGCGGTGGATAAGAAACTGGTAGTTGTCTAGATGGGAGAGAAGTGGTGAATGGAGGGGAGAAGTAAGAGGAAGGAACCGATATGAATGAAGGAAGAGGATGAAGGAAGAGGAGATTGATACGAAGGAAAGATACAGAATGCTGAAAAGACAGAAAAAAGTAAGACGATGATGTGGTTGAAAAAATAGCCAAGATAAAAAGGAGGTGGGTTAGCACCGATGAAGTAGGGGACAAGAGCCCGAGTTCAAGTCCAGCAGAAAGCAACTCTCTCATCGGTCGAGTGGCCGAAGAACCGCTTATGCTGCACAAAACTCTCAGCCTATCGGACTTGCGGACTCACTCCGCTAAGCGGCAGGAAATGAGCACAGGAAGGAGACTATGTGCTATGAAGTCCCAGGATCAAGCAAAATACACATGGATGTCACTATAAAATCACGTATTATTAAAATGATGCCACACGGGCGAGAGCCAACCATTACAGCCAAATACAACTCAGAATAGGGCAAATTAGAGGCACCACGCGCATGAGCCCTCAGGAGAATTAAGAGGAAATAGACCCTACAGGAGCTTATAGCTCCAACGTATCACGTAAAATCGGACAGAAAACTAGAAGCATAGGATCCCTACCGGTTGTAGCTTCATTGACGTGCCCGCGTCGTATCTATTTAGAATTTGATTTTTTGATGGTCGTTGAATAAATTGTTCGAGACATAAAAATGGAAATGCCGGCATCTGAAAGTTAATGCATAAACCTAACGTGTAGAGAGCTGAGTATCTTTATCATTCATAGAGAGAGAGCAAAGAGAGATCTGAGGGAGAGGAGAGATCGTACGACTGGCCTGGAGAGACTCTTCTCTGTATCGCCTCTGCTGCATCTCTGACGATTGGGCTCCTCGCCGAGACTGGACTCTCTTCAGAGACCTCTCTCTTCGTATGAGCATCGATCTCTCTGCACGACGCACTTCTGCGAGACTAGAGAGGAGAGAGACGGATAGAGAGAGATGAGATGAGAGAGATGAACGAAGAGATGAGAGACGAGAGAGAGAGAGGATGAAGAAGAGGAGAGTCGGGAGAGAGATGACCGAGAGAGCTCGAAGAGGAGAGAGTGAGAGAGAGAGAGAGAGGACTTGTGAGGTGAGTAAGTAATCTTTATCTTTAATCCTCAATGTCATAACTTCTTCTTCTCCTTTGGTTTGCGAGAAAATATATCACAAGCACGGGGACATCAAGTGGGCTTCAGGCAGTGGTGTTGTTTTTATGTTGGTGGTTAGCTGCGACGGGACACATTTGTTCTTAGTGGTGGTTGATGACGGCCAGCTGGCTAGTGGTGGCGGTGGTGGTGGGGCGGTGGGGGGTGGTGGTGGATGGTGGTGGTAGGTGGTGGTGGCGGGGGACAGACTGTTATATCGCCTCGTCACAAAATCATTACAGCCCAATTTGTATCGTAAAAATCTTTCATGTGGAACATGTATTAATTATATTTTGTGTATATTTATGCATGTATGGGGATGGTGTTGACCAGTTAGGGTGGTGGTGTTGATGCCAGCGGTGGGGATGTGGTGTGGTGGTGACAGCAAGGCGAGATTTGGTAGCAGTGATATTGGTGATGCTTTTGGGGGTGTTTTTATACCCGATGGTGTGGTAGTGGTGGTGGTGGTGGTGAATGATTGAGGGTGAGGTGAGAAAGGGCGCCAATTTGTACAGGTGGAAGGTTGTGAGTGATGAGGAAGGGAAGGTGGGGGTGCAGTTACTGCATGATGAATGATGGTATACGCAAGAAATTTTCTCGACCCGTTGTATCGCGGTGCGGTAAGCAAGTAATCAACAGAGGACCAACGCAACGCGTTTCGAGATTGAGTGACACCTTTAGCCATGGTTTGGCGTTCAACACGCACCCTCATGCACCCCGCTCTGCCCTATGCCATCATATTTCGTCCCAGACCATTACTACAGGTGGGCTTCAACATAACCGAGAGTATACATGCATACACTGTGAATGCACACGTGGTCGATAATTAAGGGTAAAATCAGTCCAGTGAGGCCTTATATAGGGTGCTAACTTGTGAGTAAGCCGGGCGGCGGTGGAGGTGCGAGGGCAGCCATTGTGGGAGCAATACTGGCGGGTCGTTCAAATGTCTCACAAGCATCACTCGGGCCCATTTTTATTACACCAACGCCTCAGACAAGTGGCGAACACTAACTAAGCTATTATTTTAATGGCAGAAATGATAAATTACACTAGTAAAATGGGTTAGATATGTGTAAAACAGTAAAAAATGCTGATTTCGATTGGACTCGCTTGTGTTGGTACGACTGCACAATCTCCACTTGGCGGCTTTTGAGTACAATTCTTGACTATCCCACCGGTGAGGTACGACGGTCGGGAATTCCACCTGCCGGGATTGACGAGACTTCTTGCATTTAGCCCTGAGCGAACAACACCACACCACCACCACCACACACCGCCACCAACCACGAACGTGAGCCGCGTAAAATACATATAGAGTTGAAAGTATGAATTCCCAGACCTTATGGACATGCAATATTGTGGCTGGGTAGTGGTGGTGGCGGGTGGTGTCGGTGGTGGTGGTGGCGGTGGTGGCGGTGGTGGCGGTGTGGTGGTGGTGGTGGTGGTGGCGGGTGGTGGCGGTGGTGGCGGTGGGTGGTGGTGGTGGTGGTGTGGTGGTGGTGGTTGGTGTTCTCTTCTCTTCTCCTCCTCCTCCTCCTTCCTCCTCCTACCCTCCCTCTTCCTCCTCCTCATCCTCCTCCTCCCTCCTCCTCCTCCTCCTCCATTTAGGGACGCTAAAGTTCCGTCGGATTAATATTACCTGATTTTAAGAAAAGCCTTCAGATACAGTTCCCCATCAAAAAAAAGCGAATTTTGACCAAGCTAAGGGCACATGGCTTAGGAGAGCAATTATGTTCATGGATTGGCGATTGGCTTTCAAATTGTAAACAACGGGTAGTAATAAATGGCGAGGCATCTGATTGATTAGATGTTACTAATGGGTAGCCTCAGGGCTCGGTCTTGGGTCCTACTCTTTTTCTGATATATATCAATGATCTGGGCTGCGGACTTGTATCTAAAATATCGAAATTTGCAGATGACACCAAATTAGGCGGTAAAGCATATACTAGAGAAAACTGCGAACTCATACAACGTGATCTCGACAAACTATCAGATTGGAGTGATAAATGGCTATTAAAATTCAATTCCGATAAATGTAAAGTAATGCATATAGACAACGATAACCTCAAATATAACTATCAAATGCAAAATATATCGTTAACTGAAGTACAGCAGGAAAAGGATTTAGGTGTCATTATCAGTAATTATCTTAAAACCAGTCCGCATTGCCTAGCTGCCAGTAAAAAGGCGAATATGATGTTGGGCTTCATTAAACGTAACTTTGAACATAAAACTCCGAAAGTAATGACACGATTATACACGTCTTTGGTTAGGCCGCACTTAGAATATGCCGTTCAATTCTGGTCGCCTTGTCTCGTAAAAGATCAAGCCAAATTGGAATCAGTGCAAAGAAGAGCAACCAAACACATTCCATCTCTGCGAAATTCATCTTATGAAGAGAGACTGCGGAAACTTAATATGTTATCCCTAAAGGATCGTAGAATTCGTGGTGGCTTGATAGAAACCTTTAAGATCCTAGAAGGATTTGATGTCATTAATCAAGAGAACCTATTCGAGCTTTCTCCTCAAGTGACAACAAGAAATAATGGTTTAAAACTAAACGGTCAACGTTGCATCACAGATCTCTGTAAAAATTATTTCAATGTTAGAGTTGTTGATCGATGGAACAAGTTACCAGCAAATGTTGTCGAAGCCAGCACAATAACTACATTTAAGAACAGACTTGACTGGCACTGTAAAGTAAATGGGTATTGATAGTGCCCTGCGAATTCATATTATAGACCCCCGGATCGATTAGTGTTAGTGGTAGTTGTAGTTAGTATATTTCATATCCTATCATTCTTCACTACGAAACTTCCATGTTCCTATCTTCTTTAGGGACATGGTATCATTTCCAACTGTCCTCTTACATGTAGTTGTAGTTAGTAGTATGTAGTTCAACAGATACCCTCGTTATGAACCAATAGGTCTTATGGTGTCTGTTATTCCTATGTAGTATTCCTATGTATTCCATGCAACATTTCGTCACAGAATGGAAGAAATGTGACAAGTTTTCAAGGCTAAAGTAACGAAAATCGAAGTCAGTCAAGGAAGGCTTTAAAAAAGGAA
>JACEEZ010013148.1:24044-32539 GCA_016584305.1 Chionoecetes opilio | reverse complement strand
TTACGTGAGAAATATCGTTAGTGATATTGTTTGCTGGTAAGGGAAGGAAGGGAAGGGGATTGATGGGGTGATGTTGATCCCTTGCTTCGCTCCCCACCATTTACCTGCTTATTAAGGAGGTGTGAAAGGGGCCACAAGTGTCTCTTTGTTCCTCAGTGGTCACGTGAAAAGTGCCCTAAATGGTCTTCTTTTAAGTATGAACGCGATTTTTAGCTGCAAGATAAAGTTTATTGGAGATGAATTTTTAAAGTTCATTCATCCGATATCGTGACATTTGAGGGTTAGTAGGGCGATATCCATCATTGGGTGGGGGAGGCGGCAACTAAATCTTTTATTACTGCTATTTTGAGGGTTTCAGGCCCTTTTTTGGGTGGCAAAGTGTATAAAAGCGCATTTTACTTTACGTGGACGAAAATCAGTGGATATTCAGTGGCTTTGTTTTGCTACTAATTGTGTAAGGAAATCTGTTCCAGGTAAATTTCATTTATGAAATTTATGTTTGCATTGTATCGATATTGTTCAGTTATCACTTGATGGAAGGTATGAGTTGGTCACCCGCTACTTCAAGGCATGAAAAGCATGAAATGTTGGATGGATGGGTGGTCACGGACAGGCGTGGCTTGCTCCTCGGTATTAATGTCGTAGAGAACAGGCTGGCTGTCCTCGCGTAAAATTCAGTCCGAGAACAGGCGTGGCTTGCTCCTCGCGTATTAATGTCAGTCACGAGAACAGGCGTGGCTTGTCCCTCGCGTATTAATGTCAGTCACCAGATGTCACTCGTGTAGCCACCCCTTGGTGTCGCAAAGAGCATCACACACACACACACACACACAAACACTCACCGCGCACACTCACACTCATAAAAGCGCATTATACTATACGTGGACGAGACTATCTTCAGTGGATGATTAAGGTCCGTCACCAGATGTCACTAGCGCAGACGCCCCGCCCCTTGTTGGTGTTTCCAGAAAGGCATCACACGCACACACGCACACACACACACACACACACACAGACACTCGCCGCGCATCGCCCTGACTTGCGTGACGAGGCGTGAGTCCCGACACTGTCATTTAACACGAACATAATTAAAATTCTTAATGAAATAGTAACCCAGGACAGTGCATCACCCCGTCCCTTGAGTCCTTTTAACCCAAAGCTTTTGAAAAATTGGCCATTCACTGCTCGTCTAAATGTCATCCTCGCATAAAGTTTCTGCGGAGTTAAGCGAAATTGTGATTCCTGAAAATGTAATATTCAATTTCATATCGCAGACAGAGGGAAGTGTTGGCTTGAAGTGTGTTAATCTCCCTTGAATGTGAATAATTATATCTTAACATCATTTTCTTTACTTAGCATCACTTTTCCATCGGATTCAAGCTGGAAAAGCGTAGATCTAAAGAAGAAATAGGGAAAAACTGGTTCACAAATAGGGTGGTAAATGGTTGGAATGGACTCAGTCGTCAGGTAGTTAGTGCGGAGTCAATAGGGAGCTTTAAAAGGAGGCTGGACAATTTCATGGATGGGAATGAAAGGTGGATGTAGGTAGTGTTAAGTAACAGGAACTACCACGTATAGGTCTCTCAGCCTCTTGTAGCTTCCTTATTTTCTTATGTTCTCTACTTAACAATGGTTTTCCCAGACCTGAGAAGCCGAGTGACAGGATTTGTTTTCACGCTAGGCGACCACGTTAGTCATCGCTTCAAATCACGCGTAGTGAATAAATTAATCATCTCACTTCTTAACTGTAAGAGACCTTTGTTGGGGATTTTGTGTGGCAATAGGAACGAATATTGCTCACTGCCCCGTTGTGTTGGTGTTGAGGCATTACTGAGGTGGCAATGGTGGTAAATTGTGAGGGATGGCTGATCTAAATCTACTCCTGGAGCCACATGACAAAGGGAGAACCAGTAGTAGTCACCTTGGTTAGCAGAATAATAGCGCGTTGCAGGAACCATGGATTGCTAACCAAGGTGACTATTACTGGTTCTCCCTTTGTCATGTGGGAGTACATTTAGATCAGCCACCCTTCACGACATACCACCATTGCCACCTCAGTAATGCCTCAACACCAACACGACGGGGCAGTGAGCAATATTCGTTCCTATTGCCACACAAAATCCTCAAAAATCCACTGCACATAACTCAAGACAAATGTTATGGAAGGATGACAGTTATGGCGGTGAATTGCCAGGTTTTTTTTTTATATCCTTCAAATAACTTTAATATCCTAAAAAAGACAATGGGAGAAGCATTGTTATACTTTATCAACAAGTTAATTAGTTTTTGCAATTTTATGTCCTTGTGCAGAGCCTCACAGCTTGTCTGAGTAGAATACCCGATAACTGAACACCTTCCCGACACCCAGAGACATACAGACACACACACCTTAATGTTAACACGAGTACTACATGTGTTACTCGCAAAGAAGACATTCCCTGCGTCACGCGTGCACTCCTGTAGATGATACGAAACGCAACAGTTCTTCAGAAAAATACTACACTTGTATTTGCTTTGTGGATCAATGTAAGAGCGTGTCCCTGGATGCCTTACAATGAACAGTACACGTATTGAGACAGACTGGAGGAAGTAATCGGGTCTTTAAGGACATGACATTGCGCCATCGGAAGAGATATACTAACATATCTAATAAAGACTGTGACGAAATATAACGATTCGCCATTAGTTTCATAGGCGTCCAGAGGCGTATAGGAGTATAATGACAGGGTGAGTACACGTAAATTATCAAAAATTGCAGCCACGAGTCATGGAAAGACCTTGATTACATACGAACTTGCGTGTTGTGTGCTGGGACTTGGCTCGTGTGATGCAAGGTTGTGGTTGCTGAAATACTGAACGTTGTATAAGTTAAAAAAAGTTAATTCACTAGTTTGAGTGTAAAAGTTTTATAAGTAAAACAAAAAGTTAATTAATTAGTTTGATGCTACAAGTTTTCTGAAAAGTGAATGACGGAGGTTGAAAAAATTGAATAAGAACTATGCATAAGAAAAACTATTTGGTTAATTCACTAGTTTTAGGATACAAGATTTCTGAAAAGGGAATGACGGAGGATGAAAAAATTGATTAATAACGATGTATCAAAAAATATTGTTAAATCGCTAGTTTGAAGCTACAAGTTTTCTGAAAAGTGTTTGACTGGGGATGAAAAAATTGAGATGTGATCCGAAAGGTCATGGGAAGACATTTAAGTCCAAGACTCCAACCTGTGTCCTTATCTCGCGTGAGTCGTGGGGTCGAGTTCATATATATTGCATCCTTTAATTGAGTTTTTAAAAGTTATGGTAGGATATTGATAACCTTGAAAAGAGTGAAACAGATCCATTCAGTATTTGTGTGTCAGTCATAAGTCAGAAGAGCATTAAGTTACGAACCATTTTTGTGACGGAAGTAAAATGGTGCTTATACCAGTTATAAGGATACTTATATAGGATTATAAGGATAAACGTGACGCAGACAAGTGCCAAGTACAAGCTGCGTCACAAGCTGCCTCACAAGCTGCGTCACAAGCTGCGTTACAAGCTGCGTCACAAGCTGCCTCACAAGCTGCGTTACAAGCTGCGTCACAGGCTGCGTCACAGGCTGCGTCACAAGCTGCGTCAGAAGCTGCGTCACAGGCTGCGTCACAAGCTGCCTCACAAGCTGCCTCACAAGTTGCGTCACAAGCTGCGTCACAAGCTGCGTCACAAGCTGCGTCACAAGCTGCGTCACAAGCTGCCTCACAATCTGCCTCACAAGTTGCGTCACAAGCTGCGTCACAAGCTGCCTCACAAGCTGCGTCACAAGCTGCGTCACAAGCTGCCTCACAATCTGCCTCACAAGCTGCGTCACAAGCTGCGTCACAAGCTGCCTCACAAGCTGCGTCACAAGCTGCGTCACAAGCTGCCTCACAATCTGCGTCACAAGCTGCGTCACAAGCTGCCTCACAATCTGCCTCACAAGCTGCGTCACAAGCTGTGTCACAAGCTGCGTCACAAGCTGCCTCACAAGTTGCGTCACAAGCTGCGTCACAAGCTGCGTCACAAGCTGCCTCACAAGCTGCGTCACAAGCTGCGTCACAAGCTGCGTCACAAGCTGCGTTACAAGCTGCGTCACAAGCTGCGTCACAAGCTGCGTCACAAGCTGCCTCACAAGCTGCGTCACAAGCTGCCTCACAAGCTGCGTCACAAGCTGCGTCACAAGCTGCCTCACAAGCTGCGTTACAAGCTGCGTCACAAGCTGCGTCACAAGCTGCGTCACAAGCTGCGTCACAAGCTGCCTCACAAGCTGCGTTACAAGCTGCCTCACAAGCTGCGTTACAAGCTGCGTCACAAGCTGCGTCACAAGCTGCCTCACAAGCTGCGTTACAAGCTGCGTCACAAGCTGCGTCACAAGCTGCCTCACAAGCTGCGTTACAAGCTGCGTCACAAGCTGCGTCACAGGCTGCGTCACAAGCTGCCTCACAAGTTGCGTCACAAGCTGCGTTACAAGCTGCCTCACAAGCTACGTCACAAGCTGCCTCACAAGCTACGTCACAAGCTGCGTCACAAGCTGCGTCACAAGCTGCCTCACAAGCTGCGTCACAAGCTGCGTCACAAGCTGCCTCACAAGCTGCGTCACAAGCTGCGTCACAAGCTGCCTCACAAGCTGCGTCACAAGCTGCCTCACAAGCTGCGTCACAAGCTGCCTCACAATCTGCCTCACAAGCTGCCTCACAATCTGCCTCACAAGTTGCGTCACAAGCTGCGTCACAAGCTGCCTCACAAGCTGCGTTACAAGCTGCGTCACAAGCTGCGTCACAGGCTGCGTCACAAGCTGCGTCACAAGCTGCGTCACAAGCTGCCTCACAAGCTGCCTCACAAGCTGCCTCACAAGCTGCGTCACAAGCTGCGTTACAAGCTGCGTCACAAGCTGCGTCAAATTAAGTCAAGGAAATGAAGTGTCAGAAAGAAATGCAACACGGGAGTTGGAGGAACTTTTCAGCGAGACAATTGGAGAAGTGAAGTAAACTAACGATGGCGAGGCGAACACCGTCAAAGTTTTTTCCTATTTTCTTTCCACTTTGCCTTTCATGCTGTTGACCTGACAAGGCTGCACGGCTATTAGCTCAGGTCATTGATTACAGCAGTCATAATTATTGGGTAATTTAATTAGTTCGTAATTGATTTTGCCGTTTGATTAGTTACCTTGGCTGGCTAAGCATTAATTACTTCCTCCATTACTCCTTTTTTTTTACTAAACCTGCATTGCAACCTGCACGAACTCCTTCATTCATAAAAAATGTTAAAATCATTCTGAATTAAATTCCTCTCGTGACTTCTGGCATCTAGCTAATAACATCTCTAACAATTTTTCTTCTGCATCTTTCCCTGTTATGCTTCACCCAGATGGCTCCACAGCTGTCTCATCTATTTCTATAGCTGAACTCTTCGCTCAAACCTTTGCTGAAAATTCCACTCTGGTTGATGAAGGGCTTGTTCCTCCTTCTCCTCCACCCTCTGACTTTATTATGCCTGTTATTAAGAACCTTCGTAATGATGTTTTCTTTGCCCTTTCTGGCCTAGATCCTCGGAAGGCTTACGGTCCTGACGGAGTCCCTCCTATTGTTCTCAAAAACCATGCTTCTGTGCTTGCACCTTGCCTGGTCAAACTTTTCCGTCTTTGTCTATCTACTTCCACCTTTCCTTTTGCTGGAAGTTTGCTCACATCCAACCTGTTCCTAAGAAGGGTGACTGTTCTAATCCTTCAAACTACCGTCCTATAGCTGACTTCCTGCCTTTCTAAAGTTTTTGACTCTATTCTTAATAAGAAGATTCTTAAGCATCTATCTGCTCACAATCTTTTATCTGATGTCAGTACGGTTTCCGTAAAGGGCGATCTACTGGCGATCTTCTAGCTTTCCTAACTGAATCTTGGTCATCCTCCTTTAGGGGTTTCGGTGAAACTTTTGCTGTTGCCCTTGACATATCAAAAGCTTTTGATAGAGTCTGGCACAAATCTTTGATTTCCAAATTACTCACATTCGGTTTCTATCCTTCTCTCTGTACCTCCATCTTAAGTTTCCTTTCAAACCGTTCTATTGCAGCTACTGTAGACGGACATTGTTCTTCTCCTAAATCTATCAATAGTGGTGTTCCAAAGGGTTCTGTCCTATCACCCACTCTCTTTCTATTATTCATTAACGATCTTCTAAGTCTAACTCAAAGCCCTATCCACTCCTACGCTGATGATTCTACCCTGCATTTTTCAACTTCTTTTATTAGACGTCCAGCTCAACAGGAACTAAGTGATTCACGGAGAGATGCCACCGAGCGCTTAACTTCTGATCTTTCTATAATTTCTGATTGGGGCAAAGCAAACCTTGTTTTGTTCAATGCCTCAAAAACCCAATTGCTTCACCTATCTACTCGACAAAACCTACCAGATAACTATCCCCTCTTCTTCAATGACACTCAACTGTCTCCTTCTTCTACAATGAACATTCTAGGACTATCCTTTACTAAAAATCTGAACTGGAAATCTCATATCTCATCTCTTGCTATAACAGCTTCTAAAAAGTTAGGTGTCCTGTGGCGTCTGCGTCCTTTTTTTTTTCTCCCTCCCAATTGCTTGCTCTCTACAAGGGCCTTATCCGCCCATGTATGGAGTATGTCTCACATGTTTGGGGAGGATACACTCATACAGCTCTCCTAAACAGGGTTGAGTCAAAAGCTTTTCGTCGTATTAACTCCCCTCCTCTGACTGACTGTCTTCAATCTTTAAATCACCGCCGGAATGTTGCTTCTCTTGCTCTCTTTTACCGTTATTTTCATGCTCACTGCTCTTCTGAACTTGCTAACTGCATGCCTCCCCCCCTCCTGCGGCCTCGCTGCACAAGACTTTCTTTTCATTCTCATCCCTATTCTGTCCATCTTCTTAATGCAAGAGTTAATCAGTATCTTTACTCTTTCATCCCTTTTACTGGTAAACTCTGGAACTCTCTTCCTGTTTCTATTTTTCCACTTTCTTACGACTTAAATACTTTCAAGAGAAGAGTAACAAGACACTTCCCGAACTAAATTGTCACACCCTTTTTTTTTATTCTCTTATTGTCTTCTTTATAGGGACTGGCAACTGAGCGGGCTTTGTGTTACCTATTTTTGTTGTGCCCTTGGCCAGTCCTTTGTCATGTAAAAAAAAAAAAAATAATTACAACCTTCCTGTTAGGGTGCCCAGTGGTAGTGACTTAGCTTGGCATGCAGCGTCCCTGTGTTCGCATCCCACTCGCTACTTGAGTTAATTCTGGCGTGGCAAAAATTTGTATCATCAACCTGTCTGTTGGTGTTAGTACTTGCCGATTGTGTAGATAAAATCCTAGTAGCTTATCTTATATCTGTTTCTGTATGGAGACTCTCTGTGTTAACATAAGAAGAACATAAGAACATAAGGAACCTACAAGAGGCCGCGAGACCTACACGTGGTAGTTCCTGTTACTTAACACTACCTACATCCACCTTTCATCCCCATCCATGAAATTTTACAGCCTCGTTTTATAACTCCCTAATGACTCCGCACTAACCACCTGCCGACTGAGTTCATTCCAATAATTTACCATGCTATTTGTGAACCAGTTTTTCCCTGATTCCTTTTTAAATCTACGCTTTTCCGGTGTTCATCGAATCGGTTCATTTGCCTTGTGCTGCACGATCCATGCTCTGAAACTCTAACTCTATTTTCCTGGACGCAGATTATGTCCTCAAAATAACTCTCATCCTCTCATTTTGGGATTAATGAAGCTCCCGTCCATCCACTAGCGGTAATTTATCACTCACGATCTTTAGTTTTTCAGCATAGTCGCTACTCAACATTCAATTTCAACGTAAAATTGTTCTCGTGGCCGCGTTTTAATCATGACCCCAACGATTTTCTGAGAAGCCTGATGGAAAACCTTTTAATATTTTTTTTGCTTTGTCACTTCCCTCCCTCCCTCCCTCCCTCCCTCCCTCCCGGCTGTCGACGTCTCCAGATAGTCCCTCTTTTTAATGGGTGTCGCCGCGATATTCAAAAGCGCCGTCCGTAATGGAGCGTCGCTGTAAGACGTTTCTGCACCTAATGTGGCCTTGGACTGCCTAGAGGAGGCGCAAAGGCTGAAAGGGAAGGGTGTGTGTGTGAGAGAGAAGAAAGGAGGAAGGGAAGGTGTGTGTGGAGAGAGAAGAAGGGAGGAAGGGAAGGGTATGTGTGTGTGGGAGAGAAGAAGGGAGGAAGGTAAGGGTGTGTGGGAGAGAAGGGAGGAAGGAAGGGTGTGTGGGAGGGAAGAAAGGAGGGAAGGGTGCATGTGTGTAGGAGAGAAGAAGAGGGAAGAAAGGCTGTGTGTGGGAGAGAGGAAGGGAAGGGTGCGTGGGAGAGAAGGGAAGGGTGTGTGGGAGAGAAGGGAAGGGTGTGTGGGAGAGAAGGGAAGGGTGTGTGGGAGAGAAGGGAAGGGTGTGTGGGAGAGAAGGGAAGGGTGTGTGGGAGAGAAA
>JACEEZ010013148.1:11544-21544 GCA_016584305.1 Chionoecetes opilio | reverse complement strand
AAGAACTTTTCCTACCTCTCCTTTATTAAATCCCCTTACCACTTAAACTTCTACAGTTTCGCCCCTTACTCTGCGTCCTCTCAGTGAGTGTATTTTAATAACTTCATCTCCTCTCTAACTAAGTTCGCATCCTTTGTATTCATTTTGGTCATCCTTCTCTGCACTTTTTTTCTAACAACCTATTCCACCTTATATGGAACCAAACTGACTAATATCAAATGGGTGGGTGAGGTGTTTCCCCCCCCCCGCCCGCCCCTGTTTTTCCCCCCCCCCGCCCGCCCCTGTGCTTCCCCCCCCCGCCCCCCCCCTGTGCTTCCCCCCCCCGCCCGGCCCTGTGCTTCCCCCCCCGCCCGCCCCTGTGCTTCCCCCCCCGCCCGCCCCTGTGCTTCCCCCCCCCCGCCCCCCCTGTGCTTCCCCCCACGCCCGCCCCTGTGCTTCCCCCCCCGACCGCCCCTGTGCTTCCCCCCCCCCCCCGCCCCCTGTGCTTCCCCCCCCGCCCCGCCCCTGTGCTTCCCCCCCGCCCGCCCCTTGCTTCCCCCCCCGCCCGCCCCTTGCTTCCCCCCCCGCCCGCCCCTGTGCTTCCCCCCCCGCCCGCCCCTGTGCTTCCCCCCCCCCCCGCCCCCGTGCTTCCCCCCCCCCCCCCGCCCCTGTGTCTTCCCCCCCCGCCCGCCCCTGTGCTTCCCCCCCCGCCCGCCCCTGTGCTTCCCCCCCCCCCGCCCCTGTGCTTCCCCCCCCCCGCCCGGCCCTGTGCTCCCTGCTCCCCCCCCCCCCCCCCCCCCCCCCCCCCCCCGCCCCCCTCGCCCCTGTGCTTTCCTGCTTCCCCCCCCCCCCCCCGCCCTCCCCCCCCCCCTCGCCCCTGTGCTTCCCTGCACCCCCCCCCCCGCCCCCCCCTCGCCCCTGTGCTTTCCTCCGCCCCCCCCCCCCCCCCCCCCCCCCCCCTCGCCCCTGTGCTTTCCTGCGTCCCCCCCGCCCCCCCCCGCCCCCCCCTCGCCCCTTGTTTTCCTGCGTCCCCCCCCGCCCCCCCCCCGCCCCCCCCCCCGCCCCCCCTCGCCCCTTGCTTCCCTGCGAGCCCCCCCGCCCCCCTCCCCCCCTGTGCTTCCCTGCGTCCCCCCCGCCCCCCCCGCCCCCCCCGCCCCCCCTCGCCCCCTGTGCTTTCCTGCGTCCCCCCCGCCCCCCCCCGCCCCCCCCCCCGCCCCCCCTCGCCCCTGGCTTCCCTGCGTCCCCCCCGCCCCCCCCGCCCCCCCCGCGCCCCCCCTCGCCCCTGTGCTTCCCTGCGAGCCCCCCCGCCCCCCCCGCCCCCCCCCGCCCCCCCTCCCCCTGTGCTTCCCTGCGTCCCCCCCCCCGCCCCCCCCTCCCCCCCCCCGCCCCCCTCCGCCCCTGTTGTTTCCCTGCGAGCCCCCCCGAGCTCCGCGCAATCGGTGCGTTGATCATTTTTGTAACATCGAACGAGTGTTTTACGACTCCATTTATATTGCCTCTGATTGTCCACCGCCGCCTTCCTCAGGTGTTTGCTGGGGCGGCGCGGCGTGGATGTGAGTAATAGGGGTGTGGTGGTTTATGGAACTGTCGCCGATGGGAATTCTCGCCGAAACACCAACCTAGAACTCTCGCCGACGTGAAAATTTAAACCTAACGTGGACATTGGCACCTAACTTGACCTAACTGATCAAGCTTTTGCTGGTATTTCATCCCTGAATGCAGAAACACGGGTAAAACCTGATTAAATGTATATATTGGGTCCTGTAATATAAAGAATTGGAACACTCGAAGACGGCGGCGAGAATTCCAGGTACCGTTCTGGTGTGGTGGTGGTGGTGGTGGTCTTTGTTGCGTGTCGGTGACCATTGTAGTGTAGGAGGATTGTCATAGACGAGGCTCCACGTTGTGTGACCTTGAGTGTTAAGGAGGCGGTGGTGTGCGTGGTGCGTGTGGCCGCGGGGAAGGCTGTGGGAAGCGCGGCTCGGCACACTGTCCTGCAGAAAGGAAATTGGTGAGAAGGTCAATAAGAGAGAGGAGACAGTGGGTGAGTTACGGCCCTGCTACCTTCCGCCCTCTTCCACACTCGCCTTTTTCTGCACAAAGTTTCTCACTGCCTGTTCACCCGTCATTATCGTCCCCTTCCCGCGCCTCTCTGACAGTATACCGTCATTCCCGTCCCTTCCCGTCACCTTTCCGTCCCCTTCCCGTCTCCTTCAAGCGCCTCCATGACACTGCCTTCCTTCCCGTCCCCTTCCCGTCCCCTTCCCGTCCCCTTCCCGTCCCCTTCCTGTCCCCTTCCTGTCCCCTTCCCGTCCCCTTCCCGTCCCCTTCCCGTCCCCTTCCCGTCCCCTTCCTGTCCCCTTCCCGTCCCTTCCTGTCCTTCCCGTCCCTTCCCGTCCCTTCCTGTCCCCTTCCTGTCCTTCCCGGTCCCCTTCCCGTCCCTGTCCTGTCCCTTCCCGGTCCCTTCCCGTCCTCCTTTCTCCGTCCCCTTCCCGTCCCCTTCCTGTCCCCTTCCTGTCCTTCCCGTCCCCTTCCCGTCCCCTTCCCGTCCCCTTCCTGTCCCCTTCCTGTCCTTCCCGTCCCCTTCCCGGTCCCCTTCCCGTTCGCCTTCCCGTCCCCTTCCCGTCCCCTTCCTGTCCCCTTCCTGTCCTTCCCGTCCCCTTCCCGTCTCCCGTTCCCGTCCCCTTCCTGTTCCCTCTTCCGTCCCCTTCCTGTCCCTTCCCGTCCCTTCCCGCCCCTTCCTGTCCCCTTCCGTCCCCTTCCCGTCCCCTTCCTGTCCCCTTCCCGTCCCCTTCCTGTCCCCTTCCCGTCCCCTTCCTGTCCCCTTCCCGTCCCCTTCCCGTCCCCTTCCCGTCCCCTTCCCGTCCCCTTCCCGTCCCCTTCCTGTCCTTCCCGTCCCCTTCCCGTCCCCTTCCGTCCCCTTCCTGTCCCTTCCGTCCCCTTCCTGTCCCTTCCCGTCCCCTTCCCGTCACCTTCCCGTCCCCTTCCTGTCCCCTTCCCATCCCCTTCCTGTCCCCTTCCCGTCCCCTTCCTGTCCTCCCGTCCCCTTCCTTCCTTCCCGTCCCCTTCCCGTCCCTTCCTGTCCTTCCGTACCCCTTTCCCGTCCCCTTCCCGTCCCCTTCCCGTCGCCTTCCCGTTCCCCTTCCCGTCCCCTTCCCTTCCCTTCCCGCCTCCTCTCCGCGCCTCTCTGACACTCTCTAATCTCCAGGGCGTAGTTAACCTCTGTGCCCCTCGCCCCGTTCCTGCGTGTGTGTGTGACGAGGACCTCTGTGTGGCCGCGTGCTGGAGGCTGTGTGTGGCTCAGGAGGGTGACTGAGTGTGGGTGATTGACTCAAGCTGTTGCCAGTGTTATGTTATCTCGTCGTGTGTGTGTGGGGGGGTGCGTGTGTGTTGGTGGGTGCGTGTGTGTTGGTGGGGGGGTTGGGGGGGGTAGGGGGTGAGTGTGTGAGTGTGAGTGTGAGTGTGAGTGTGATGTGAGTGTGTGTGGTGTGTGTGTGTGTGTGTGTGTGTGTGTGTGTGTGTGTGTGTGTGTGTGTGTGTGACTGTGTGTGTGCTGTGTGTGTGTGTGTGTGTGTGTGTGTGTGTGCTGACCCGTTGGCAGTGAACGGTTTAAGTGTTCAACCTTGTAAGTCGTATGTTTATTTAGGGTCGCCGTTCACCTGCGATGGGTCGACATCTTCCGTAGTCGATACATGCCAAGTTAAAAATGCCACACGTACTAAAATTTGTTTCTTTTGTGAAGAAAAATGATGATGTACCATTTATTGTAAAAAAAACGTATTTTTGACGCAGCATTAATGTCAACACTTATGTATGGTGCTGAATCATGGTTTGGGGCAGATTTAAAACCTATGACTAAACTGTTTAACTGGTGTTTAAAGCAATTGTTGGGTGTGCGAAGGTCAACTTGCAATGCTATATGTTACGTGGCATCGGGTTGCCCACCCCTAAAAGATAGGGTAAGTTCTGTGCAACATAAGTTTTTCCATAAAATGTGGCAAGAGCGATCAACTTATGATGATGACCCACTGACGTTTGCAATGAAGATATCTATGAATATGGACACTGTCACCGGTAGATTAATAAGGGAGTTTGTGGACAGTGAAGTCAAAGATTGTACTGTAGATATGCAATGTGTAGGATCGAGAATTTCAGACAGTAATTCTACGAGAAGAGTGACATATAAAGAGATGAACCCTACTTTGAATGTGCAGAGTATTTACACTGATAGACACTTAGTTGATGAAAAGCATCGCCTGTCCGTTTACACAGTTTAGAACAGGTGGGCATTGGCTAATATGTGAGACTGGAAGGTGGAATAGGAGAGGTGGAACAGTGGAACAGTGTACACCGACCCAACATGTCAGGGACATATACCAGTTCACTCTTATGGAACAGGTGTTTTCAAATAGATTTACCCTAGATGTGACCTGTAAAATAGTACACTGTATCTTGAGTGTGTATTACTGATGGCCAGTGCATATTCTATTCAATATTAATGGACTGCGATTATTGTGTAATAGTAATGATATAATAGTAATGATATTTTAATGCGGATAGCATTATATTGTAGTGTTAGTTACTAATTGCCAGCGTTGAGTTAATTTTACTTTTTGGACTACAGTTATAAAACTGTACATGTATAAGTATGTATATGTGTATTATGTTCTGCTGTGGTCAATAAAACTATCTATCTATCTATCTATCTCTGTGTGTGTGTGTGTGTGTGTGTGTGTGTGTGGTGTGTGTGGTGTGTGTGTGTGTGTGTGTGTTGGTGTGGTGTTGTGTGTGTGTGTGTGTGTGTGTGTGTGTGTAGTATTGTACGTGTTTGTTTGTTTTGTTTTGTGTTTGTGTAATCGTACTAGTGACGTGTGATTTGTAGTGTGTGTGTGTGTAGACAGTGATCTTTTGTGTGTTGTGTGTTGTGTGTTGTGTGTGTGTGTGTGTGGTTGTTGTGTGTTGTGTTGTGTGTGTGTTGTTGTTGTGTGTTAGTAATTTCAAAACACAGGAAATACTTTGTTTTGTTTTAAGTACTTTGTATATGTTTTGAACATATCAAATAATACCTAAGAAAGATGAAAAAGTGTATTTGTATGTTAATTGCAACAAGTGATTCTGCTCGTGCTTCTTCTTCTTCTCTCTTCTCATTCTTTCTTTTCTTCTTCTTTCTTCTGTCTTCGTCTTTTCTTCCTTTCTCTTCTTCTTTCTCGTCTGTTCTGTCTGTCGTCTTCTTCTGTCTGTCTGTCTTCTTCTGTCCCTCTCTTTTCCTTCTCTCTCCGTTTTGCCCCTGTTTTTTCTCTCGTTCGTTTTGTTTTCCCTTTTTTCTAATTCTTCTGTCTTTTTGTGATTTTAAAAACAGACAAGTTTTGCCAACAATGAGAGCGTGTCAAGGTAGATTAATTTTCAATCTTTTATTCATTTACTTTTATATAATTATCACGATTTCTTTTTACTATTTTAATATTCAAGCTTTTGAAAGTATTTTTCAGTACATTTTTTTTTTGAATATATTTGTCGACGATTGTTTATTTGTTGTGTGTGTGTGTGTGTGTGTGTGTTGTGTGTTGTTGTGTGTGTGTGTGTGTGTGTGTTGTGTGTGTGTGTGTGTGTGTGTTTTGGGTGTTGTTGGTGTTGTGTGTGTGTGGTGTGTGTGTGTTATGTGTGTGGCGTTTGTGGTGTGTAGTTTGTCGTGTGTTGTGTGTGTGGTGTGTGTGTGTGTGTGTGTGGTGTGTGTGGTGGTGTGTGTGTGTGTGTGTGGTGTGGTGTGTGTGTGTGTGTGTGTGTGTGGTGTGTGTGTGTGGTGTGTGTGGTGTGTGGGTCTGTGGTGTGTGTGTGTGTGTGTGTTAGGCGTTTGTGGTGTGTAGGCGTGTGTGTGTGTGTGTGTGTTGTAGGTGTGTGTGTGTTGTGTGTGTTGTGTGGTTGTGTGGTGTGTGTGTAGGGTGCTGTGGTGTGTGTGTGTGTGTGTGGTGTGTGTGTGGTGTAGCGTGTGTTGCGTGTGTGTGTGTGTGTGTGTGGTGGTGTGTGTGTGTGTGTGTGTGTGGTGTTGTAGTTGTCGTGTGTGTGTGTGTAGGCTGTGCGTGTGTGGTGTGTGTGTTGTGTGTGTGTGTGTGTGGTGTGTGTGTTGTGTGTTGTGGTGTGTAGGGCGTGTGTGTGTGTGTGTGTGTGGTGGGTGTGTGTGTGTGTGTGTGTGTGTGTGTGTGTGCGTGTGTGTGTAGGCGCGTGTGTGTGTGGGTGTGTGTGTAGGCGTTTGTACGTGTGTGTGTGTGTGTGCGTGTGTAGGGTATGTGTGTGCGTGTGTATGTAGGCGTGTGTGTGTGTGTAGGCGTGGTGTGTGTGTTGTGTGTGTGGGGTGTGTGTGTGGTGTTGTGTGTGGTGTGTGTGTTGTGTGTGTGTGTGTGGTGTGTGTGTGTGTGTGTGTGTGTGTAGGCGTGTGTGTGTGCAGGCGTGTGTGTGTGTGTGTGTGTGTGTGTGTGTGTGCGAGTGTGTGTGTGTGTGTGTGTGTGTGTGTGTGCGTGTTTGTGTGTGAATTGCATTTAGAAAGGAGATTTTTACGCACCCCTTGTGTTCCGGAGCCTTTGTGACGCCCGGAGAGCACAATGTAGCGATGCTTTGATGGAAAAAACTATGATGTCTATGGCCTCGGGGTGACGGAGTGTTGAGGGTGGCGGCGGCGATCCAGCGACTCAGCGTGGCCGCGTGTATCTGTAGTAATAATAATAATAATAATAATAATTAATTATTTTATGATCGCCCAGAGGCATACAGGCAAAAAATAAGCAATAACAACAGGACATAGAGTTAACTTAAATACAAGAGCAAAAAATACATAATATAGGCATAGTCTAGTGCCTGGCGACGCTGGAACCGCCACCCCGCCGTCCTTCCAGCCGTCCATCCAGTCTTCCAGCGTGACGTGTGACCTGCCGCGGCCTGGATCACGTCGTTGGAGAGGGTAACAGTGTAGTGGTCGTCAGTCCGGGTGAACATCGATAAGGGAAGCCAGACAGCCACGCGTATCTTCGCTACTCTACTCACTAGTCACTACTACTCTACTCTACTCTTCTCACCCGCTGCCTATAGCGGGTAAGAGGCAAGAGCGAACACACATGATCTAATGCGACTGTCCATAGCACACGCGGGTATACTCTCTCTCATATCAAAATAAATATAAGCCCCTCATTCTGGTGGAGACGATGCAGGGGTATATAGGGGACCTGTGGACCAGTGTAGGGGTAGATCACACCCCACACCACTGCCGACTGCGGTACTGCGGTAGAACGCATACTAAAGTAGCACCCATTTCTTCCCATAGACGAGCGCTATAAGATTTCTGGCAGTGAGGGTCGGGGTGAGAGTTCCTTGGCAAATTCAGGTTTCGCATATATGATATAGTGGGTTCCCGCCAAGCTTACGTTTATCACTTGCCTCTTCCCGCTAGGCAGCCCGCTACTCTCTACCCTCCCAGAAAATTTCGTTCAGTGTAGCCTAACCTTGAACTCCTCCCTCGCGGGTACTTTTGCCATGAGTGTGGTCGTCAGTCTGGGTGAACACAGCGGTAAGGGAGGACAAAGCAAGCGAGTCACGTATAACCTCACTACTCTAACCCTTAACTCTTCCCGCCCGGACACCTTCCCTATGAGGCTGTGACGGTAGGCAAGGAAGACGTGATCGGCTCATCTTGTATTCATAGTGATAGGAATAGATCCACAAAGTACCGCTTATACATTCATGACAGTGAAGCCGTCAGTCGTATATCATAAGATTAAAAAACTCATAATTCATCGCTTGTTGCATTACACATCCGTACATCCCAAACCTTCACAAAACAAGGACAAATGTGAAAGAATAACGACCAGTAAGATGCCTTAATCGGCGAGGGACGAGCGAGCCCGTAGAAACCCGCCGCACGTGCGCACGTGCGGCGTCACCCGGAGTTTGACCTGTGTGACATTGCTAGGTGTGTAGTCTCAACCACACAACCAAATTTCAACTTAGGCGGTACAGCCGTTTTTTCGCTATAGCAAGATAACTTGTCTGACAACCCCTCACGCGGCCAATCGGCCACGCCCATGCTGACCCCCACGTGAACAAACATGTCAAGCACAAAAGGGTTGAATATAGTATCTATCAGATGGCGAAGACCGCTTGTCAATCGGAAGCGGGATTCCAAAGATATAAGTTCCTGAAAAGCGTGACGGTCGGGTCGGGTTGGGTCGGGTCGGGCCGGGTCGGCCGCTTAAGTGAGAAAAATTCCGTATCCACCGAGGACTCACGAGCGCTTCGCGCTCGCTCGTAATTAGTAACTGGCATACTAAGTAATTTGTCGGCAAATCAATAACAATTTCAACTTTAACTCTCCTGTGACCTTTTTGAGAACCGCCTAAACTGCCTTAATGGAATGTAATGTGATGCCGGATTGCAAGTGTTCATGTCAACAGAATCATTACGCGATCCAATAACGCTACATGCTACTCACGCTACAAAAGACTAGTTGATTTATAGTTGACATGGCGTAAATACTTAAAGTTTATGTTGACAACTAAATTGACGTGAATTTGTAGTTTGAAAGTCTCCGTTCTTATCTCTGTCAAAGCAAGGCATTAAACGAGCGCACTTGCCTTGCAAAACTAAAACATACAAAATATATATAGGGAGAAACTGCTTCACAAATGCCGTGGTAAATATTTGGCATGGACTCAGTAGCCAGGTAGTTAGTGCGTCAATAGGGAGTTTTAAAAGGAGGCTGGATAATGTCATGGATGGGGATGAAAGGTGGATGTAGGTAGTGTTAAGTAAAAGGAACTACCACGTGTATGTCTCCCGGTCTCTTTCTTGTAGCTGCCTTATGTTCTTATGGTCCAAATACTTGCACTATTTAGAGTTTGAGTTTCAGCAACAATCGTCAAGGAATCCTATAGGTACTAATCATACAGTCATAAACACGGAATGTACATAAAATACGTCAGAGTCAGCTATTCCTGCGAAAAATTCCTGCAAAATCCCAAAACGTAAGGAAGGAATGTAACAAAAGTAAGGAATGAACAAAGAGTCCGCGGAAAGTGTATGTCAATGATTATATCAAAGGACGATTTTGCAGGAATGATATTACGCACCGTATTGACTTATTGGATACCTAGCCCGACACGCGAGGCTTGAAACGCTGCAAAGTGTTCTACCGCCAATAACAATAACAACGACACACTACTACTACTACTACTACTACTACCACCACTACTATCACTACTACTACTACTACTATCACTAACTATTCCTATATACTACTACTACTAATAATACTACTACTACTACCTACTACTACTATCACTACTACTACTACTACTATCACCAACTATTCCTATATACTACTACTACTACTACTACCACTACTACTACCACTACTACTACTACTACTATCACCAACTATTCCTATATACTACTACTACTAATACTACCACTACTACTACCACTACTACTACTACCACTACTACTACTATCACCAACTATTCCTATATACTACTACTACTCTACTACTACTACTGCTGCTACTACTTCTACTTCTGCTACTATTACTACTTCTACTACCATTACTACTACTACTACTACTTCTACTACTATTGCTACTGCTATAACTACTATCACCAACTATTCCTATTCTATTACTACTACTACTACTACTACTACTACTACTACTACTACTTTCTACTACATTTCACCAACTATTCCATAATACTATACTCTTAACTACTACACTTGCTGCTATACTTCTTCTTCTGCACTAGTTATACCACTAATTATACACTATACTTTACTTATTGCTTCCATAACTAAAACACACTTTCACTCTATTTCTATACTACTACTACTACTACTTCACACTATTAATTACAACTACTACTACTACTACAAATATTAATGTCATTCACTAACACTTACATTCAAAAAAAATTTCACATTCTACATCATCCCCCACCCTTTCACGGTTAAAACACAATTTTCATTATTCCATTGGGGGATTGGCCTC
>JACEEZ010013147.1:72500-77500 GCA_016584305.1 Chionoecetes opilio | reverse complement strand
AAAAAACTCACTTATTTTTACCCCTTGAAAGGGAAAAAAAAGGGGGAGAATTACGGTCAAATTTTTTTTTTTTTTCCCGCCGAGATTCCTTTCAGTGCCATCGGGGCCGCCCAAAATGGAGGTGTCCACGTGCAGGCCGCGGCGCCCCTCAACGGTCAGGGGGTGTCTGGGGCTTCCCCCGCCGGCAAAAACCTTCGGCGTTATTAAATGCCTCCCTGAAGGGTGGGCGAGTGTGCGCGTTCGCTCCCTACACTTGAAAAAGAAAAATTTTACGACACGACAAAACCCAGACGAAAATAAACTTACATTCACGCTGGAAAAAAAAAAAAACCCCCGCTGGCGTCGAGTTTTTTTTTACAAGGAAGCCATTAAAAAAAACCAAAAATTTTTTTGGAAAACGGTTGTGCGTTTTCTCAGGGGTTTTTTAGTGACAAGACAGACTTTTTTTTTGTCCGCTACTGGCATAGGCACCCCGTCCCCGAAAATCCCGGCAACACCCAGTGGGAAAAAGAAAGCTTTTTTTCTTTTGGGTTCTGGGGAGCAGCAGGAAATAAACCCTGTTAGGGCCCCACGGCCCCTTTTAGCTTTCCCTTTTTTTCTTTTGTTCTTATGTTTATGGCTACTGGGAAAAAAATTTTTGGGAAATAATTTAAGTTTTCCTTCAAACAAAACATTTTCTCGAAAAGAGGGGCCCTTTCCCTCCCCACAGCACCAACACCCTTTACCGAGCAGCTGCGGGGAAAAACCAAAACCTCAAGACTGAAAAAACTCAGCGTGAATAATTTCCCAGTTTTCGGTGATCAAAAAGGGGAAAAAGGGCTTCCCCGCTGAAAGTTGGATGGCCCGATTCTCGCCCCCTGAAATTTACATACATAAATTCTCGTTGCATTTTTTGGGGGGTGACGTTGGTCGTTTTAGGCGGCTTCCGTTCGGGTCCGGGGCCCCCCTACTGAGGGGTCGTCAATGTCCCCAAATATTGGGCCTATTGTTCCCCCGCTGTAGACAAAGACCCCTCCGCCCTGTTTTAAAGGGACCTCTAGGAAGGTCCTCTTTTTTGGGCCCGAAATGCCGAACAATGGGGCTTATGGTCATCAAAGGGGTTCCATTATTCACTGCCAAATACGCATCTCACATTTGGGTCACCATTCCCCTACTCTCATTTTTTAATTTTTATTCTCGTTGTCAATACAACATGCATTCAACGGAATTTTTTTTAACTGTGTTAGTGGGAGTCCTACTAAATGTGATGTTTTTTTTTTCCCCTCACATAGAACATGTGGCGCTTTCTCTCTCCTCTCTTCCCCCTCCCGGGGTCCCCTCTCCTCCCCTCTCTTCTCTTCCTCCACCTCTCCCCCTCTCTCCCCCTCCCCCTCCCCCCCCTCCTCTCTTCCCCCTTCCCCCCTCCTTTTCCCCCGTCTCTCTCCCCCTCTCTTTCTTCCCTTCTCTCTCCCCCCCTTTCTCCCCTTCCTCTCTCCTTTGCTTCTCCCCCCCCTCCCTCCCCTTTTCTTTCCCCTCTCTCCCTCCCCCTCCCTTTTCTCCCCCCCCCTTTCTCCCTCTCCTCGTCCTCTCCCCCTCTCGCGTCTCTCCTTTTCCCGCTTTTCCTTGCCCCTCTTCCTCCTCTCCCTCCCCCCCCTCCTCTCTCTCCTTCCTCTCCCCATTTTTCCCCCTCCCCCCACCCCCTCTCATCCTTTTCTCTCTCTCTCTCTCAATACTCTCTCTCTCCTCTCTCCCTCTCTCGTTTGGGGGGCCTCTCCCTCCCCGTCTCCTCCCCCCTCTCCTCTCTCTCTTCCCCTCTCTCTCTTTTCTCTCTCCTCTTTTTTTTTTTCTCTTCCCCCCTTTTTCCTTTCCTCCTCCTCTCTTTCCCTCCACCCCTTTTCCCAACTCTCCTCTCGGCCTTTTCTCCCCCCCCGGCCCCTTTTTCTTTCCCCTTCCCTTTTCCCACTTCCCTCTCCATCCCCCTCCCTCTCAAACTCTCCTCTCTCCCTTTTTCTCCTTTTTCCCCCCTTATAAATTTGTGGCTCTCCAAAAGTATTTTTTTTTTTCCCCCTTCCCCCTTTTTTTTTTCCCTTGTTTTCCCTCCCCCTGTTTTTTTAAAATTTAAATTTAAACCGTCCCCTTTCCCCCCCTTTTCACCCAACCCCCCCCCACCCAACCCCCCCCCCTTTCCCCCACCCAACCCCCCCCCCTCCCCCCCCGCCCCCCACCCCCCCCCCAACCCCCCCCCCCCCACCCCCCCGGGAACGACCCCCGCCCCCCGCTCCCCCCACCCGCCTCCCCCCCCGGGCCCCCCCCCCCCCCCGCCGGTGGCTTTTTTTTTTCCTCTCCCTCCTTTTTCTTCTCCCCCCCCCCCCCCCCCCCTCTCAAACCTTTGGGGTTTTTCCTTTTCCCCGGGTTTTCTCCCCCCTTGAAAGGGGTTTAAAAGATTTTTTTTCCTTCTTTTTTTGGGGCCCCCCCCGCAAAATTTTAAACCCCCCATTTTTGCCCCAACACAGCCAACCACCCAAACAACCTTTCAACTCAACCCCAAAAAGCAGGACGACCCCGAAAGCCCCGACCCACCAACCCGACGCCCACCCGACGGCCCCGAGGAAGAGGAGTAGGGGGGGGAGGGGGGAAGCCCAACCCCCAAACCCCAAAATTGGGGGCCTTATTGAGCTCCCCCAAATCTTTGGGTGGTTTGGGATTCCCATCCCCCCCCCGCTCGACCCTGGGTTTTTCACAAAGTTGGCGGTTACTGCCCCCCTTGGGGGAAAATTAAAAGGGAAATAATTAAAAATTTGAAAAGGAAAAAAAAACCCAATAAAAGGTTTTGAAAAAAAAAAAACCACTTTGTGGAAAATCCCGCTGACCGGAATGGGAGGGATGACCGGGAAATACGAAAAAGGGAACGGCCCCAGGGTGGGGGAGGGGAAAAAAAACAAAAAAAGTTTGCCTTTGGGGGGGAAAAGGGAACGCGAATGGTGGAAAAGGGGGAAGAAAAATTGTGGCATGTGAGGGGAAACGGGTGATAGGGAAAGGAAATTAAAGGCCAAGGGGAGGCTTAGGGCCAGTAGAGAGGCAGAGAGAAGCCTTGGAATTCGAAAGGTTTTGTGCCAGAATAAAGGTAAACTCACGGCGCGGCGCTAACGGGAGGTAAACGAACAGGAAAGTAGAAGCGGAGGTGTTAACAGGAAAGAAAAAGCGACGCGAGAATTGTTCATTGTTAACAGGAATAAGAGAAAGTTTGCAATAATGTCTGTTTATTCGATCTTTACTCTTCTTTTTTCATATATTTCAGGAAGAGCTTGATTGTTTGTTTTCCTTTTGATGTTTCTATGCAGAGGTGCGAGGATTTTTGTTTTTATTTAAGATTTTTCGGACGGATATAGAGGCATGGAGGTATAAAGGGTACTAAGACTTCTGGAGAGAGAGAGAGAGAGAGAGAGAGAGAGAGAGAGAGAGAGAGAGAGAGAGAGAGAGAGAGAGAGAGAGAGAGAGAGAGGAGAGAGAGGAGAGAGAGAGAGAGAGAGAGGAGAGAGAGAGAGAGAGAGAGAGAGAGAGAGAGAGAGAGAGAGAGAGAGAGAGAGAGAGAGAGAGAGAGAGAGAGAGAGAGAGAGAGAGAGAGAGAGAGAGAGAGAGAGAGAGAGAGAGAGAGAGAGAGAGAGAGAGAGAGAGAGAGGAGAGAGAGAGAGAGCGAGAGAGCGAGAGAGAGAGGAGAGAGAGAGAAGGAGAGAGAGAGAGAGAAAAGAGAGAGAGAGAGAGAGAGAGAGAAGAGAGAGAGAGAGATGGGGGAATAGGTGACCAGACAGAAAAATAAGGAAAGTAAAGGGAGGACAAGGCGGCAACCAGTGGTAGGCATGTGACCTATTTATGTCTTAACATTTGAAGATCTAAAACCCCATAACGTATAATCACATTTAATTGGAAAACCGTTTATATACAAGTATGGGAAATGTACTACGTATATATGAGCCTATACTCGTATTCGTTTTGTGCGAAGGCTTGCCATGGAGGGTGTGAGGGGAGGGGAGGAATGCAGGGTGTGAGTTGAGACATGCGGTAAGGTAATGTACGCACTTTTGCAATTCAGGTTTATATGAACTACGTACTCTCATAAATATCCTTTTCATATTTATTGTGTGTGTGTTTGTGTATCTAGTTACGTCACCTACGAGCCACGCCTCCCTGCGCACGATCAGACTTTACTACATCTCTATAGACGTAGACAAGTGCTTGTGGGCCCTTCGGACCCATGTATTGATGTTTATAGTAGTAGTATATCTTAGACAACAATGTGAATGCAAACTCCAGTCGTGTTGTTGCTGTCGTTGGTCACAGGTCAAAGTGCCTCGGGGTAGACCACCTACCACCACCGCAGCCTGCCACACCCCAGCCCCACGCCTGTCCTGCAAGCACACTCACACACACACACACACACGCACACACACACACACACGCACACACACACACACACACACACACACACACACACACACACACACGCACGCACGCACGCACGCACGCACGCACGCACGCACGCACGCACGCACGCACGCACGCACGCACGCACGCACGCACGCACGCACGCACGCACGCACGCACGCACGCACGCACGCACGCACGCACGCACGCACGCACGCACGCACGCACGCACGCACGCACGCACGCACGCACGCAGCACGCACGCACGCACGCACGCACGCACGCACGCACGCACGCACACACGCACGCACGCACGCACGCACGCACGCACGCACGCACGCACGCACGCACGCACGCACGCACGCACGCACGCACGCACGCACGCACGCACATGCATGCACACACAAACACACACACACACACACGCACACACACACACACACGCACACACACACACACACACACAACACACACACACTCACACACACACACAAAGTCCATGAGTCTACGGAATTAGATATACGGCAAGACGTTACCGCAGAGTTTATTCCTGTAATCTAATCTCTGAAAGTGTTTTTAGCCCAAAACCCCCCTTCAAA
>JACEEZ010013147.1:65000-67500 GCA_016584305.1 Chionoecetes opilio | reverse complement strand
GCTCCAAAAAAGGGACGAGGACTGCACTGTCTTGTCAGGTCTCCCCCTTGACATGTCTCATTGCGTGCTGGTAAAAGAGTGGCGGTGTTTCGCGATTTCGAGTCTAATTCTTATAATACTACTACTACCACTACTACTACTACTACTACTACTACTACTACTACTACTACTACTACTACTACTACTCCTACTACTACTACTACTACTACTACTACTACTACTGTCATAGAACTGTCATTGTATTTGTATCCAGTTACCAAAGAGGAAGTTCAACAGCACCTTAAGTCTCTGAAAAACACAGCAGCAGGCTATGATGACATCCCCCCAAGTCTCCTCCGACACACAGCTCAGTACATTGATGTCCCACTTAATCATGTCATTAACCAGTGTTTTAAGGAAGGATGTTTCCCAGATAAACTAAAAACAGGAAAAGTAATTCCCATCCATAAATCAGGCGATAAAGGAGATGAAAACAATTATCGACCAATATCTATTTTACCATCAATAAGTAAATTGTTTGAAAAACCTATTGTAAAAAGATTTAGTGGATTTTTGTAAAATTTTAAATTGTTATCTGAATATCAGTTTGGCTTTCGCAAAAAAAAATCAACGGAAAAAGCAATAGCAAAGTTCACAAGTGAAGTGTATAACTGTCTGGAAAGGAAATTTCATGTTGTAGGAATATTTCTAGACTTGTCTAAAGCTTTCGACTCACTTAATCATCAAATATTATTAGATAAACTTGAAAATTTGGGAATAAGAGGTGTACCACTTAAACTATTCACTAGCTACTTGATAGACAGGAAACAAGCAGTGTTTTGTAACAACAATATATCCACGCTGAAAATTACCAATAGGGGAGTGCCTCAAGGATCAATTTTGGGGCCTTTACTATTCTTGGTATATATTAATGATATTTGTAATGCCAGTTATAACTTCAGCTATGTTATCTTTGCAGACGACGCAAATCTTCTCTTAAAAGATAGGGCATTAGACCAGTTACATGTTAAAGTTAATAGTGAACTAGAGAATATATCGAAGTGGGTTTTAGCTAATAAACTATCTGTAAACATAAGACAAACTAATTATATACTTTTTCAAAATCGTTCTGTTGCTAATATTTTAGGCTCAGTTTACCTTGGAGGAAATTAAATTCAGAGAGTCACTTACATTAGATTTATGGGTGTTATTATTGACGAAAATTTTATTTGGAAAAAACATATACAATCTGTAAGTTTGAGCTTATGAAAAATGTGTGGAATTTTATACAGAATTAGGCACAACTTAACGACTGAAGCTTTGCGAAGCATATACTATTCATTATGTTATCCATATATAATTTACTGTTTGTCTGTCTGGGGATGTACTTGGCCTTCCACTGTAAAAGATGTTTTCATTGCACAAAAGAAAATAATAAGAACAATTACCTTTAAAGGCAAGTATGATCATACAGATTTATTATTTAATGATTTAGGGTTACTGAAATTTGAGTTTAAAAAAAAAATATATTCTTGTACTTACAATTTACAATGGTATAAATGATAGTAGTGATAGTAATAAATTATTTAAAGTTCTTCCCCACAGTCAAGGTACGCGGGGAAACCATATTGACCTGATATGTCCACAACCACGAACAACATTATATAAACATTCACTGCACTGTGTTGGTCCTAATTGTTGGAACAATTTACCAAACAATTTGAAAAGTATTAACAATTTTAATACATTTAAAAATAGACTTAAGACTTACTTTTTCCATCAACAGAATCAAAACATTAGGGATTAATATGAATATTCTTCACATCATTAGTATTTTCAGTAGCAAAATTAGTGTTTAATTGTATCAATCAACTTGGGTAATTGTTATGGTAGTTAATATTTTTTTTGATTTGTAAATATATTTTATTATTGCCGCCCTTCATATATTTATAATATTTTGTACACTGTTGCTGTCCGCCAGGAAGCTGTTGCTCGGCGGACTAATGCCTAAGATCACATTTGTAATTAATTATATAATATATGTACTTCTAAAGATATGGCAATAAACTAAACTAAACTAAACTAAATTAAGCTAAACTAACACTACCACTACTACTACTACTACTAATACTGCTACTACTACTACTACTACTACTACTACTACTACTACTACTACTACTACTACTACTACTACTACTACTACATGTCATCCTCAAGTCTTTCGAGCAGTGATGGTATACAAACAGTAATCACTCTGCGTCACTTGCACGAGAACAACGAAATGAATGAAGAGTGAAGGGCAGGAGTGAGAGAAAAGATGGGTTTGGGGACTTGTGTGTGTTCTGTTAAATTGGAAAATGGAGGGAGGGATGGAAGGCGGAAGTGATTGAATTTGTGAAGGAAGGAAGGATTAAGAGGAGGAAGAGGAGGTCAGTAAGGGGAGGAATGAAGGAAGAAGGGAGGGAGATGAGTGGTGCGGACAATTTCAGGGAAGAAAAAGCAGGGGAGGAGTGGGGAGTCC
>JACEEZ010013147.1:55000-57500 GCA_016584305.1 Chionoecetes opilio | reverse complement strand
AAATTGTTATTATTTTTCCTAAAGTCATACAATTTTCTGCACAATTTAATAATTGTTTATTGTATCCGTTTGTTATCTTACCTATTATTATCGTTTGTCAGGAAGAGTGCCTACCCCCGCGTTTATATATGGGGTAAAGTTAACCAAGGATAAAGGTTTCCAGGGGTGAATGTTTTCGACCTCACTTGTTTTCCTTCAAATATTTTGGGATTACTAACAAGGAACACCCCAAGTACCACTCATTTCCCTTTTAGCGTCATTGAAAGAGAAGCGACATAAAAACACCAAAACCTTACGCATCCATCACCACGCTTCATCGTTTGCTGCGGCAAGAAAAGTGGTGGGCCAAAGCCCGCATCGTATCATGGCAAAAAAAAAAAAAGAAAAGGGGAAAAAGATCCCAATTCCATCACCTTGTGTCAAAAACCGGAATGGACAGTTCACGCGAAACAACGTCAGGAAGTGAAGGTGTTCTCCCCCTTTTGCTATTCTGTTCTTTTTTTATTGCTCTTTTTTGTTCTCCCATTATATTGCCTCTTCTATTCTCTTCTATTGCTCTTTTTGTTTCTCTTTTATTGCTTTTTTCTGTTCTTTCTTCTATGCTCTTTTCTGTTCTCTCTTCTATTGTTTTTTTTTTTTTCCCCCCTTCTATTTCTTTTGTTTTTCCTCTTCATTTTTCCTTTTTAAATTTTCCCTTTTTGCTCTTTTTGTTCTCTCTTTTTTTGCTCTTCTCCTGTTTCTTTTTATTGCTCTTTTTTCGTTCTCCTTTATTTCCCTTTTATTGTTTCTAGTTTTTCTTCTATGCTCCTTCTATTTTTCTATTGTCTTTCTGTTCTTCTTTTTATTGTCTTTTCTGTTTCTCTTCTATTTCTCTTTTACTGTTTTTCTCTTCTATGCTCTTTTTTGTTCTCTTTCTATTGCTTTTTCGTTCTCTCTTTTATTTTTCTTCTCGTTTTCTCTTTATGTCCTTTTATTCTCTTTATGCTCTTTTCTGTTCTCTTCTATTGCTCTTTTTTGTTCTCTCTTCTATGCTTTTTCTTTTTCTCCATTGCTCTTTTTGTTCTCTCTTCTAAATTGCTCTTTTCTATTTCTTCTACTTCTTTATTTTCTTCTATGCTCTTTTTATCTCTTCTATTGCTTCTTTTATTTTTCTATTGCTCTTTTCTTCTCTTTCTATTTTTTTTTTTTGTTTCTCTCTTCTATTTTCTCTTTATTCTTAATTGCTCTCTTCTATTTTTATTGCTTCTTCTATTTTCCTTTTTATTGCTTTTTCTGTTCTTCTTCTATTTCTCTTTTTTTTTCCTCTTCTATTGCTCTTTTTGTTTTTTTCTTATTGCTCTTTTTTTGTTCTCTTTCTTTGCTCTTTTCTGGTCTCCTTCTATTGCTCTTTTTGTTTTCCCTTTCTATTTCTCTCTTTTATTTTTTCTATTGCTCTTTTTTGTTCTCTTTTTATTGTCTTTTTTGTTCTTCTTTATGCCTTTTTTGTTCTCTTTTTTCTCTTTTTTTTCTCTCTTTTTATTGTCTTTTCGTTCTCTCTTTATTTCTCTTTTCTGTTTTCTCTTCTATTGCTCTTTTCTGTTCTCTTTCTATTGCTTTTTCTGTTCTCCCTTTCTATTTCCTTTTCGTTTTCTCTTCTATTGCCTTTTCTGTTCTCTCTTCATTGCCCCTTCTATTCTCTTGCTCTCTGGCCCCTTTAAAATCCCTTTATAAATAAGAAATGGTTCTACAGTACGCATACAATACCCACTCAAGCCCTTTCGTTGATATCAGATAAAGAACTCTGCATTCGTTTTTTAAGGCGCACAAAGTTGTAGTAGTGTTGAGTAAAAGTAGTATAGTAGTGTCGTAGTAGTAGAGTTAGTAGTAATAGTAGTAAAGTAGTAGACAGTAGTAGTAGTAGTATAGTAGGGAAAGGGAGGAGGGGGTTAAAATGGGAGAAGCAACAAGAACTATATCAACAGTGCAGCCTATTTTGTTTAAAGTTTGTGCAATAGAGGCGGGCACCTTTGTTTGCACAGCCGCGAGATTTGTTTCAAGAGCGGGGAAAAAACCTGCGATAAAACTCTGCCCTGTTTTTCTGTCTCATTGTTTTCTTTTTTACGTCATATTTCCAATATTTTTTTCAGATGATTCATTGCTCCTTTCACAAAAACCCTTCCCGGGAATTTAGTGGTCCCTAAACCCCTTTTCCACCCCACGTTTCATCCCTTATTTTTTACTCATTGCTTCACTCCCGTTGAAAATGATCTGGCCCCGTCTGCCCCTAGCTGGGCGGTTTTTCGCGATAATTTATCCGTAAAGATATCAGGTTATCGGTTTTTTCCCATTTTTTTTTCCAGCGTTAACATTCTCGGTTCGCCGATACTTTTGGTTCCAGGTGGCGTAAAACGAAAAAAAAAAAATTTTTGGGTTTCCCGTTTGCCCCGGGGCGAGCCGCGCGTGCCTTGGAGGCAGAAAAGTGGTCCGAGTGGGGGAAACCCCAAAAAACGGTCTAAACCCC
>JACEEZ010013147.1:0-50000 GCA_016584305.1 Chionoecetes opilio | reverse complement strand
TGTGAAGCGGGGCGTTCTCCCGTCCGAGCTGCAGGAGATCAAGTGTGGCTAGGTGTCCCACTCCAGATGGCTCACCACAGCCCAGTCGTTCGTGTACATGTGGACCAAAAAAGCATGGACTGACTGGCAAAGAACTGAACACCCTGGAAATCCTAGTCAACTACTGCCTGCAGGTGTACTTCAAACTTTACTACGCCATCAAGGTTCACCACTGACTAGAGGACGGCCCCAAGCACATCCTCACGCAGCTCAGAGTGATGAGGTCGCAGCCCAAGAAGGTCCAAACAGCTGTGACCTTCTACGTGCGGACAGGAGCATGGTTCGCACACTCAGAATGTGTCCTCCTCTCGCTGATGGCGAGTCAGAGTGAGGACGACCGCAGGTTCGCCGTGACCCAGATTTTGAAGCTGAGGGCTGGCGAGGAGTATGGGGACACCAGTGTAAGACCTCGCATCACACCCAAGCTGAACTTGTCAGCCACCAGCTTGCAGACACTGATCAGCTGGCAGCCTGGCCAGGTGCACGAGCCGGCATTCGCCTGTTCACTGTCCGGGGATCAGATCCAGGAGATCCTGGTCAAGCCGTACGAGGTTCCGGAGTTCTCTATCCACACTCAGAGCACCGAAAGAGTCGTGAAGCAGGTGACAGAGGCTGCGGCAGCAGTGGTGGGGCAGCAGGCCAGAGACGGGTTCATCCGGGCTCGGGCCCACCACCGGGAGACCATGCCCTGCTTCAGGTCTAAGAAGGACATGATGGACACGTTCTAGGCCAACGTAGAGGCTGTGACACTGTGATGTAGTGCCTGATGAACCAACTGATCAGAAAGAGCTTACCACGCTAGTCATTTGGAACTCATATTGGTGCATGATGCAATAAACAGGACCAACCGGACACTGCGTACTCATTTAAGCATTATTCGATAAGGGTGCAATATAAAAATGCGATTTTGTATAGTAAGAATTGCTCAAATGCAAAAATGGAAACAGATAAAATCGTCTTAGAATTCCATTTTACATAGGAAATTGGCATGCCAAAGTTGATAAAAAGAATTTTGTTATACGGCGTACCCTAATAAACACGTGCCCCAGACAGCCCTGGTTGCTGTGAGCCGTCTGGTGTCTTGAAAGCCTTGGAGGAATGTTATACGCAGAATGTGTTATCAACAGGTGAGGGGACGGACGCCTTGCCTCCAGGTAAAGTTGGTCATTTGAGAAAGATAGTTGCGCTGAAAGACGTATGGAAATCCTTAAAAATAAAGCAAGCCGTCGATGACTTATCCAAGAGGGGGCGCTTCTCCTTCAAGGAGAGTAAATCTTAACTGAAAACTTCTTACCGAATTCGCTCCAAGAAAAGCATCAATTTCGTCGCTCCAAGCTGGCGAGGATTTTAAGTTCACAGCATATTTAGTAAGACGGGCAGACCACATCTGCCCCAGAATCTGCCGTTGTAGAGAAGCGCCGCGAATACTGTTTCTTGATCATTTAAGGAAAACAAATGATAAAGTAAAGTTCGTGTTACCTTAAACTCGGATTTGTCATTACGACCTTCCACGGAGTCCAGTGTTTTTCAACTTTTTGTTTGGCTACTAAAATATTGATACACCCCATCATTGGTCTGGCGAGACAATTAGGAGCCGCCGCCGGTGAGCTGGTGCATTGATTTAGGGCGAGCTTTTGCCCTAGTAATCAAATAGGGAACTTTTTCCTTGAGAACATATAACAGGGACGCCAACCTGTCTATCCTACTCACGAATTCTTGGCTTTCAACTTTGTTCAATACTTTTATCAAATTCTTAACACAAAAGATCGACATATTTGACACTTTATATGTATAATGAATTAAGAAATGTGTCTGACCAGTGACCATTAGTGTGACAAACAGGTATTGCAACATCGCCCATTGCTACGACCCTCTGATCAAACAGGTACGGAGTATACGATTCACGATTCCATTGAGTGCACTTTATCAATCTGTCCATATTTCAACCAAAGACCGAAGTTAATGTATATTGGACCTTTAATCATCAGACATTTCCAAGAAACTTATCTTTAAGATGGAGGCAAGGATGGATGTTAGCAAGCTTTCGAGATCAGAACCTATGTTGCAAAAATTTTGGCAGTTTTTTTGACTGAAAAAGACCTGACTTTCTTAAGAGTTTTAGGAGCAATTGTTTGAGGTGCGAGACTTTTTATGGTGTTCATTGTGTTGAGAAGAGAGAGAGAGAGAGAGGGAGAGAGATGAGAGGAAGAGAGAGAGAGAGGAGAGAGAGAGGAGAGAAAGAGAGAGAGAGAGAGAGAGAGAGAGAGAGAGAGAGAGAGAGAGAGAGAGAGAGAGAGAGAGAGAGAGAGAGAGAGAGAGAGAGAGAGAGAGAGAGAGAGAGAAGAGAGGAGAGAGAGAGAGAGAGAGAGAGAGAGAGAGAGAGAGAGAGAGAGGAGAGAGAGGAGAGAGAAGAGAGAGAGAGAGAGAGATGAGAGAGAGAGAGAGAGAGAGAGGAGAGAGAGAGGAGAGAGAGAGAGAGAGAGAGAGAGGAGAGAGAGAGAGAGAGAGAGAGAGAGAGAGAGAGAGAGAGAGAGAGTGAGAGAGAGAGAGAGAGAGAGAAGAGAGAGAGAGAGGGAGAGAGAGAGAGAGAGAGAGAAGAGAACGTGAGAGAAGAGAAGAGAAAGAGAGAGAGGAAAGAGAGGAGCAGGAGATGAGAGAGAGAAGAGGAGAATGAGGAGGAGAGGAAGAGGAGAAGAGATACTCTGAGAAGAGAGCAGAGAGGACGGAGAGAGGAAGAGGGACAGATGAGAGAGAGGAGAAGGTGCAGAAGCGAAAGGACAGATGAGATGGACGAGGAAGAAGAAGCAATACTGAGAAGAAAAATGAGAAGAAAAACTGACGCTATGTCCGAAGGGGACATATACCCAACATGCTGACTTTCGAGGTAGGCTGCCACTACATGAAAGCGAACCCGAAAACAAATGAGATGACTAGAAAATAACCTGATGTGATTCCCAACAAAGTTACGGCAGGATACCAGGACGTGGACTAAAACTAAACAGGTCGAACCTAACCGAGAATTAAAAAGAAAATACTGGAGCGGGCGAAACGACGAAGCATGTTGATATTAAAAAATGTGCGTCCCTTAAGGATGGAAGAGCGCGCGCCCTAAAACAGCGGTCTCCTCCTCCCCATCCGTCTCTGCGTGTGTCAAGTTAGGTTTTATTTCTGTGTGAATTGGTCGATCTGTTGTATTCCTAATTTCCTGTTGTGCATCTGTTGGCCTTCTGTTGTATTATTGTTCTGCAGCTGTTGGCCTTCTGTTGTATTTTTTTCTGCAGCTGTTACCCTGTTGTATTTTTGTTGTGCAGCTGTTGTCCGTCTGTTGTATTTTTGTTGTGCAGCTGTTTGCCTGTTGTATTTTTGTTGTGCAGCTGTTGCTCTAAGGTATTTCTGCTGAGCGTCTGTTGGCCTGTTGTATTTTTGTTGTGCATGCTGCTCTGCTGTGTTTATGTCGTGCAGCTGCTGGTCTTCTGTATTTCTATGCTGTTCAGCTGTTGTTCTGTTGTATTTCTGTTGTGGAACCGTTAGTCTGTTGTATTTCTATCATGCGTTTGTTGGTTTGTAGCATGTTGTGTTGTGTTGTGTTGTGTTGTGTTGTGTTGTGTTGTGTTGTGTTGTGTTGTGTTGTGTTGTGTTGTGTTGTGTTGGTGTGTTAGCAGTTTGGTCGCTTTCATTGTATTTCCTTGTTTGTTGAAGCAGTTTCCCTTTCATTGCTTTGTACGGTTTTTTCTGTGTGTTTAACTAGTTTGAATCACTGGCGAAGGACATTGTACAGTATTCTTTTTATTTAATTTTAATTGGCGTTGCATGAAAAAGTTTTTTTTTATTTATTTAATATCTTCACATTTAAATGAAAATAATATTGTATTCATCCATATTTGTTCCTTTTTGAAATAGGAAACCTCATGCTATCTGGTATGTCAAACAACTTTTACTAAACCTATGTGTGTGCGTTTTGTGTGTGTTGGTGTTTGGGGTGTGTGGTGTGTGGTGTGTGGTGTGTGTGTGTTGTGTGGTTGTGGGTTTTTGTGTGTGTGTGTGTTGTGTGTTGGGGTGGGTTTTGTGTGTGTGTGTGTGGTGTGGTTGGGGTGTGTGTGGTNTCCTTTTCTCTTCTCTCTCTCTCTCTCTCTCTCTCTCTTTTCTCCTCTTTTCTCTTCTCCTCCTCTCCTCTTCTCTCTCTTTTTCCTTCTATTTCTCCTCTCTCTCTTTTCTCTTACTCTTCTCAACTATCCTCTCTTTTCTCTCTCTCTCTCTCTCTTCAATTCATCTTCTCTTCTCTCTCTCTCTCTCTTCTAAAAACACTTACTCTCTCTTCTCTCTCCTTCCCTTTCTCTCTCTCTCTCTCTCTCTCTCTCTCTCTCTCTCTCTCTCTCTCATCTCTCTCTATCTTCCTCTCTCTCCTTCTCTCTCTTCCCCTCTCGATCTTATTAAAAGTTTTGAAGTTTGTGTGACCCGAGGAAGTCGAAATTTTTCTTCATTCTTTGTTTTTCTGTATATTTTATATATTTATGTCTCATGTCTTTTGTTTTGCTTGTTTCACTATTGCATTACTTTTATTTTTTTCTTTTAACTACATTTTCTGCACTATGTACATAATTGTTTTTAATTCGTATCCCCGTTTGTCTCTTTCTCACTCTATTATTTTCGTTTGTACCAGGAGAGTGCGTGCCAGCGTTGGTATATTGGGTAAAGTTAACCAAGAATAAAGGTGTCCACGGGGGAATGTTTGGACCCTCACTTGTTTTCCTTCAATATTTTGGGATTTCTTAAAAACACTGACAACCCTTTTTTGTTCTCTCTTCTATTGCTCTGTTCTGTTCTCTCTTCTATTGCTCTTTTCTGTTCTCTCTTCTATTGCTCTTTTCTGTTTTTCTTCTATTGCCCCTTTTCTGTTTTCTTTTTCTATTGCTCTTTGCTGTTCTCTTTTTCTATTGCTCTTTGCTGTTCTCCTCTTCTATTGCTCCTTCTGTTCTCTTTTTCTATTGCTCTTTTCTGTTCTCCCCTTTTTATTGCTCTTTCTGTTCTCTCTCTATTGTCTCTTTTTTCTTCTTCTATTTCTCTTTCTGTTCTCTCTTTTTATTGTCTTTTCTGTTTCCTCTTTATTGCTTCTCTTCTGTTCTTTCTTCTCTATTGCTCTTTTCTCTGTTCTCTCTTCTTTTTGCTCTCTTCTGTTCTCTCTTCTATTGCTCCCTTTCTGTGCTCTCTTCTTTGCTCTTTCTGTCTCTCTTCTATTGCTCTCTCTGTTCTCTCTTCTATTGCTCTCTTCTGTCTCTCTTCTATTGCTCCTTTTTGTTTCTCTCTATTGCCTCTTATGTTCTCTCTTCTATTTCTCTTTTGTTCTCTCTTCATTTCTCTGTTCTGTTCTCTCTTCTATTGCTCTTTTTTTGTTCTCTCTTCTATTGCTCTTTTTTTGTTCTCTCTTCTATTGCCTTTTCTGTCTCTTTCTATTGCTCTCTTCTGTTCTCTCTTTCTGCTGCTGTTTCTGCTTGCTGCTGCTGCTGCTGCTGCTGCTGCTGCTGCTGCTTGCTTTCTGCTGCTGCTGCTGCGCGCTGCTGCTGTTTTGCTCTGGGGCTGCTGCTGTGCTGCTGCTGCTCTCTGCTGCTGCTGCTGCTGCTGCTGCTGTGCTGCTGCTCTGCCTGCGTGCTGGCTGCTGCTGCTGCTGTGCTGCTGCTGCTGCTGCTGCTGCTGCTTGCTGCTGCTCCCTGCTGCTGCTGCTTGCTGCTGCTGCTGCTGCTGCTGCTGCTGCGGGCTGCTGCTGCTGCTGCTGCTGCTGCTGCTGCTGCTGCTCTGCTGGGTTTGTTTGGGCTGTTTGCTGCTGCTGCGCTGCTGCTGCTCCCGGGCTGCTGCTGCTGCTGCGCTGCTGCGGGCTGCTGCTGCTGTTTCTGCTGCTCTGCTGCCTGCTGCTGCTGCTGCTGCTGTTTGCTGCTGCTGCTGCTCTGCTGCTGCTGCGCTGCCTGCTGGCTGCGGGCTGCTGCTGCTGTGCTGCTGCTGCTGCTGCGGTTTGCCTGCTGCTGTTTCTGCTGCTGCGGGCTGTTTGCGGGCTGCTGCTGCGGGCTGCTGCTGTTTGCTGCTGCTCCCCTGCGGGCCGGGCTGTTTCTGCTGCTGCTGCTCTGCTGCTGCTGCTGCTGCGCTCCCTTTTTGGCTGCTGCTGCTGCTGCTGTTTGGGCCCCTGCTGCTGCTGCCTGGCTGTTTGCTGCGGGTTTGCTGCTGCTGCTCTGCTGCTGCCCCTGCGTTCCCTGCTGCTGCCTTTCTGCTGCTGCTGCGGCTGTTTGCTGCTGCTGCTGTTTGCTGCGCTGCTGCTGCTCCCGGCTGCTGCTGCTGCTGCTCCCTGCTGCTGCGGGGGCTGCTGCTGCTGCTTGCTGCTGTTTGCTGCTGCTCTGCTGCTGCTGCCCCCTGCTGCTGCTGCTGCTGCTGCTGCTGCTGCTGCTGTTTGCTGGCTCCCTTGCTGCTTGCTGCTGCTGCTCTGCTGGCTGCTGCGCTGTTTGGCTGTTTGCTTTTTTGTGCTGCTGCTGTTTGCTGCTGTTTGCGGCTGCGGGCTGGTGCTGCTGGCTGCGGGCGGGCTGCGGGCCTGCTGTTTTGCTGCTGCTGCTGCTGCTGCATGTTTGCTGCTGCTGTTTGCTGTTTGGCTGCTGCTGCTGCTGCTCCCTGCTGCTGCGGGCTGCTCCCTGCTGGCTGCTGCTGCGCGGGCTGCTGCTGCTGTCTGCTGCTGCTCCCTTGCGCTCCCGCTGTGCTGCTGTGCGCTGCTGCTTGCTGCTGCTCTGCTGCTGCTGCTGCTGCTGCTGCTGTTTCTGCTGTTTTTGTTTGCTGCCTGGCTGCTGCTGCGGGCTGCTGCTGCTGCGGGCTGCTGCTAGCTGCTGCTGTTTGCTGCTGCTGCTGCTGTTTGCTGCTGCTGCTGCTGCTGCTGCTGCCTGCTGGCTGCTGCTGCTTCTGCTGCTGCTGCTGCTTGCGCTGCTGGGCTGCTGCTGCTGGGCTGCTGCTGGGGCTGCGGGTTTGCTGCTGCTGCTGCTGCTGCGGGCTGCTGCTGCTGCTTGCTGCTGCTGCTGCTCCCTGCTCCCTGCTGCTGCGGGCTCCCTTCTGTTTGGTCTGTTTGCTGCTGGGCTGCTGCTGCTGCTGCTGCGGGTCCCTGGGCTGTGCTGCTGCTGCTGCTGCTGCCTCGGGCTGCTGTTTGCTGCTGCTCCCTGTTTGGCTGCTGCTGCTGCTGCTGCTGCTGTTTGCTGCTGCTGTTTGCTGCGGGCTGCTGCTGTGCTGCTGCTGCTCCCTTGGCTGCTGCTGTTTGCTGCTGCTGCTGCTGCTGCTGCTGCTGCTGCTGCGGGCCTGCGGGCTGCTGCTGCTGCTGCTGCGGCTGCTGCGGGCTGCTGTGCTGCTCCCTGCTTGCTGCTGCTGCTGCTGCTGCTGCTGCTGCTGCCTGCTGCTGCTTGGGCTGCTGGCTGCGGGTTTTGCTGCTGCTGCTGCGCCCCTGCTGCTGCTGCTGCTGCTGCTGCTTCCCTGCTGCTGCTGCTGCTGACGGGTTTGCTGTTTCTGCTGCTGCTGCTGCTGCTGCTGCTGCTGCTGCTGCTGCTGCTGCTGCTGCTGCTGCTGTTTGCTGCTGCTGCTCTGCGGCTGTTTGCTGCTGCTGCTGCGCTGCTGCTCCCTGCGGGCTTGCTGCTGCTGCTGCTGCTGCTGCTGCTGCTCCCGGGGCTGCTTGCTGCTGCGGGCTGTTTGCTTGGGCTGCTGCTGCTGCTGCGGGGCTGCTGCTGCTGCCTGCGGCTCCCTCTGCTGCTGCTGCGGGCCGGGCTGCTGCGCTGCTGCGGGGCGCGCTGCTGCTGCGGGCTGCTGCTGCTGTTTGGTTTGCGCTGCTGTTTCCCTGCGCTGCTGCTGCTGCTGCTGCTGCCTTCTGCTGCTGCGGTTTCTGGGCTGCTGCTGCTGCTGCGGGCCTGCTGCTGCGGGCCGGGCTGGCGGGCTGCTGCTGCTGCTGCTGCTGGCTCCTGTTTCTTGCGGGCTGCTGCGGCTGGGGGGCTGCTGCTGCTAGCGGCTGCTGCTGCCTGCTGCTGCGGGCTGCTCCCTGCTGCTGCTGTGGCTGCTGCTGCTGCTGCTCCCTGCTGCTGCTGCTGCTGCTGCTGCTGCGGGCTGCTGGCTTGTTTGCTGCTGCTGTTTTCTGCTGTGCTGCTCTGCTGCTCTGCGGCTGCTGCTGCTGCTGGGCTGCTGCTGTGCTGCTGCTGCTGCGGGCGGGCCTGCTGCTGTGCTGCTGTTTGCTGCTCCCTTGCTGCTGCTTGCTGCCTGCTGCTGCTGCTGCTGTTTGCTGCTGCTGCTGCTGCTGTTTGCTGCTGCTGCTGCGGCTCGCGTTTCTGCTGTTTGCTCTGTGCTGCTGCTGCTGCTGCTGTTTTTGCTGCGGGTTGGGGCGCTCTGCTGCGGGCTGCGGGCTGTTTGCTGTTTTTGGCTGCTGCTCCCTGCTGTTTGCTGCTGCTCCCTGCTGCTGCTGCTGTTTGGCTGCTGCTGCTGTTTCCCCTTGCTGCTGCTGCTGCTGCTGCCTGTTTGCTGCTGCGGGCTGCTGTGCTGCTGCTGCTGCTGTGCTGCGGGGCTGCTGCTGCTGCTGCTGCTGCTGCTGGTTTCTGCTGCTCTGCTGCTGCTGTCGGCTGCTGCTGCTCCCTCCCTGCTGTGCTTGCTGCTGCTGCGGGCTGCTGCGGGTTTGTTTTGGGGGCTTGCTCCCTGCGGGCGGGCTGCTGCTGCTGTCCCTGCTGCTGCTGCTGCTGCCTGCTGCTGCTGCTGCTGCTGCTGCTGCTGCTTTTTGGCCTGCTGCTGTTTGCTGCTGCTGCTGCTGCTGCTGCTGCTGGCTGCTGCGGCTGCTGCTGCTGCTGCTGCTGCTGCTCCCTGCTTGCTGCTGGCTGCTGCTGCTGCTGCTGCGGCGGGCTGCTGCTGCTGCTGTTGCTGCTGCTCCCTTTGCTGCCTGCTCTGTTTAGCTCCCTGCTGCTCCCTTTGTTTGCTGCTGGCTGCTGCTGCGGGCCTGCTGCTCTGCTGCTGTTTGCTGCTGCTGCCGGCTTGCTGCTGCTGCTGCTGCTGCTGTTTGTTTGCTGCGGGTTTTCTGCTGTTTCTGCTGTTTGGTTTGGCTGCTGCCTGCTGCTGCTGGGGTTGCTGGCTTGCTGCTGCTGCTTCTCCCTGCTGCTGCTCCCCCCTGGGCTGCGGGTTTTGCTGCTGCGGCCTGCGGGGCTGCGCGGGCTGCTGCTGCTGCTGCTGCTGCTGCTGGCTGCTGTTTGCCTGCTGCTGCTGCTGCTGTTTGTTGGCTGCGGGCTCCCTTGCTGCTGCTGCTGCTGCTGCTGCTGCTGCTGCTGCTGCTGCGGCTCTGTTTCCCGCTGTTTGCTGCTGCTGCTGTCTGTTTGTTTGGGCTGCTGCTGCTGCTTTTTGCTGCTGCTGCGGGCTGCTGTTTTGTCTGCTGCCTGCTGCTGCTGCTCGGGCCTGTGCGGGGCTGTTTCTGCGGGCTGGCTGCGTTTGCTGTTTTGCTGCGGGCTGGGGGCTGCTGCGGGCTCTGCTGGCTGCTGCTGCTGCTGCTGCTGCTGCTGCTGCCCTGCTTGCTGTGCTGCGGGCTGCTGCTGGCCTGCTGCTCCCTGCTGCTGCTGGCTGCTGCCGCGGGCTGCTGCTGCTGCTGCTGTTTGCTGCTGCTGTTTGCTGCGGGCTGCTGCTGCTCCCTTCTGCTGCTGCGTTTGCTGCTGCTGCTGCTGCTGCTGCTCCCTTGCTGCTGTTTGCTGCTGCTGTCTGCTGCTGCTGCTGCGGGCCTGCTGCCTGCTGCTGCCTGCTGCTTGCTGCTGCTCTGCTGCTGCTGCTGCTGCTGCTCCCTGCTGCTGCTGCTGCTGCGGGCTGTTTGCTGCTGCGGGCTGCTGCTGCTGCGGGCTGCTGCTGTTTGCTGCTGCTGCTGCTGCTGCTGCTGCTGCCTGCTGCTGCGGGCTCCCTGCTGCTGCTGCTGCTGCTGCTGTTTGCTGCTGCTGGTTTGCTGTGCTGCTGCTGCTTGCCTGCTGCTGCTGCTTGCTTGTTTTGGCTGCTGCTGGCTGCTGTTTGGCTCTGGGCGGGCTGTTGCTGCTGCTGCTCCTCCCTGCTGCTTGCGGGCGGGCGGGTTTGCTGCTGCTGCTGCTGCTGCTGCGGGCTGTTTTGCTGCTGCTGCTGCTGCTGCTTGCTGCTGCTGCTGCTGCTGCTGCGGGTTTTGCTGCTGCTGCTGCGGGCCTCTCCCTTTGCCTCTGGTTTGCTCGCTGCTGCTGTGCGGTGCTGCTGTTTGTGCTGCTGCTGCTGCTGCTGCTGCTGCTGCGCGGGCTGCTGCTGCTGCTGCTGCTCTGCTGCTGCTCGGCTGCTGCTGCTGCTGCTGCTGCTGCTGCTGTGCTGCTGCTGCTGCTGCGGGCGGGCTGCTGGCTGCTGCTGCTGCGTTTCTGCTCTAAGCTGCTGCGCTGCTGCTGCGCTGCTGCGGGCTGCTGCTGCGCTGCTGCCTGCTGCTGCCTGCTGCGGGCTTTGCTGCTTTTCTCTCCCTGCGCTGCTGCTGCGGGCTGCTGCTGCTGCTGTCCCTCGGGCTGCTCTGCTCCTGCTGCTGCTGCTGCTGCGGGCCTGGCTTGCTGCTGCTCCCTAGCTGCTGCTGCTGCTGCTGCGCTGCGGCTGCTGTTTTTGCTGCGCGGGCCGCTGTTTGCTGCCTGCGGGCTGCTGTTTTCCCCTGTTTGCTGGGGGGGGGGGGGGGGCTCCCCTGCTGCTGCCCCTTGTTTGCTGCTGCTGCTGCGGGCTGCTGCTGCTGCTGCTGCTGCTGCTGCTGCTGCTGCTCCCGCTCCGGGCTGCTGGCTGCCCTTGCTGCTGCTAAAAAAAAAAATTGAAAAGGGGAACCCAAATAAAAACCCAAAAAGGTTTCTTTCAAAACTTTTTAAAGTAAGAAAAACGTCAAAACAAGTTTTTGGGACCACTAAAAGGGATAATAATAATACCCGGGGTAAATAAAATAAAGTATGGCGTTCGTACTAAATAAATTTATTTTTAATGCGAAAATTTATTAAAGAACGAAACTCCATTACCAAAAATCAGTAAACATGTAGGGCAGACTCAAAAGGGGATAGGGGGGTTAGGAGAGAAAACCCGTAGCAAATATAAAAGTATTGCTAAAAACTTGACCCAAAAAATCCGTGGGGGGGGAAACAAAATTCTCGCCGGGGACACTTCGCAAATGTCCCAGTCAACGTTCGCTCCCTTAAGAATTTTTTTAAATAACGCTTGTGAAGAAAATGTTCCTAGTATGGGGAAATTTTAGCTAATGTTAAAACCGATTTTCAAAAAAAGGGGGTAAGAGCCTCGCAAGAAATTATCCCCCAATTTAGCCCTAACGTCCGGGGATTTTTTAAATTTATTTGAGAAAATATTGCGGGATAAAATAGTGCCTTTTCTCGATGAAATAACTCAATACTAAACTCCCCCGCATGGAAATTTTGAAATAAGAGATCCTGCTTAACAAACCCACTCGATTTTTTTTTAAAGTCATTTTATTCAAAATGGGACGCTAAAATTCCCTCGGGTGTAATATAAACCCTTTAAATTTTTAGAAAGCCTTCGATACGTTCCACATAACGCTGTTTTACCAAACTAAGGGCACATGGCAGGGGAGCAATTATTTTTCATTGGGTTGGCGACTGGCTTTTTAAATCGTAACAAAGGGTAGTAAAAAAATGGTGAGGGATCTGATTGGTTGATGTCACTAGTGGGGGGCCTCGGGCTCGGGCCCTTTGGGGGGTACTCTTTTTCTGATTTTTATCAACGAAACTGGACTGCGGACTTTGGGAAACTAAAATATCAAAAAATTTTTTTGATGACACCAAATTAGGGGGTAAACATATACTAGAGAAAAAAATGCAAAATCATACAAAGTGATCTAGACAAACTTTTCAGATTGGAGTTATAAAGGCTTTTAAAATTCAATTCCCCATAAATGTAAAGAAAAGCTATAGGCAACGAAAAAACCTTTTTTAAAAATAAATATCAAATGCAAAATAAATCGGGGGGAACTTTAAATTTCAGCAGGAAAAAGATCTAGGTGTCCCTCATCAGTAATGAAACTGAAAACCGTTTTGCATTGCCTACTGCCATTTAAAAAAGGGAAAAATGATGTTGGGCTTTATTTAAACCCTAACTTTGAACATAAAACTCCGAAAGTAAAAGACACAATTATAAAAACTCCTTTGGGTTTGGGCCCCCACTTGGAATATGCCGTTTTTAAATTTTGGTCGCCCTTTTTTTCGTAAAAATCAAACCAAATTGGGGAATTTAGTGCAAAGAAGAGCAACCAAACAAATTCCCCTTTTCTGCGAAATTCATCTTAAAGAAGAGAGACTGCGGGAAAATTTTAAAATTTTTTCCCAAAAAAGGGCCCTAGAATCCGTGGGGACTTGATAGAAACCTTTTAAAAAATTTCCCAAAAGGGTTTGATGTCTTAATCAAAAGACCTATTCGAAACTTTTACTCAAGTGGGCCAAAAAAATAAAGGTTTAAAACTAAAAAAGGTTTTAAAAAGTTTTCCCTCCGATCTCCGTAAAAAATTTTTTCAATGTTGAGTCCCCTTGATCGTGGAACAATTTTCCACAAATGTTTGTCGGGGCCAACACGATAAATACATTCAAAAAAAGGGCCTGGGCGCGCACTGGGAAAGTAAATGGGTTTTTATAGTGCGAATTCGTTTCATCCCCCCCTTCGATTAGTTTTTTAGTGGTAGTGGTAGTTTTAGTTAGTATTTTTCATTCCTATCATTCTGCACTATGCCCCAAATTCCATGTTTTCCCATCCTCTTTAGGGACATGGTAAACATTTTTCCAACTGTTTTTTTTACAAGTAGTTGATGTTAGTAGTATGTAGTTCAGCCGATCCCTCGCATGGCCAATAGGTTCCTGGTGTCTGTTACTCCTTGTAATTTCCCATGTAATCCTGTTTTTCAGATTAGGTTTTTTTTATCTTGAAAATTTGGGCGATCCATTGGTTGGTTGGGTTGATTGGTATTTTCCCAATTTCCTTTGTGCATCTGTTTCCGTCTTTGTATTTTTGTTTTGCAGCTGTTGGCCTCTGTTTTTATTTTTTGTTTTTTGCAGCTTTGGCCGTCCTTTTTGTATTTTTGTTGGGCAAGGGTGTTTTCCCCTCTGTTTTTTTTTGTTGTGCAGCTGTTGTCCGTCTGTTGTATTTGTGTTGTGCAGCTGTTGCTCTAAGGTATTTCTGCTGTGCGTCTGTTGGCCTGTTGTATTTTTGTTGTGCATGTTGTTCTGCTGTGTTTATGTCGTACAGCTGTTGGTCTTCTGTATTTCTATGCTGTTCAGCTGTTGTTCTGTTGTATTTATGTTGTGGAACCGTTAGTCTGTTGTATTTCTATCATGCTTGTGTTGGTTTGTAGCAAGTTGTGTTGTGTTGTGCTGTGTTGTGTTGTGTTGTGTTGTGTTGGTGTGTTAGCAGTCTGGTCGCTTTCATTGTATTTCCTTGTTTGTTGAAGCAGTTTCCGTTTCATTGCTTTGTACGGTTTTTTTCTGTGTGTTTAACTAGTTTGAATCACTGGCGAATGACATTGTACAGTATTCTTTTTATTTTATCTTAATTGGCGTTACATGAAAAAGTTTTTTATATTTATTTAATATTTTCACATTTACATGAAAATAATATTGTATTCATCCATATTTGTTCCTTTTTTGAAGTAGACCATCATGCTATTCTGGTCTGTCCAAACACCTCTTTACTACAACCTGGGTGTGTGTGTGTGTGTGTGTGTGTGTGTGTGTGTGTGTGTGTGTGTGTGTGCGTGTATGTGTGTGCCCATACACGTGCCTGGCACTATTCTTTGGGCCAAACAACATGACGCTTTACATGATAAACTCACACAACCTTCTGCAGCCTTGTGTCGTGTGGTCCCCTGAGTCCAGTGTCCTAAGAAGTTTATTGAAGGACACGTCATGGGTTAAGGGCTTGCATGTCCATACCCTTGTCTTACCTGTGTTACCTGTGATAAGAGTGTTCTTGTTACTTGTGTTCTTGACTAATATCTGTCAACCCAACAATCGCTCCCTTGCAAACCCAAGGCCAGACAGAACTCTTCAGTGAAATGACTGAACTTTCTAATCCTCACCAGACGAGCTTCTTCATCCAATACTTTATAATACCGCTAATCTCTTGTCAAGGAGACGACTTAATAACAAAGAGATTATTAAAGATCATCATTTTATTTCCCTTTTAAACCCTTTCTGATGCTACTAACTGTTTGTACTTCCGTCGTCACTTACGTTGTTGTCGATTGGAAGTCTTTAATTATCGGCGTCATGCTTCTTCGTGTTGAGTATGTTAGATTATAGATAGTTATCTCTCTCTCTCTCTCTCTCTCTCTCTCTCTCTCTCTCTCTCTCTCTCTCTCTCTCTCTCTCTCTCTCTCTCTCTCTCTCTCTCTCTCTCTCTCTCTCTCTCTCTCTCTCTCTCTCTCTCTCTCTCTCTCTCTCCAATTCTTTTTTGTGTGTCTAGATTCACCCATTGATTTTTTGTTGGTGGTTTTCTTGTTACGTGTTATGTTCCTGTGTAATGAATTATTTTTTATTGGAATAGTTTTCTAGTTGTGTGTTGTTGCATATTTGTTTTGTGTGTGTGTGTGTGTGTGTGTGTGTGTGTGTGTGTGTGTGACTGTGTGTGTGTGTGTGTGTGTGTGTGTGTGTGTGTGTTGTGTGTGTGTGTGTGTGTGTGTGACTGTGTGTGTGTGTGTGTGTGTGTGTGTGTGTGTGTGTGTGTGTGTGTGTTCATCTAGTTGTATTTTACAGGGCCTGAGCTGCACTCGTATGGCCCCGTCTCCATATCAACATTCTTATCATTCATCCTTTGTGTTGGCCGAAGCCATCACCCGGGAGGCGGGTCACAACCCCGGCTAACACCCTGCTGGGTGGACAGGGGCTCGGGTTTTAAGGAAACAGCCCATCTGTCTCCGCTCCGCCCGGGGATCGAACCCGGGACTTCTCGTTGTGAGCCGAGCGTGCTACCTCTACACTACGGAGTACCGAGTGTGTGGTGTGTGTGTGTGTGTGTGTGTGTGGTGTGTGTGTGTGTGTGTGTGGTGTGCGAGTAAACCCAATTAGCTCTGACTATTTATTTACTCTACCTAACTTGGTAGAGTAAATAAATAGTCAGAGCTAATTGGGTTTACTCGCACACACACACACACACACACACACACACACACACACACACACCACACACATCGGTACTCCGTAGTGTAGAGGTAGCACGCTCGGCTCACAACCGAGAAGTCCCGGGTTCGATCCCCGGGCGGAGCGGAGACAGATGGGCTGTTTCCTTAAAACCCGAGCCCCTGTCCACCGAGCAGGGTGTTAGCCGGGGTTGTGACCCGCCTCCCGGGGTGATGGCTTCGGCCAACACAAAGGATGAATGATAAGAATGTTGATATGGAGACGGGGCCATACGAGTGCAGCTCAGGCCCTGTAAAATAAGCCCTTAATAAGCTTCACACACACACACACACACACACACACACAGACACACACACACACACACACACACACACACACACACACACACACACACACACACACACACACACACACACACACTCCGTAGTGTAAAGGTTAGCACGCTCGGCTCACAACCGAGAAGTCCCGGGTTCGATCCCCGGGCGGAGCGAAGACAGACGGGCGGTCTTCTTAAAAACCCGAGCCCCTGTCCACCCAGCAGTGAATGGGTACCGGGTGTTAGCAGGGGTTTGTGACTCGCCTCCCGGGGTGGTGGCTTCGGCCAACACTAAGGATGAATGAGAAAAATAAATGTTGATATGGAGACGGGGCCATACGAGCGTTGCTCTGGCCCTGTAAAATACAACTACAACTAGATGAATACACACACAAACAAAATATTTCCTCGATTCAGCACGCGCCAAAACATCCCAGAAAGCAAAATTATCCTCAATGACACAGCAGCGGATCCCTTATCAACCTTTGTGACAACACTCTACAAGGCTTCCGTATCGCTACACAACCCAAGGAAAGACGGGGACTAAACTAATATGATTCCCAGGCTCTGAAGGTAATAAGATAGGGTACTGTTGTTGCCATTGTCAGATTTTCTTCATAACTTGTAGCTTTTTACCTTTCTATACTTCTGTGTTGACCTCCATTCCTTATGATTTGTTATATTCCTCTGCTTATTTTATCTTTCTTTTACCTTTGACCTCCTCTTCGTACCTTTCCTTCTTACCTTCGGATTGGAGGGTGGGGAGGAGCCTTCCCTTTCGCCGTCCTTTTTCTCTCACTTAAGGTTAGATAGCATAGTTAATCACAAACAGCCGCGTTAGGACCAGCAAGTCTGGCACTGTTTGTTCCTCCTTTGTGTTCCTCCTCTAATATTTTCCCGTATTTTCTGCACAACCCTTTTCCTCATATTCATAATTATCATAATAGCCAATAGCATCAACGTTATTGAAGAGATGAACAGCAGGGAGAGAACAACAACTACTATAACTATAACTACCTATAACTATATATACTACAATAACTACTACTACTACCTAATCTATAGCTACATGTATACAACCTAAATACTACCTAACTATTTCTATACTACCTAAAATACAATAAATACCTAACCTATAAAAACACTACCTAACTTTTTCTTTTTTTTTTTTTTTTTACATCACAAAGGACTGGCCAAGGGCACAACAAAAATGGGTAACACAAAGCCCGCTTAGTTGCCAGTCCCTATAAAGAAGACAGTAAGAGAATAAAATAAAAAATATGGTTGAGCCAATTTAGTTCGGGAGGTGTCTTGTTACTCTTCTTTTGAAAAGATTTCAGTCATAGGAAAGTGGAAAAATAGAAACAGGAAGAGAGTTCCAGAGTTTACCACTGAGAGGGATGAAAAAGTAAAGATACTGATTAACTCTTGCATTAAGAAGATGGACAGAATAGGGATGAAAATGAGAAATGAGCAGTGAGCATGAAAATAACGGTAGAAGATAGCAAGAGAAGCAACATTGCGTCGGTGATTTAAAGATTGAAGACAGTCAGTCACAGGAGGGGAGTTGATGAGACGGAAAGCTTTTGACTCAACCCTGTTTAGGAGAGCTGTATAAGTGGATCCTCCCTAAACATGTGAGACATACTCCATACATGGGCGGATAAGGCCCCTGTAGAGAGCATGCAATTGGGAGGAAGAAAAAAAAGGACGCAGACGCCACAAGACACTTAACTTCTTAGAAACTGTTTTAGCAAGAGATGAGATGTGAGATTTCCAGTTCAGATTTTTAGTAAAGGATAGTCCTAGAATGTTCATTGTAGTAGAAGGAGACAGTTCATGCAGGAGTAGTGTAGAAGTAGTTCATGTAGAAGGAGTGTCATTGAAGAAGAGGGGATAGTTATCTGGTAGGTTTTGTCGAGTAGATAGGTGAAGAAATTGGGTTTTTGAGGCATTGAACAAAACAAGGTTTGCTCTGCCCCAATCAGAAATTATAGAAAGATCAGAAGTTAGGCGCTCGGTGGCATCTCTCCGTGAATCACTTAGTTCCTGTTGAGTTGGACGTCTAATAAACGTCATATCTAATAAACTAAACCAGATTATCTAATAAACTATAACTATATATACTACAGTAACAACTGCTATTACTTATTTCACAGCTTCATATATATTTTTCTACTCCATCCTCCTCCTCTTCCCCATGCTGCTTGTGCGTCACTACTTGCCGTGGTCCTTCCACTACTCATCTCCTTCCATCCTTCGTCAGCCACCTCCACCACTACCACCGTTATCACCACCCGCACCACCACCACCCCACCACCACCACCCCCACCCCCACCGCCACCACCACCACCCCCACCACCACTGCCACCACCACCACCGCCACCACCATCACCGCCACCACCACCACCCCCACCCCCACCGCCAACACCATCACGCCACCACCACCAACCCCACCCACCCAACCACCACCCCCACCCCCACCACCACAACCCCCACCACCACCGCCACCACCATCACCGCCACTACCACCACCCCCACCACCACCGCCACCACCATCACCGCCACTACCACCACCCCCATCCACCCAACCACCACCACCACCATCACCACCACCATCACCACCACCGCCACCACCACTACCACCACCACCACCCCCACCACCACCACCCCCACCACTACCACCACCACCACCACCACCACTACCATTACCACTACCCCCACCACCACCACCACCACCACCACCACCACCACCACCACCTGCCAGGCCTGCGTGCTGGAGGAGGTGAAGGGTGTGGCACTCGGCTAGTCATTACAGACGAGGCTCCTGATAACCTCACTCTCACTTTTTATTTGTTTTCTCTTTTATTCACTCTCAAGCCATTTAGTTTTTCATGCAAGTTTGCTCACTACCAATGATCTTGTTGCATTACGTCGCTATGGAAATATATTCTTTACTACATAAATCACTACGCTTCTTGTGCTGTCCTTACTCTTTCTTACATAACTTATCTATCATTATTTTAACCTCTTCACGTCCAGATCTTTCCTTTGCTATGAAAAATCGTATGTTGTTGAACTATAAAATTACGAAAAGTAACTAAATATACCAAATCAGTTAGTGGCCAAGGATATTAAACAGGTCATATCTATAAATACATTGCTTATATTAAAAAAAATCCTCTAATGGTGGTGAAATTACAATGGAAATTACCAGTGTTGTAGTCAAGACCAGACCCTCCGAGACCAAGACCAAGACCAAGACCAGACCCTTCGAGACCAAGACCAAGACCAAGACCAGACCTTCCGAGACCAGGACCAGCCCTCCGATACCAAGACCAAGACCCTCCGAGACCAAGACCAAGACCAAGACCAGACCTTCCGAAGCAAGGGCCGGATGTTCGAACGTTCGTAACGCGTCTCTAAGATCATCTCTGCACTTAGATTGATCTTGGAGCGTTCGTAACGCGTTTAGAGTTATTTTCAAACATCTTTGCGAATATCCATCCGCCATATTTGTTCGTTTTTCCACCGTAGTGCTAAGGTTGCTGAAGAGCACTCGCACACTGTTCGTAGGGTCGCATGATGAAGGTTTTTCTAATATACAAGCCATATAAAGTTATGTTATTAGTTGTTTATTTCATGTTGAGTTGTTTTTGGCTGGTCAGGACGCTGTAGGGGGAATGTGAATTAAAATAAAGGGTGCAATGAATGGTATGCTGCCGAATGCCTATAGGTGACTGGAATGAGTGAAGTGCAAATAAAAAAGAAATGTGTCTTGTGCTAAAAGTGTATAGAGAAGATGATATGGGACAGGAAGATGGGGGAAGTGAAGGAGGAGAATAGGATGAGATGGAGAGAATGAGTCAAGTGAAGGATACGGATGGACTAGCAATACAGGGAGTTTCGTACACAAGTTGTTTCGTACCCAGGTTTTGTTAGTTGTTTCGTACACTGATTTTGAGATTTTTCGTACATACCTGGTGTGTCGTTTCGCAACTCTAGTCATCAAGTTAAACTCTGAGCTGAGTGTACGAAACGACTATAGTTTCATATAGACTACGAAACAACTTTTAGGTCTACGAATGATCGAATCTACTGGTGTACGAAACAACTTGTGTACGAACTGACTGCATCCTCCTCTCATCAATGCTACGGAGAGGCAAAGATAAGAGACATTCGAGCACCGGCCTGTACTAGTGCGTGGAATGCATGTATACTGTAGGTGGAAAAGTGAAATATATAAAGGTATAAGTGCAGTTTAGACCAATACAATACAACACAGCCAATCGGTGGTTTTAAGTATCCTGAACGTTTCGTTCTTATTATAAGGAGTATTTCTAACCCACACAAAAGCTGTCGGAAATGAAAAAATAACACATGGGGATATGGGGGGCTACCCCCCCCCCCAGTGAGGTTAGGTTACGTAATCAATGCCCGGGTTAGATTAGTAACTAGCAGGGGGTCTTGGGGGGCGTAGCCCCCCCAGTTATGTCAGAAGAGTATTGGTTGCAACTGCATATTTACCTTAAAGAGTGTGTAGTGGATAAAGGAATGTGTGATTGATGGGCAAGAATGTCTGAGAAGAGTACGTAGGTATACACTTTAATGGTAGAGTATTGGTCAATAGGGAGTATTGGTTGAAACTGCATATTTACCTAAAAGAGTATGTAGAGGATAAAGGAATGTGTGATTGGTGGGCAAGGATGTCTGAGAAGAGTAGGTACACTTGAATAGTAAAGTATTGGTCAATAGGGAGTATTGGTTGAAACTGCATATTTACCTAAAAGAGTATGTAGAGGATAAAGGAATGTGTGATTGGTGGGCAAGGATGTCTGAGAAGAGTAGGTACACTCTACTCCAACTCTAAGAGATAGTATGTGAGTAATGCGAAAGTATTGAATGAATGGTTCAATGATGGAGGCTGGGGTAGTGAGATGTTATTCTAGGCAAGTTCACGACCACTGAAATTATGGGGTTAAAGCACATAAAAATCACTAGAATGCAGGCTTTCATTTCAACCCAACCCATCTACTGTAATATGTCAAGTCGGTATTATTTCGGTGCTGAGCTGGGGGGGAATCACCCCCGCTCAATCACTAACCTAACCTAAACATATAGTCAACTGGCCAACCTAACCTAACCTAACTGTTCAGGCTATTGCTGGTATCTAATCCCTGATTTCAGAAACACGGCTAAAATAGGAACACTCGCCGACGAAAAAAATAGGAACGTCGGCGAGAATTCCTATCGGCGACAGTTCCAGGTATTGTCTAGTTACTTGGATAATGTATCTCATTAATAATACCCACCCTAAAATGGGTGGGTATGAGTTTGGTAGTGGGCTTTCAAAAGTCCTAGGATTCTTACCTACATCATCGTGTAGATTTCTTCATTCTGAGTATTTTGAGCCCCATTTCCTATAGTACAATTGAATCTGGACAGGAAACATTTAGGAAACATTGTTTGCAACCTTTGGAAACAGTTGGGAAACATTGTTTGCAAACAAAGTTTCCAAACATAGTTTCCATCAATACTACGGCAGTGAGAAGCGGGGCAAGGTTTGCGGGGCGGGGATACCTGTAAAAAAAAAAAAAAAAAGTCAAAAACGAGTGCCATATTCATTCAATACACATCAAAACTATTCAGGAAAACTAAGTTTAGGCCTCGAAATCGTTGAAAGCCCACTACCGAAATTTTAGTAATTGGGTATAAGTGGCAGCTATTAATCATTCAATTCATATATAGTTATTCGAGCTGGCTAATTAAAACGGTAAAATTATAATCCTCTCCCGCCCTTATTAGTGTTTTTATTTTTCTCCAGACCTTCACAAATCCCTTCAGATACCTCTAAAACGTAATTATAAAGTGGGGGAGTTACCCCCTTTAACCTCCCCACACCCCACCTAAAAGTCCTAAATGACCCCCCAAAATTAAACTAACCTAACCTCATTATAACCTTATCTAACCCTACCAATAACCTCCTAGCGAGACCTAAGGTCAGGAAAGAACTAGAATTTTACCAGGTTAGGTTATATTGAGGTTATAAGTTTGTAATGTTTTGGGTGGAGACTCGCCAAGAGGTTATTAATGAGCATATGCCTTCAGTCTTCAGATGCTTCCTTTGGGGAGGCATGCTATTTATTTACATTCTAACTGCATTATGATTGGCTAACAATCTCTAAGGTAGATGAAATCTTTCCTCTGATTGGCCAAGCGACAGTCAGCTGTGTTCCATTCCTCATGGTCGGAACGGAACGGAACGAGCTTGAAGATCGCATCATCGTGAGCTAAGAACATGCGGACGATCCTTTGATAATACATTTTTGTGGTGTTCGTAGCCCAAGATCTAAGATGGCCGCTAAGAACACTCTAAGATGCTCTTAGAGGTGGAAAGTTACGAACGTTCGAACATCCAGCCCTAGACCAAGACCAAGAACAGGCATATACATTTTTTTAATTTTTAAATATGACTATTATCTGAATGTTTTTGGTATGTACTGCGTAAATACTAAATTGTATTGTCCTAAGTTGTTCGGATGGGATCGCCGCAAGTGCTTGATTAAAGCCGACGTCGTGCCAGCTTTGTTCAAGATGCTTTGCTTGCAGAAACAAACTGCTGTATGCTTCTGGTTTCCGTGTTTCTTATAAAAAAACTCCTTGTGGTCCTTGAACGCAAATTTGATAATTGCTGAAGATGCCGACATGATTACTCATTCCGGTGTGCGAACGGAAACTAAGCGAGACTAGTCCAGTACACCTCACTGTCCGACGTCTTATGTCACTGCCAGACAGAGTTGCCAGGTCCTGCCAATTGTTGTATTTCTTGCCAGAAATTACTCAACAAATTTTGGAATTTGCCAGAAATATTCGTCAATTGAATTTCATTTTCTTATGATGAAAAATAAAAAATTCCAAAAAAGTAAAGTGTGAATGCCAAAAGTATATTTTGTGGTTTGTGCACCTGGCAACCCTGCTGCCAGATGTGCTCGATGTAACGACTAACGCGCTCTGGTAGAAGGGGGGTAAAGGTAACGTATAAGGGAGGAAATATATTTACAAAATTTAATATATGTGAGCAACTGAACAGCTAGGTCAAATATTACTGCTTTCATTGCTTCGTTGGCATGAAGAAACAAACGTAGGAAAATAGCAATTTTTGTGGATACATTTTCCAATCAAGCTAGCTAAACCTGTGGTGTACGTGTACGAAGGGTGCGGGGATTACATAGGCCTACACACATATGAAGTACACGGAGGTGAACAGAGCTGCAAACATGCGTGCATGCAAATGGAGATTATCACTGCGAGAAAGGCCACGTCATGCATGTTCTCTCGACTCGCACGCCGCACTCTATCAGCGCTCGCAGGGCTCAGCTCATGCATCATTCACCGTAGAGCTAGTCAGGCAGTATCTATAGACAGCACAACGCTGTATGGCGCGCCATGAATCGAAACAGCCATGATTTTTCTCCGTGTATGATAATATATTCCGACCTTCCCCACGCCGCGATGCACTTTTTAACCCTGGTCTCGACCTGGTCTCGAGCCAAACTTCGAGACCAGAAGCTTCAAGACCAAGATCAAGACCAAGACCACATCAAACGAGACCAAGATCAAGACCAAGACCACATCAAACTGGTCTCGAGATCGGTCTCGAGACCAAGACCAGTCTCGAGACCTACAACACTGGAAATTACGTTCTGGGCCTCAAGGGGTTAACCAACATCCTCCTCCACATTTTCTTACTTCTCGTCTTTGGTTCTTTTCACAACGTCATCCTTAACAACAACATCCTTAGCAGCATTTCCACCGAGGTCTTTTTCCTAATCCTTTTCTTTCTTTGCTCAAGAGTCTCCTCCTCTTCCCCTTCATCATCACAACCTTTTTTAGCAGCATTTCATACGCCGCGTCCCTTCATAGTCACCTTTGCACCGCCCTATTTAAGGGACCCTATTTACGCGACATGTTCCCGCTTTGTTGCTTAAATACTCTGTACAATCCTGTCTATTATAGGAGAGATGTCATGTCGATGACTTCACGCTGCCATTATATATCGTTAATTGATGTTCTTTCTGTAGCTTTTACTAGAAGATAATCATCAATATTTCACCTTTAGGCCTCTCATCTGATAACCAGGACCTATATACTTCCATAGAGGTAACGATGTACTGGTGGCACACTATCTGAGGTGCGCCCATATATGGCCCCATAATACTTGGTGCGTCGTGGGATATGACGAATATTTTAGTCTCGAGCGTGTCTTACTTCCAATAGGCCTAAGATTGTGTAACAGGCCATAGTATGCTAACCCTTGAGGAGCATCTGTTTAGCGAATAGCTAGAGAAGGGATGATGTAATCAGATATTCAGGAGGAGCATGAGGAGGGCTAGGGCGAAGAGGAGGAGGGAATATGAGGTGGTGGAAGATTGAGAAGGAGGGAAATAGAGAGGTAGAAGAAGAACTGAGTGAAGAGGAGGTAAGGAGGAAAGAAGCACAGGAGAGAGGAGAAAATACATAATTTGCATGGACTCTGCCGCCGGGGACGCTCGTTGCTGGACGCTCGTTGTTTAGGGTCTTCACGGGGCTTTGCGTGTTTTTGGCCTTATGCCTCTGACATGGAGATATAGAAACTTGTATCCTATCTAGACCTTTGCATGTACCCCCCCAACAACGAGTTGACAATTCAATCACCACCACGCGGATGAATTCAGGGGCAGTGATAGGGTTCGACACGCAGGACGCTGCAACGCGAGACGCAACCCTCTACCATTGACCACCTAACAGGCTTGATGTAGGAAAGATAAGTAAAATTAAAATGGAACTGTAAACATGCATATCAATATGCAGTTAGATGATGACAGACAGTAATATAATTAAATCCCACAGTATAATTATATTCATTATGATCTATACTAATATGAAGATTCTTAAGCATCTATCTGCTCACAATCTTCTATCTATCTCAGTACGGTTTCCGTAAGGGCCGATCTACTGGCATCTTCAGTTTTCCTAACGAATCTTGGTCATCCTCCTTAAATGGGTTTCGGTGAAACTTTTGCTGTTGCCCTGACACCCCCCCCCCCACCCACACACACACACAACACACACACACACACACAACACACACACACACACCACCACACACACACACACACACACACACACACACACACACACACACACACACACCCCACACACACACACACACACACACACACACACACACCACACACACACCCCACACACACCCCACACAACACACACACACACACACACACACACACACACACACACACACACCACACACACACAACACACACACACAACTAAGAAAAGAAAATGAATAGAAGAAAAATAATCCTACATGTCCTTGCCGCCCCGAGAGCACGTCATATCAGACAAGATGACGGCACTCTCAGGTATAATAAATGACCCAGAAATATCATAACACGTCTTGCTCAAAGAAAGGCGAAAAAATGGCCTGAAGCTCGAGCAGATTTTTCCTTCCCAAACAACGCGAACCCTGATTACACCCTTCCTGCCTCTTCCCTTCCTCTCTCTCCCTTCCTCGAGTTAGCCAATCCCTTCACACCCCTTCCACGACGCACCTTTAACCTTCATGCTTTCGGGTACTCTCATATTCCAACATACTGGTCTTTTTCTGCGGCAAATATTAGACGCTCAATAAATCACTGTCCGTCGTCCTCTCTGCGATATTAGTGTTGGAAATGGAAGTACTGAGAGAGAGAGAGAGAGAGAAGAGAGAGAGAGAGAGAGAGAGGGGAGAGACAGAGAGGGGAGAGAGAGAGAGAGAGAGAGAGGAGAGAGAGGAGAGAGAGAAGAGAGAGAGAGAGAGAGAGAGAGAGGGGAGAGAGAGAGAGAGAGAGAGAGAGAGAGAGAGAGAGAGAGAGAGAGAGAGAGAGAGAGAGAGAGAGAGAATTTTATAAGCTATGCTTGCTCGAAGTTTAAGCTTATCCCCCTTTGATATTGCGTGTTGTCTGTCGTGAGGCAAACGATATACTACTATATAGAGCATGTTGTGTATCGTCAGTAGCGCAGTGTCTGTCTATAGTGCCTGCGTGTGCTCTTTGTTTACAAATTTGATACCATGAACCGCATTGGTGGGAGAGAAAATGAGAAGGGGATTCACGAGGACGAAGAGGTAGAAGGAAGAAGGGAAAGGGTTATGATAAGGGAGGAGGAAGATGAGAAGAAGGCAAAGGGTGAATACGATTATCTTCTGCTGGGCCTAATCATCCTGGCAGCTGGCCGGGCGTGTATTTGCCAGATGGTGTTATTCGGGACGTGTCGGAGAATAAACTATAGCCAGCACTCAGCACACACTTTCAAAATTGGTATAGCTACTCTCAAGGTATGACTCAGTAAATATAATTTTAATCGGTAGGAGAAACGATATCTGCGGATCCACATCTTTTGTCTATCTTTATGCCCGTGGGTGGGTGCGTGTGTACGTGTACGTGTACGGTTGTGTACGTTTGGAGCACCACCCTCATGTGCAGCAAAGGTGCAAATTGCCATCGGTAATAACAAAGAGGCAGAAGCGCGGCAGCGGCTGTGGGGGTGAGGAGCCTAAACACACAGTCTGTGGACAAGCAGAGAGGAAATAAATCTGAGGATTAGTGAGGATGAGATGAAAGGCAGAGGAAAGCACAGCTCAACACGGTGGGCAGAAAAGACTGGGCGAAGAGGAAGTGTCCCCTTCCCGAAGAAGGGGAAGAGGCAGAGCGAAGCAAAACTCAAGGTTGTCGCGGGGTTGTGAATCCACACTACGTAAGCCTCGGGATCCTCCACTCCATGGAGTAATTCTTCCCCATTCACTTTTGTAATGAATGTTCAAAATACACTTACCACGTGACTTCCCTCACGCAACTTTTCCCGACAAAGCATTAAGTGCGGGAGGTGGTCGCTATGGTGGCGTGGTTACGTCATGGCACAGTGACACAGCGACCACCACAGAGGAGAGGCACCACATGCCCGCGTGTGTCCAGGGAAGAACACTCGCTCGTTAGGTGCCCGCCTTAAAGGGTGACAGGGCTGCCGCTGCACCGTGAAGGACCGCAAATTCAGATTGAGTCCCTGGTTAAGTTTTCGCTGTCTCCAAAGTTAAAAATATGACGAAATGTAAATGAAATTTATTTCATACAATTTGAAAATTCCTTTTCATTGAATATTCAATAACTTGAAGATACAGGCAGATACAGATACAAAATCAGTGGTTAATTGTAACATTTTTCTCATGAGGGTAATACCAAATGCCTTTTATCAACATAGGAAATTATGCCTTAATTTGTATGGTGAAAGAAAATAATCAGTTTTTTTTTAAAAGATGCACCGTAAATCCAAAACCAAAGAGTACTTGGCAATGCCACAGGATTCAGGAGGCGGTCCACAGTGGCTGATACACTACACTGCACACACACACACACACACACACACACACACACACACACACACACACACACACACACACACACACACCCACCCACCCACCCACCCACCCACCCACGCACACCCGCACGCCACGCCACGCCCACCACGCACGCACGCACGCACGCACACACGCACGCACGCCCCGCACGCACGCACGCACGCACGCACGCACGCACGCACGCACGCACGCACGCACGCACGCACGCACGCACGCACGCACGCACGCACGCACGCACGCACGCACGCACGCACGCACGCACGCACGCACGCACGCACGCACGCACGCACGCACGCACGCACGCACGCACGCACGCACGCACGCACGCACGCACGCACGCACGCACGCACGCACGCACGCACACATATATAAACACACACACGTACGCACACACGCACACACGCACTGAGGCGACATTGATAACTCAGAAAATAGCCTCTCAACACAGAGATAAAAGTTACACTGTTTTCTTCTACGTCATCGGAGAACAGGTCGGACATATTCCATCCGCTGGTGTTCCTGCCTCAATCTCATGTCCTTCAAGCCTTGCCGCGTCCAGCCCGAGTTCATTTTGTTATATTAGTGGTCACCGCATCGCCGTGAGGAACCAGTGTCCCTCAATTGGCTCCAGGGCCCTGACTAATAACCGCTCCCTTTCCTCGCCTGTGTGCAATGCAGCTTCAGGTGGTCGTGGAATAGCGTCGTGCTGGACCACTTTGCCCCGGCTTTTTTGACCAGCAGCTCCTGTCACTCATAACTGTACCAAAAAAATTCCTTTTAAATTATTTCCCCGCGTGCCGGCGCGACACACCTGGCGTTTGGTCATGAGAAGGAGTGGCCGCCAGTCCCCCGTGATCATGTTTCTACACATTTAAGGAAGGCTGCCCGCAAGCTGCCTCCACCTGACCAGCGCCTCACGAGGGCTTGAGGCGGTACTCGGGCCACCCTGGAGGAGGGGACGAGGGGATGTACATGGCAGCCACTGTGTGCGAGGGACCAAAGTTGGTAGTCTGGCAGCCAAATGGGATTTTAGGGGTATACCTGGAAGTAAAGTATATACAATGTTTTTTTTATTGATTTCGGTCACTGAGACCATAAATATTAATAATCCGCTTGATGACACCCTGTCACCTTTGGGCATTTTTTCTAATATGCATAAAACCAAGTGTTCTAGTGAATATACTATAATTAAGATATCTCGGCTTCTAGAAGGGATTTTAAACCAATCTAAAATGTTTTAACGGGGCTTTAAGACATTAGGAACCCAATGGAATAGATTTTATTATGATTTGACAAATCCTTCATTTGCATAAATCCAAGATGGCCGCCGTCAAACCTCTCGGGAGACCGGTTTCATGTCACCACGTTATCTAATTATTATTTTGGGCTCAGTGATCTAAATCAACCCAAAATATTGTATATACTCCACTTGCAGGTTAAGCTAGTTGGCTGCTGGACTATCCAGGCATTACTATACTAGTACGTTATGATATACAAATGTTACAACCTTGTAGTGGCAAACCACTACTAGTATACAATTCAATGTCTCGATGTTTTTTCTAATGTAATATATTCTATTTTCAGTGACAGAAATATGGAGGAAGAAGAGTGTTATTTCAAGTGGAAGTCTGGATGTGATCCTGGTGGCAATGTCATAATGCCGTTTACTGTGCTCTACATCTTGGAGTTCTTGAATGATCTTCTTTCCCACACTGTTGATTGCACTATCTAGTTCACAATAGTCATCAGATGGAACCAGTTTTAGGAGACCCAAGGTTTTGCTTCTAAATACAACGAGGTTAGCTACGCCAGGAGACAATAGCACAAGGAGATTTTCACAAAAATGATGTGAAAGTTGTTTCACCAATTGTTTTCGTGCCGTCAGTCTGGTGCCCACATTGTCTTCATACAACTGGAACAACTCTACAGAGTTCCAGATTTGAGGAAGGTCTTGGCCAAGTTCGGTAACAAGCGCATTGAAAGCATCGTCATCTTGTCCAGCATGTGATACGCTTGCAGATGCATACTAGACCGATCTTTCACCCAGGAATTTCGACATGCAATCAACATGGTAATGAGCATCGGCAGCATGCAAGTCACTGAGCGCTCCCAGGACACGTACTCTCACTTTGTATAGCCCAGCCATCATTTCGAGTGTCACATGTTTCAAGAATTAAGTCTTTGAATGATTTTGCACCACTACCTCGATCAGCGGTCCTGCATAAAAAAACAGCCCCTCCCCAGGGGTTTCGGGGTGCTTTGGACCCTTTTTTAAATATTAACGGAAAGCCACAAAATATACAAATGGTGCGGGAAAACCAAAAGCTAGATGAAACCAGAACGTTTTTTTGTTTCTTTAAATATATTCCCAAATTTCGTGGGGGGTTTTTTCCTTGTCTTTTGGGGGTGCCCTTTTTTTACCGTTTTGTAAAAACATAGGGCGCCACACATTTTTTCTGGGGACCGAATCGAAAAGGTAAACTGTTAGCGTAAAAGGTTTTTTTTTGTAGCACCACATGTTAGGCCACCACCTTACTTTTTGCTATATTTTGGATGATTGTCTTTATTCTTGCACTCCCCAAAGTCAAGCCCTTTTGGCACCAGGATCACTTTCCAAATTTCCACTTGAAATAACACTTTTTTTTCTATTATATAAAAATTAAGCGAAAGTGTGTTGTGTGTGTTTTGGGCCTGCCCTGTCTGCCCCGCGAAAAAAGGGGCCCCCCCCTGTGGGGGGGAAAACCCCATCAGGGTTCAAAAATTTGGGGGAATCGGGTTTTCCCGGGGGAAAGGGTTTTCAAGCCCATTATAGGTTTATCCGACCCACTTTTTTTTCTTTTTTTTTAGCAGCCTATTAGCGCGAACGGGTGAAAAAAAAAAAATTTGGGTTGCGAGAATTGAGGAAACCTTAAATGTAGGGAAATGGGAAAATAGGGAGTGAAGGGTGGGGTGAGGGGTTTAATGGGTGTTTGGGGGGGGAATGGGGGGGATGGGTGAGGGAATGGGGGGGGGGGGTTTTGAGGGTAAGGGGTGATTGCTGGGTTTTGGGGTGATGGGAAATTGGGTGAGTGAATGGGTGTGGTGATTTTTAAATGGGTGATGAATGGGGGGGGGGTGAGGGGTAATGGGGGAGTGTATGGGGGGGGGGGAATAATACCTTTTTTTTTTTTTTCAGGAAATTTAAAAGGGGGGCTATCTGGGGGAAGCCCTGTGTTTGGGGGGCCGGGGTTTGGTGGGTAAGGGCCCCTATCTGGAGAGCCCTGTTTTTGGTTTGGTTTTCCAAAAGGGCCCCCCAAAATAGCCCTCCGCGGGGAGCAAACCAAAAAAAAGTCCCCCCGGGGGGCGGTTTTGCTTTCGGGAAAAGGGTTGGAAGGGGTTAGGGATGTAAAGGGGTTGGCGTTAAACATCCCATTTCTAAATCCATGATTTCGGGAAAATTTAAAAGGGGGCTATTTTGGAGAGGCTGGTTTGGGGGGCCTTGGGCCCCCATAAAAAAAAGGGGTGGGGGGGGCCAAAAGGCCCACCAATAGCCCCCGAAAGTAGTAGTAAAAAAAGGGCCGCCCGGAGGGCGGCCTTTTTCCCGGTAGTCCTCCTTTTTCCTTTCACTAAAAATAGAATATATACATTAAAAAAAAAAACACCCGGAGACTTTGAATTTTTTAAAATATTTGGTTTTTCCCAAATAAAAGGGTTTGTAAAATTTTATTAAAAGTACAGTATAGTATCCCTGATAGTCCAGCACCCCACCAAAGTTTAACCTGCAAGGGGAGTATAAAAAATTTTTTGGGGTTTGGGGGGTTTTTAGATCACGGGAGCCCAAAAAATAATTAGAAAAACTTTGGTGACATAAAAACCGGTCCCCGAGGGGTTTTTTAAAAAGGGGGGGCCACCCTTGGATTTAAAAAAAATGAAAGGATTTTTTTTAAATCATAAAAAAAGTTTTCCAGGGGTTCCTAATGCCTTTAAAGCCCCTTTTAAAAACTTTTTTAGATTGGTTTTAAAACCCCTTCTAGACCCGGGAAAAATTTTTAAATTTATATTTAATATTCAAAAAAACCCTTTGGTTTTTTAAGAAAATTTAGAAAAAAGGGCCCCAAAAAGGTAAAAGGTTGCCCATAAAGCGATTCTTATTTTTGGGATGATCAGTGACCAAAAATCAACTCAAAAAAAAGGAAAGATCCCCTCCACTTGGGGGTTTTAAGCTATTTTGGGGGGCTGCGGGGCACTACGGAGGCGGCCATGGCATGAGACCCTCCGTTCTCAGGAGTGTGGGGAGTTCAGGAACCCCCCCAAACCCCCCTTTTTTCCTTTGTGAGGGGAAGGGTTTAAATTTGGTGTCCATATGGCGGGGTGGGTTTATCCCTTTATCCCAGCGTGGTACCCTTTCAGGCTGCGAACCATTCCATCCCCCCCCAAAACCCCTCGCCACCCCCTGGGCCCGTGGGAGCGCTGCGTCAGCCAGGTTAAAGGGGCGACGGGCAGTGGGGCCCCAGGCCCCCTCCAAGGGGGGGGCCCCTTCATTTGCTGCAAAAACGAATAGTTTTTATCTTTTTTTTCTCATTTTTTTACGCCTGAAAAATTTTTATTCCCTTTTTATTGTAGTAAATATTATGCGTGGGCGAATGACCCCAATGTAAACGTGTTGGTGTTTTGGGGAAAGCTTTGCCCCCATAAACCAGACTCTTTACGCCACCAAAGGGGGTTATATTGTAGGACTTGACGAGGATTAAAGGCCCCCGCTAATTGGGGCCCAATTTTCGAATCGGGTTTTAACCTAGGGGTGGCTGGGCCTCGGCGTCAGGATTACCCATTGGGATAAACCCTTGAGTTTTAAGGGCGGCAATAAAGTCGCCTTTTTAAAACCCAAAGGATGCCCCAACCCCCGCTGTTTGGGATCGAAGCCCCCCCTTTTTAACCCAAGAAACGCATTCGCCAAGCGGAGCGGGCCCCTCGCCTTGCTCGCGGGACGCTAATGAAAATCTCGGCTCCCCCAAATCACGACAGGAGGGTTTTAAAATGAGGCAGCATGCGAAGGAATATATTGAAGAAAATTCCCCCTTGAAAGTTAAGAAATGCATGTCGATGAAAGTGGAATTTCATTTTGTCCCAATATTAAAAATAGTTTACAAATAGTAAATAACAATTATGTGCTGAAAATAATAATAAGAAATGAAAATAATGAAAAAATAATGATAAAAAAGCAAAAAATGCGATGAATAATAAATAAGATGAAAAAAAAGGAAATTTTTCGCTTTTTTTTTTCTTGTGCTTTACTTTACTTTACTTTTTGAGTTTTAAGGAGTTGTGCGTGTTTTTGTGTGGTGTTGGTGTTGTGGGTTGGGGTGGTTGTGCGTGGGGGTGGGGTGGGGGGGTGTTTTTTCGTCGTTTTTTTTTTAATTTTTTTTTGTTTGAATGTGACTTTTTTTTTCGTTTTCCCCCTAATACCTCGTTCCTTCCCCCGTTACTGGTTTTTCTTTTTTTCCCCCTCATTCCCTCGTACTCTTTGCTCTTCTTTTCCTCATATATCTGGCAAACCCGAATAAACTGGGGAATCGAAACCAAAATTTCAATTATCAAAACCCGTATTGCACAAACTCGAAAAAGTATGAAAAATCAAGCAGATTTGTAGGTCGTTTGGTAATTATCAAACATGGTTCCCGTTTTCAAATACAAACCACCCTTTGGAGTGCATTGGGCTTTTTAAGTGCAAGGCCTGCTAAAGAATTTCCCCCAAAGAACTATTTTTTTAAAACCCGTTGCAAAGTCCCCATGTCAGGTGAATATTTTGGGCTTTAACTCGCACCCCGGTTTTGGGGGACGGAAATGTTTTTGTGACATTTCTGGTTTAAAAATCATTTGGTTTTATCTTTCCTTATTTTTGGGTTTTTTTTTTGCCTTTTATTGGTGATTTTTTTTACTGTCAGATAAGTTTGGTTTTGCTGTGAACTTTCTAAAATTTCCTTTTAAATTTGGGGTTTCCCCCAGATACTCGACACTTTAAATAGGCAAGCGCTCGCGGTATGTTCTGAAATGCTTAGGGAGCAAATAAATAGAAAATAAAGTTTATTTAAAAACCTCAAAAACCCATATAGACGTATCAAAGTTTCTGGTGCGAAATTTTTTTTGTTGCAGCCACCCCCCCCCCAACCCGATGCGTGGGGGGGGGATTTTTAAAACCCGTTTATTAGAAAAATTTTTTGAAGGGGGGGGGAAAATTGCCCCTCTACTTCATGGATTTAAAAAACGGAATTAATTTTTGCATGGAAAATATTTTTGATTGGGTCCCTTTTTTTTTAGCATTTATTTATTTTTTCTTTTTTACCCTAAGGTTTTTATTTTAACATTCCCCCTATTTGATAATGGGGTTTCAAGGTTTTTATAAAAGCGACCGAAAAAACAAACATAAGTAATAAAAAATAGGGGAAATCTGCAAAAAAACCGTGTTGGGCCCTTTTTCGGGGGAAAAAAAAAACGCCGTATCCACCCCCCAAATGTCACCCTCACCATGAAAACTCAAAAAATTTCTTAAAACAATCTTTTTTGTCCCCGAACATTGTTTTTAGTGCTTTTTTTACCCGGGGTTCCAACTTTTTTTATATTTACAAACACACACACACACACACACACACACACACACACAAACCACACCCCCACACCCCAAAACACACACACACCCCCACAAAACCAACCCCCCACACCCCACCCCCCCACCCCCCCCCCACACCCACAAAAAAAGCCCCAACCCCCCCCCACCCACCCCCCACCCACCCACCCCCCCCCCACCCACCCCCCCCCCACCCACCCACCCCCCACCCCCACCCAAACCCAAACCCAAAACCCCCCCACCCCCCCACCCACCCCCCCCCAACCAAAACCCCACACACAACACACACACACACACACACACACACAACACACAAAAACCCAAAAACACACACACACACACACACACTAAAAATAAAAATAGGACGTTTGAATAGTTGCAACAGTATAAAGAAAGCCCCCCACCCAAAAACCACCCAAAGCGTGCCCCAAAAATTTTTCCTTGTTCTCTCTATTTTTGGGAAGGTCAATGAATCAAACATTTGGGGGGCCCAAACCCCGGGGGGGGGCGTCGCCCCCGCCCCCCCCACCGCCACCCCCCGGGGGCCCCCACGCGCGAGTTCCCATCAGGGTTTTTTCCCATACCAAAACAAACTCCGAAAAAGAAACATCAACTTTCCCCACCCCGAGCCTTGTGGGGCCCCCCTTTGGCCCCCCCTCCACCCGGATTTTCCTTTTTACCGATACAACCCGTGGGAAGGATCGGTTTTAGGGTAAACGTTTTCCACTGCCCATTTTAAACCGGGAAATTTTTGGGGTGACGGACTATGCGGGAATAGGCCCCCGATTCAAATCCCACGGTTGGGAATGGGTGAGTGACACTTAACACCCCGGGGATCCCCATGATTCGGGGAAGACACTTTTTACCAAAGGCATGATGTTCGTCTCTTCAATCACTATTTAGTGTCCATGTCTCACAACCATAGAGTAAGACAGGGATCACAAGGGGACTTGGAAGATCCGGATCTTTGTCCTCCTGCACAGGGTACCGACAACCCCAAAATACTCCCGCTGAGCGAGTCCAAAACACACCGTGGGCATGCCAATCCGTCGTAAGACTTCTTGACGTGACTCGCCGTCATTATGGACTGCGCTAACCAAAGGGTTTATGTAAAAACTTTCCAAGATCTAAATGTCCTCGCCACACGCATGAACAGACTGTACTGCTTCATCTAGTAAGTCTCCAAATACCTTGACCTTGGTCTTGAGCCAGGAAACCTCAAGTCCCAAAGGCTTTGCCTCCTCGTGCAGTGCCTCGAGAGCCATCACCAGGACCTCCAGCGACTCAGCAAAGATTACTGCATCATCGGCAAAAACAAGATCAGTGATCTTGGTGTTGCCGACGGATGCTCCACAATCACTTTGATCTACAACCTTGTCCAATACCCAGTCCATACAAGCGTTGAAAAGTGATGGGGGGCAAGGACCCCACCCTTGCCTCACTCCTGTATTCACAGGAAAGAAGCTGGATACCCCTGCCCCACACTTCACAGCACTCTCAGTCCAGAATACGGGAACCAGTTATCAAACCAATAGTCCTTCCCAGGAACCCCTCGAAAGTCCCCCAGAAGATCCCGGGAAAGTGAACCCCACGATGCACTGAGTCAAACGCCTTCTTGAGATCAACATAGGCTGCAAGCATCCCCTGTCGAAACTCACGTCGGCGTTTCCACCAGGACACGAAGCGCTAGGATACGGTCCGTTGTTGACTTACCAGGCGTGAACCCAGACTGCTGAGGTCTCTGATGCTTCACCAGATGACTGCAAATTCGTGTCAGCAATAGAGGGCAAGCACCATGCCTGGTACGCTGAGCAGTGTAATACCGGGGTAATTGTTTTGCAGTCCTGACGGTCCCCTTTCCCTTTCCAGATGGGGAAACGACCAGCCCCCTTTTCCAGTCAGGATGAATGGTACCTGATTGCCACACGGCAGTCAGGACAGCATGCAACCCGCGGATCATGGCCTCACCCCCAGCTTTGAGGAGCTCCGCACTGATATTACAAACACCAGCTGCCTTTCCACTCTTCAACTTTGCTACAGCCTCTCTGACTTCGTCAAGAGAGGGTGCGCTTTCGTCAATGGGAGGATCGGCATCCACTGCCTGTAACCCAGTGGTGTGAAGCTGCTCAGTTGGAGGGTCCCCCCCCGTGAAAAAACTGCCCAAAGTACTCAGCCCAACGAGCCATCTGCCCATCCATGTCCGACACGAGGCGCCCATCTGCTGTTCGAATAGCACTCGCCCAAAAAGGGAAGACTTGGAAAACGGAGCTTCTCTCAGGGTTTCGGTAGGGGGGTCGGAGGTCATTAGCGTTCAAATGACCCTCGACATCCTCAGCGAGACTCCTGACATACCTCTCCTTGTCCCTCCTCAGGAGGGTTCTAGTCCGGCGTGACAGAGCCCTGTGCTGGTCCCGGTAATGTAATGTGTCGACAACCTGTAACTCCGCGGCGCACCACGGAACGCATGCACCGCCTCATGGTTGCCGTGCTCATGTACAGCACGGTGGCGGGAGTGGAACGGAGGGAAGGTGCGGAAAGCTTATTTTTGGCGTCACGAAAGACATTATCACATATTATTCCGTAATGTTAATGCTTCAAGTAGCCCAGTTTATGTAGAATTGTATAGTTATTTTGCCTTTTTGCCGCAATAACTCAGACAAGTATAAAAGCTGAAATCCTAACTTTCATGACCTGTTTCGTCGTGTGGCATTCTTACAATCACACATAAAACCTGGGCGCTCTCAAGCACACTTCCCCACCGCGCCTTGTGTGATCCTGTCAGACGCCCTCGTAATTAGTAGTTTATGAGAGGCCTCCAGCGTGCAACATTCCCACTACGGTTCGTTGCCTCATCACATTGCAAAGTCTCTCACGCTCCTATTCTGGTCCCCCTCCCGCTCCCTCTCAGTGCCCAAAACAACTAGTATAAACTCTGACTGTTCTGTCTGTCTCTACTAGACTGTCGTTTTTTGTGTGAATTACATACTACTCTGCGTATACAATCCCCCCTTTTTTTTTTTTCCTCTCTCTCTCTCTCTCGCTCTATCTCTGTCTCTCTCTTCTCCTGCTCTCGCTCTCGCCTCGCTCTCGCGCTCTCCTCTCTCTCTCTCTCTCTCCCTCTCTCTTCTCGATCTCTCTCTCGTCATCTTTTCTCTCTCTCTCTCTCTCTCTCTCTCTCTCTCTCTCTCTCTCCTCTCTCTCCTCTCCTCTCTCTCTCATTCCCCTCTCTCTCTACTCTCTCTCTCTCTCTCTTCCTCCTCTCTCTCTCTCCTCTTCTCTCTCTCTCATCCCCTCCTCCTCCTCCCCCTCTCTCCCTCCTCTATCCTTCCCCTCTCTCCTTTCTTCCTCTCTCTCTCTCTCTCTCTCTCCTCTCTCTCTCTCTCTTCTCTCTCTCCCCTCTTTTCTTTTCTCTCTCTCTCTCTCTCTCTCTCTCTCTCTCTCTCTTCTCTCTCTCTCTCTCTCTCTCTCTCTCTCTCTCTCTCTCTCCTCTCTCTCTCTCTCTCTCTCTCTCTCTCTCTCTCTCTCTCTCTTCTCTCTCTCTCTCTCTCTCTCTCTCTCTCTCTCTCTCTCTCTCTCTCTCTCTCTCTCTCTCTCTCTCTCTCTGTTTAAGTACGTATCTATATATAGATACATGTTCACCTATATTCTTATACTAGCCGCAAAGCCGCTATCCGGGCGGACTTTTTGGCTAGCTCCTGCGGAGGGCTATTGGTGGGCCGAAGGCCCACCACCTGTGTTTGGTGGGCCTTCGGCCCACCAAACACAGACTCTCCAGATAGCCCCTTCTAACTTTCCTGAAATCATGGATGTAGAAATGTATGTATTAACGCCAACCCATTCACATCACCCCCAACCCATTCACTCACCCATTACCCATCACCCCCCACCCATTAACTCACCCATTACCCATCACCCCCCCACCCATTCACTCACCCATTACCATCACCACACACCCATTCACTCACCCATTACCCATCACCCCCCATCTATTCCCTCACCCATCACCCATCACCCCCCACCCATTCACTCACCCATTACCCATCACCCCACCCATTCACTCACCCATTACCCATCACCCTACATCAAGGTTTCCTCAATTCTCGCAACCCACTTTTTTTTCACAATTCTCGCTAATAGGCTGCTAAAAAATAAAAATGAAAAAGTGATCGGATCATCTCATAAGTGGGCTTAATACCTTCCCCTGGTCAACCTGATTCCAAAAATGTGGTATATGATGGGATTCCGCCACGGGGGGCGGAACCTATACCACACACACACACACACACACACACACACACACACACACCACACACAACACACCACACACAACACACACACACACACACACACACACAACACACACACACACACACACACAGACACACATACACACACACACACTTTCGCTTATATTATTATAGATTCTAAATTGTAAGTTAATATGTTTCTATCTGTCTGTCTATTTGTCGATCTATTTATGTATATACCTATCTATGTTTATGTGTAGGTATTCATGTATGTATGTATGTATATTCACTGTTCATATACGTTTACCCATCCACCCTTATCACCTCCACAACAGTGTCACTCTTTCTTGAAGCAAGAACGTATCCATCACGGTGCGACACCACCTCACCACCTTGCCTATGTATACAGATTTTCTGCCACTTTGTCCTAGTGTTGAGGTGGTGGTGGTGGTGGAGACAAGGAATGTGTTGATGTCGTGATGGTAAAGGATTCTTATTACTTTCACATAACATAGACAAAACTTGTAGGCGAGATAAATACGAAAAACCGATGATAGTAAATATAATCCTTTCACAACCTGCCATTCAATCAATCATTGGGGGCATACGCCGGGGGGTGCGTCGCCTCGCCCACCCTACGACGCCACTCCCGGGGGCACACGCGCGGTCCCATGCAGGCTCTTCCTACCAAGAACTCCGACAAGAGATATCAACTTGCCCAGCACGAGCTGTGGGCACCCCTGCCTCGTGCCACGCCGGATGTCTAAATTTTGGGAAAATTTCCCCTTGATTGATCTTCTTTCCCCCCACTTTTTGGTTTTGAAATTTTTAGTTCACAATAGTCATCAGAGGAACCAGTTTTAGGAGAAACCCCAAAGGGGTTTTGTTTCCCTAAATAAAAACGGGGTTTAGCTACCCCAGGAAAAAATTAGCCCCCAAGGGAAAAGATTTTCACAAAAATGATGGGGAAAGTTGTTTCACCAATTTTTTTCTTTGCCTTTGTCGAGGTTTCCCCAACATTGTCTTCAACAACTGGAACAATCTACGGATTTTTCCAGATTTGGGGAAAGGCCCTTGGGGCCAAATTTCCCCCCCCGGGAAAAAAGGGCCATTAAAAGGGCATCTTTCTTTCTTGCCCAAAGCATTTTGATACGCTTGCAGGGGCCCATACTTGACCTATATTTCCCCCAGGAATTTTCGACATGCAATCAACTTTTTGGTAATGAGCAAGGGCCCAGCATGCAAGTCCCTGACCCGCTCCCAGGAAACTTTACTCTAAATTTTGGGTAAGCCCAAGCCATCATTTCGATTTGGTCACATGTTTAAAGGAATTTAAGTTTTAAATTTGTTTTGAACCACTCCCTTTCGATCAGCGGCCTGAAATTAAAAAAAAGAACGTCTCCAGCGATCGGGGGGGGCTTTTTGGTTTCCTTTTCAATTTTTACACGGAACCCCAGCCCCCAGAATATAAAGGGTGCGGGAAACCCTCAAATTTAGATGCACCAAAAACCGTCTTGTTTTTTAATATCCCTTCCCAAAAACTTCTGTGTTGGGGTTTTTCCCTTGGTCTTTTGACGGGTGTTTTTTCCCTTGTGTTTTTTGAAAACTTTAGTCGACACAAAGTTTCTGGGGGGGGGGGGGGGGGGGGAAAGAATCTTTTAAGGTCACTGGGGGGTTTTTCCAAGTTTTTTGGTAGCACCACATGTGGGGCCATCCCCAATCTTTTTGCTTTTACTTGATGATTGTTTTTTTCTTGCACTCCCAGCAGAGTTTCCAAGCCCTTTGGGGCCACCAGGATCACATCCAAATTTCCCCACTTGAAATAACACTCTTATTCTATCTTTTAATAAAAAATTATAAGGGGAAAGGGTGTGTGTGTTTTTTTTTTGGTTTTCCCTTCTGTCTGTCTGTCCGCGAAAGGGGCCGCCCCCTGTGGGGGGAATTTCCCATCAGGCCACAAATTGGAATCGGTTTTTGAACCAGGGGAAGGTTTTTCAACCCCCCAATTAAAAGGATGACCGATCACTTTTTTTTTTTTTTTTTAGCACCCCTTTTAAAGCGCGAAATGTGAAGAAAAAAAAGGGGGGTTTGCAAAAAAAATTTTTGGGGAAAAACCTTTGATGTAGGGAAGGGGTAATAGGGAGTGAAGGGTGGGGTGATGGGTTTAATGGCGTTGGGGGGGGACCTGTAAAAGGGGTGTTTGGGTGGGGGGGAATGGGTTGGGGGGGGGGGTTTGGGAAATGGGTAAAAGTGAAGGGGTTTGGTTGTTTTTGGGGGAAAATGGGTAATGGGTGAGGGAATGGTGGTTGTGGTGATTTTGAAAATGGGGAGTGAATGGGTGGGGGGGGGTAAAGGGGGCTAATGGGTGAGTCCCAATGGGGGGGGGGGGGAAAAAAATACATTTCGGGAAAAAAATTTGGGAAGGGGTATCTGGAGAGTCGGTGTTTGGTGGGCCCGATGGGGGTGGGAAAAGGGGGTCTTATCTGGGGGAAGCGGGGTTTTTTGGTGGGCCAAAAGGGCCCCCCAAAAGCCCTCCGCGGGAAAGCTCCCAAAAAAAAGTCCCCCCGGGGAGGGCGGCTTTTTGTTTTGGGAAAAATTTATAGAAGGGGTTTATGTTTGGTGAATGGGTTGGCTTTTAATACATACAATTGCACATCCATGTTTTCCCAAGGGCAAAAAAAAAGGGAAAGGGGCTATCGGGAGAGGCAAGGTTTTGGGGGGGTGGGCCTTGGGCCCATAAAAAACACAGGTGGGGGGCCAAAGGGGCCCCCCAAATACCCCTTTCCGAAAGTAGTAGCCAAAAAGGGCCGCCCGGAGGGGGGCTTTGTGCTAGTCCTCCATATTTCTTTCACGGGAAAATAGAATATATTACATTAGAAAAACATCCAAAGAAAATTGAATTGTAAAAACTAGTAGTGGTTTGCCACTAAAAAAGGCCCCTGAAAAATTTGAAAAATCAAAATCTACTGAATTAGTAACCCTGGATAGGTCCTAGCAGCCAACAGTTTAAACCCTGCAAGGGGGGAAAGTATTTACAAAAATTTTGGGGTTTGATTTAAAGGACCACTCTGAGCCCCAAAAAAATTTAAATTGGGATAACTTTTTGGGTGACAGGGAAACCCCGGGTCCCCCCCGAGAGGTTTGCGGGGGCCACTTGGTTTTATCCCAAATAAAGGGAAATTTTTTAAAAACATAAAAAAAGGGTTATTCCTTTGGGTTTTCCTAATGTTTTTAATTTAAACCCCTTTTTAAAAAACATTTTAGTTTGGGTTTTTTAAAATCCCTTTAGTAGCCAAAGTATTTTTAATTATATTTATATTCACTAGAACATTTGGTTTTTTATGAAAAATTTTAAAAAAAAAGGGCCCAAAAGGGTGACAGGGGTCACAACCCGGATTTTTATTTTATTAGGGGAACCCTCAGGGGACCAAAAATAAACCCCCCCCCCCAAAAAAACCATTGTTTTATACCCCAATTTCCCCAGGTTAAGTAGTTGGCGGCCCTTGGATACGGAGGCGGCATGGCATGAGCCCCTCCTTTTCCAGGGGGTTTTTTGGTTGTGGAGTTCGGGTATCACCCCAAACCCCCCCTTTTTCCTTTGGTAAAATGGGGAAAAAGGGAAATTAAAAATTTTGGTGCCCAAATAGGGCTTTGGGGGGGTTATGCGGGTTCCCCCAAAGCATTTGGTACCCTGCACCCGCTGCGAAAAAATTTCCAATCCCCCCCCACCTCGCCAGCCCCGGCCCGTGGCAGCCCCCTGCGTAAAGCCGGGGAATTTTACCGCGAGGGGCCCAGGGGGGCCCTCCAGCCTCCAAGCGCCGGGCCTTAAACTTGCGTTTAACGAATATGATTATTCTTTTTTTTCTCATTTAGTTTACGAAATGAAATATTTTTATTCCCTTTAGGTATGAAAATTAGGGCGTGGGCGAAAATAAAGCACGTGAACGTGTTGGGGGTTGTTTTTTTTGGGAAAAAAGCGTTTGGGCCCAATCCCCAGACTTTTTCACGCCACTAAAGGAGTTTTAGTATTTGGAGGACCTTGACGAGGAAAATTAAAAGGGTTTCCCGAAAATTTAAAGGCCCAGATTTCGAATGCAGGTTTAAAAACCTAGGGGTTTTGGCTCGGGCCCCGGGCGCCCAGGTTTACTCCATCGGGATCCCCCATTTTGGGGGGTTAGGGGGGCCCAAATCAATTTCGTGGGAATTAAAAAACCAAGGATGCGAAACCCCGGGCCTGTTTGGATGGGAAGATCCCCCTTGAAGCCACGCCCCGGCATTCGCCCCAAGTCGGATGTGGCCACCCCCCCTTTGTTTCCCCAGACGCAATGAAACCTCGGCTCCCCCCAATCACGCACAGGTTTGGGTTTATGAGGCAGCAAAAGGGGGGCAAAGGGAAATTAATTTGAAAAAAAATTTTCCGTGCAATTATGAGCAAGCTTTTCGATTGAAAGTAGAATTCTTTGGTTTTTTCCCAAATTTTTGAAAAAAAGTTTACAAAATGGGTAAAAAAAAATTTATAGTGCTGAGCATAATAATAAGAAATAAAAAATAATGAAATAAGTTTAAACAATAGCAATAATGGCGTTGATAAAAATTTAAAAAAAGAGGAGAAAAAGTTATATTTTACGTTTCTTTTCTTGTGCTTTATTTTAATTTATTTTTCTGATGTTTTCAGGAGTTTGTTTTGGTGTGGTGTGGGTGTGTGTGTTTTTGGTGTGGTGGTGTGTGCGGTGGGGCGGGTTTTGGGGGTGTGTGTGTGTGTATTCGTCTTTTTTTTTTTCATTTTTTTGTTTGATGTGGTTTTTATTTTTCTTTTTCCTGAAAATAATACCTTTTCCTTCCCCGTTTTGTGTTCTTTTTCCCTCATCCGCCTTTTCCCCTTTTTTGCTTTTTTTCCCCCTTATAATCTGGCACCAGATAATAATCGGGCGAACCCGAACCCAAAATTTTTCAATTATCAAGAAAGTACAAAAAACCAAACCCTCGAAAAAAAAAAGATGAAAAATTTCAACCCAAAATTTGTAGGTCTTTTTGGAGAAATTTAGTATCATGGTCAGTTAAAAAAAACAAACCACCCTTTTTGGGAGTGCATTGGGTTTTTTTGGGAAGTGAAAGGGCCCTCCCTTAATAAATTTTCCCCAACAAAAACTATTTGAAAAACCCCGTTGGGAAAAAAGTCGATGCAGGTGACTTTTTTGGACTTGATACTCGCCCCAAACGTTTTGGGGTACGGAAAAGGGTTTTTGTGACTTTCTTTTTTTTAAACCCATCTTTTGGGTTGATTTTTCCCTCTTTTTTTGGTTTTTGTTTTGCTTGCCCTTGGTGATTTTTTCTGTCAGTTTAAGTTTGGTTTCGTTGGGGAAACCTTTCTATGGCCTTTTTAAAAGGGGGTTCCCCCCAGATATCCGACACTTCAAATAGGCAAGCTTTCTCGCGGTATGTTCTAAAAATGTTTTTTGGGGGAGCAAAAAAAAATGGGAAAATAAACGTTTTTTTACAAAGCCTCCCCTATTATAGACGTTTTCAACTTTTCGGGGTGCGATTGTTGTTTTGTTGCAGCCACCCCCAAACCAAAAATGATGCTTTTGGGGGGGAGATTTCTTAACCCTGTTTATTAGAAAAAGTTTTTTGGGAAAGGGGGGGAGGATTTTGGGCCACTACTTTAATGTATAAAAAAAACCGGAATTAATTTTCTGCATGAAACCATTTCGATGTGTCACTTTTTTTTATAGATTTTTTTAGTTTTTTCTTTGTTTCCCTAAGTTTCTTATTGTTTTACATTCCACATTATGATAAAAAGGGGTTTCAAGCTCGTATATAGCCCCTACCGAATAAAAAAAGCATAACGTAATAAAATAGGAAGTCTTGCAAAATACCGTGTTTCCTTTACTTTGGGGAAGCGGCCCTATCCACCACCAAAAAGTCACCCCCCCAGCCATGGGCACCTGTCCAAAAAATTTCTTTTTAAAAAAAATCTTTTTGTTTCCCCCCTACTTGGGTTTTAGTGTTTATCTACCCGGATGTTCCAACTATATCTCTTTTTTTTTTCACAAACACACAACACCACACACACACAAACACACACCACACACAACACACACACCACACAAACACACACCACCACACCCACACCCACACACACAAAAACACACACACACCCCACACACCAAACACACACACCCCACACACACACACACACACACACACACACACACACACACCACAAACACACACACACACCCACCACACACACACACACACCACAAAACACCCCCCCAAAACACACACAACACACCAAAACACACCCACACACACACCCCACGCGCGCGGACCGCACCCAAACCAAAACCCACCCAACCCCCCCCACCCAAAAAACCCACCAACCCAAAACCCCCCACCCACCCAACCCACCCACCCAAACCCCCCCAAACCCCCCCACCCACCCAAACCCCAAAACACACCCCACACACACACACCCCCCCCCCACCCACCCACACACACAAAAAAAAAAAACAAAAACCCAACCCCCAAAGACCCACCCCCACCCCACCCCAAAACCTTTAAAAAAAAAATGGAAGCGTTTTGTTTTGTGTAAGCACATATCTTTCATGACGGGGGGGGCCCCCCCCCCACCCACCGCCCCCTTGGGGGCCCCCCAAAAATTTCCCTGGGCCCCCCTTTTCCCCCCCATGTGTAATTGTGTCAGAAATCTTTTTGGGGCCGGCCCTACCCCCCGGGGGGGGGTTCCCCCTCCCCCACCCCTCGACCCCAAATCCCGGGGGCACCAAGGCCCCGGGGAAAACCCCCGCGACCCCCCCCGCGTCCGGGGACAAGGAAACATAAGGTTTCCCCAGCCAAAGGAACCCCCCCTTTTGTGGGGGCCCCCCTTGGCCTCCCCCCCGCCGGATTGTTTTTAAATACAACCCCAAAAAAGGGGGGGTTTGGGTTTTAAAGGGTGGTTTTGGGGGAGGCCCCTGCCCCAAAGCCCCCCTATAGCCGAAATTGGCGCTGAAGGACTAAGGGGAAGGGGAAAAGGCCTCGATTCAGTCTCACGGTGCAATCGCCCCGGGTTGGGCACTAAAACACCGCGATACCCCATGATTTGCGAAAAGAACTTTTACCAAAAAGGGAAAATTTATTGTTTCTTCAAGTCCCCTATTTTGTGTCCAGGGCTCACAACCATAAGGGGTAAGACAGGGATCACAAGTGAAAAAAAGATCCGGATCTTTCCCCCTGCACAGGTACCGAAACGCCAAAAAATCACCCTGAGCGAGGCCATAAAACCGTTTTGGGGGGCCCATGCCAATCCGTTTGAAGATTCTTGACGTACTCGCCCTCCCTTAGGACCTGCCCCCCCCTACCAAAAGGGATGTAAAAAAATTTTCCCAAAAATTCAAATTCCCCCGCCCCACGCATGAACATAATTGGGCTGCTTAAACTAGTAACTCTCCAAATACCGGCCCTTTGGTTTTAGCCAGGAGCCTCAAAATCCCCAAAAGGGTTTGCCTCCCCTCGTTGAGTGCCTCCCAGAGCCTCACCCGGACCCCACCCGTGGGTTTAGAAAAAAGATTACTGCATCATCGGAAAAAACAAGATCAGTGATCTTTTGGGGTTTCCCCCGGGGTCCTCCACAATCACTTTGGGTCCTTTCAAAACCTTTTCCAATACCCAGTTTCCCTACAAGCGTTTTTAAAAGTGATGGGGGGAAGGGACCCCACCCTTTCCTCACTCCTGAAATTTACAGGAAAGAAGTGGAAAACACCTTTTCCCCCCCACTTCACAGCACTCTCAGTCCCAGAATACAGACCAGTTTTTCAAACCAATGTCCTTCAGGAATCCCTCCCCCAAGTCGAAGGAAGATCCCCGAAGGGGGGCCCCCGATTTCACTGAGGGAAAAGCCTTTTTGAGTCAAAAAATAGGCTGCAAGCATCCCCCGTTTGAAACTCACTCGGGCGTTTCCACCCGGACACGAAAACGCTAGGATTTCGGTCCGGTTTTTGGAAATTTCCACGGGAACCCAGACTGCTGAGGGTCTCTGATGCTTAAACCCGATTTACCTGCAAAAATTTGTTTTTTTTAGCAAAAGATGGGGGAAGGGACCTTTCCCCCCCCGGTTTCGCTGAGCAGGTTAATTTCCGCGGTAAAATGGGTTTCAGTCCTGACCCCGGGCCCCCTTTCCCCTTTCCCCCCGATAAAAGGGAAGAAAAGGGGAAAAAATCAGGAGGAAGGGGGGGAAGGGAAAAAAAAAGGCAGGGGGAAAAAGGCAAAAGAAGTGGGAAAATTTTGGCCCAAAAAAGGTTTGGGAAGCCCGGACGAAAACAAAAAGCTGCCTTTCCAAAAATTCAATTTTTACAGCCCTTTTGACTTGGTTTAAGAGGGGGGTTCGCTTTTTCTAATTTTTGGGAGGAAAACGGCATCCACTGGCCCGAAAAACCCAAAGGGTGTGAAGGTGTCAGTTTGGGGGGTCCACCCTGAAAAAATGCCCAAATACTCAGCCCAAAAGAGCCCTCCCGCCCAAACCCCTGTCCCACAAAGAGGCGCCCAAACTGGGCTTGTTCGAATAAACACTCGCCCGAGAAGGAGACCACGGAAAAGGAAAATTTTTTTCAGGGTCGGTAGGGGGGTCGGAGGGCATTTGCCCTTTAAATGACCCTCGATAAACCCCAGCGGGGGACTCCGAAAACCTTTCCCCCCTTTGTCCCTTTCCCCCGGAGGGTTTTTAGTCCCGGCCCCCGGGACAGGGGCCCCGTGTTTGGGCCCGGTAAAGGAATGTTCCGGGAAAAACCTGTAACTCCGCGGCGAAAAACGGAAAAGCATGAAACCCCTCATGGTTTTTCCGTGCCATGTTTCCCGCACGGTGGCGGGGAGTGGGAAGGGAAGGGGGAAAGGTGGGGGGAAAGTTTTTTTTGGCCCCTCACGAAAGACATTTTCAATATTATTTCCCTAATTGAAGGGTTCAAGTTTGCCCAGTTTATGAGAAATTTTTATAAATTATTTTTGGGCCCCTTTTTGGGCCCCAATAACTCAGAAAGTAAAAAAGCTGAAAAACCTAACTTTTTATGACCTGTTTCGTTTTTTGTTGGGAAAACCGAGGGATTTACAATACAAAATAAAACGGGGGGTCTACGGAAAACTTCCCCCCCGCGCCCTTTTGGTGACCTGTCAGAAGGGCCCCCGAATTAGTAGTTTATGAGAGGCCTTTCCCGCGTCAAAATTCCCCCCCCCAAACGGACGTTGGGCCTTAAAAACATTTTCAATGTCTCTCAAAGTCCAATTTTGGGCCCCCCTTCCCCCTCCCCGCAGGGCCCCAAAAAAAACTGTATTTTCAACTTGGGCTTTGCCTGGCTGTCCACTAGAAGGCGGTTGTGGTTTTGTCTCCAAACAACCCCCCCCCCCTTTTTTCCCCCTTCCCCCCCCCCCCCCCCCACCCCTCCCCCTTTTTGGGTCTGTTTTTTTTTTTTTTTTTTTTTTTCCCCCTTTTCCCCCCCCCCTTTTTTTTTTTTGGGTTTTTTTTTTTTTTTTTTTTTCCCCCCCCCCCCTTTTTTTTTTTTTTTTTTTTCCCCCCCCCGGGGGCCCCCCCTTTTTTGCCCCCCCTTCCCCCCCCCCTTTTTTTTTTCCCCCCCCCCGAAACCCCCCCCCCTTTTTTTTTAAAAAAAAAAAAAAAATTTTTTTTTTTTTCCCCTTTCCCCTTTCCTTTTTTTCTCCCCCTTTTTTCTTCTAACCCCCCCCTCTCTCCCCTCTCTCTCTCTCTCTCTTTAAGTTTTTTTTTTCGTTTCTATATTTTTAATTTTTTTTTTTTTCCCCCCTTTTTTTTACCCCCCCCCCCCATTTTTTCTTTTTACTAGCCCAAAAGCCCCTTTTTCCGGGGCGGGGGGCTTTTTTGGGTAGCTCCCGCCCGGGGGGTATTGGTGGGCCGAAGGCCCCCCCACCTTTTTTGGTGGCCTTTGGCCCCCCCAAACACGAATCTTTCCCGATAGCCCCCTTTTAACTTTCCTGAAATTTATGGATGTAGAAATGTATGTATTTAAAGCCCAAACCATTCACCCTTTACCCCCCAAACCCCTTCCCCTCCCCCACAAAACCCCCCACCCCCCACCCCTTTAAAACCCCCCATTTTCCCCTCACCCCCACAACCTTCACTCAACCCCTTACCCATCACCCCACACCCCTTCACTCACCCCTACCCCTCAACCCCCCCTTATCCCCTCACCCCCTCACCCATCAACCCCCCAAACCCTTACTCCCCCCTACCCATCAACCCCCCCCATTCCCTCAAACCCCCCTTTCCCAAACAACCCACATCAAGGTTTTCCCCAATTCTCGCAAACCCAATTTTTTTTTTACAAATTTTCGATAATAGGGTGCCTTAAAAAAAAAAAAAATGAATAAGTGATCGGATCATCTCATAAGTGGGCTTAATCCCTTTCCCCCCTGGTCAACCTGATTCCAAAAATGTGGTTATGATGGGATTCCGCCACGGGGGGCGGAACCTATACCACACACCCCACACACACCACACACAACACACACACACACACACACAACACACACACAGACACCCCATAACACACAAAACCACACTTTCGCTTATATTATTATAGATTCTAAATTGTAAGTTAATATGTTTCTATCTGTCTGTCTATTTGTCGATCTATTTATGTATATACCTATCTATGTTTATGTGTAGGTATTCATGTATGTATGTATGTATATTCACTGTTCATATATATATATATATATACGTTTACCCATCCACCCTTATCACCTCCACAACAGTGTCACTCTTTCTTGAAGCAAGAAACTTTATCCATCACGGGGGCGACACCACCTCACCACCTTCCCTATGTATACAGATTTTCTGCCACTTTGTCCTAGTTTTGAGGTGGTGGGGGTGGTGGAGAAAAAGGAATGGTTGATGCCCGTGATGGTAAGGATCTTATTACTTTAAATAACATAGACAAAACGTGTGGGCGATAAAATACGAAAAACCGATGATAGTAAATATAATCCTTTCACAACCTGCCATTCGATCAATCATTGGGGGCATACGCCGGGGGGTGCGTCGCCTCGCCCACCCTACGACGCCACTCCCGGGGGTCACCACGCGCGAGTCCCCATGCAGGCTCCTTTCCCATACCAAGCAACTCTCGACAAGAGATATCAACTTGCCCCAGCCACGAGCCTTGTGGGCATCCCCTTGGCCTCTTCCACGCCGGATTGTCTCTTACAGATATAACCCGATGGGAAGGATCGGTTTCCGGGTAGCGTGCCACATGCCCATATAACCGAAGTTGGCGCTGACGGACTGTGCAGGTAATAGGCCTCGATTCAGTCTTACGAAGCAATCGCTGATTTGACACGTAATCATCCCAGCGATACCCCATGATTCTGCGAAGACAATTATTACCAAAGGCATCGATTCGTCTCTAAGTCGCTATATAGTGTCCATGTCTCACAACCATAGAGTAAGACGGGGATCACAAGCGACTTGAAGATCCGGATCTTTGTCCTCCTGCACAGGTACCGACAACGCCAAATAATCCTGCTGAGCGAGTCCATAACACCGTGGGCTATGCCAATCCGCCGTAAGACTTCTTGACGTTGTAGCGCCCCCCCCCTTCTAAGTTTCTTAACTTGACGTTAATTCAAAAGGGCTCCACAATTCTGAATATTATGCTGCCACCACCCACAATAAGCGGGAAAAAAAATTATAAGATTAAGAAAATATGTCAGAACTAATGGGTGTAAAAGATAACAACTCGTTATCTTTATCTTAGTTTATTGTCACTTTACTGATTCACCAGTAATTACTTTCCAACTTCTTCTTAACCTTAAATCATTAACGTATCTCTCCTCTTAAAAATATGCTTAATGCTAACAACATCGACACGACGCGAGTATCAGCTCGCGCTCACGAACGTAATCATATGTACACCCTCTAAACCTAAATCATTAAATAAAGTTCCCGTCACTAATTTGCTGAGTCAAGTATCAATGTCCACACACTCCAGCATAAACTAATCCTTGCGTATCCGGTGTCACACGAGGCTTCCAGGTGTTCCCACTGCTCAACAGTCTCAAACCCCCCTCCCAGCGGCTTTCCCGCCCTTGAACCTATCCAGCCGTCCCAGCCGTCTTTCCACGTAATGACCCTTATCCAAGGTGAAAACACACCTCCCTCACGTTTTTCCCA
>JACEEZ010013146.1:0-15157 GCA_016584305.1 Chionoecetes opilio | reverse complement strand
TTAAAAACTGTCTCCATACTTTTATTAAATGCTCGGTTCAATGACTTTAATCACCATAATCATGAGGATTATATGTAATGCGTTGTTACGGAAATGATGTACTAGCCTGCTTACACAGGGGAACGTGTGAGGTACTCTCCGCTCTCTCCTTTATTCCCTCTTTTGCATTCTTTCATTTCTCTATTATCACCTCTATATTCCTCTCATTTTTTTTCACTTTCTCTTTACTTCATTTTCCTTCCTTCCTTCTATCCACTTGATCTTCCTTCTCATTTTCTATCCCCTTTCACCTCATACTTTTTTTTATCCTGGAAGCATCAGTAGAGAGGATATGACCTTTTTTCCCTGCTCCTTATCCTCTTCTTCCCCCTTCTTCTCCAAAAATGATGGAAAAGGGAGGCTTCCTTTGTACCATGCCTTCTACAATGAGAGAATGTGAGGACTGTGGAACCCAGTATACGTACTTCCAATTTTTTTAAAAATTTGTCGGCGTGTAGGTTTTGCATCATGATGATATGTGGAGGAAAAAACCGTAAATATGATGAATTCGCTGCGAATTTAAAATATACCTTCAGGAATTTGTTGTTTCCACTGTAGGTTGTGCTCCTGAAGCTGTTATGGCCCATGTCACTGCTACCAACCCGATCGAACTGCCCAGAAGAGGCACCTTCCACCGTTTCCATCGAAGCTCCTGAAGAGGCACCTTCCACCGCCTCCGATCAAACTGCTCCTGAAGAGGCACCTTCCCCCGCCTCCGATCGAATGCTCCTGAAGAGGCACCTTCCACCGCCTCGATCGAACTGCTCCTGAAGAGGCACCTTCCACCGCCCCCGATCGAACTGCTCCTGAAGAGGCACCTTCCACTGCCTCCGATCGAACTGCTCCTGAAGAGGCACCTTTAATTTCAGTCAGGAAAGGTGCCCGCCCAGTCAAAATTAAAGAATTTTACCAATCAGGACGACAACAGTTACCGGGTCCTGGCGAAAGATGACAAGGATATTCATGAGACCCGAGTCATAGGCGATTTCCCTTGTTAAAAGCCAGTTGCGGAAATTTTGCGGCAGAGGTCAATCGAAGAAGAATGTTTTGTATGCCTGGTGGTCACCTTGATGACATCACGGTAGCCTGCAATGAGGGGAACAGACGGCATTACTGAAATCACTCTTCTTGTCATACACCTGGCACAAAGACGTTGTAAACCCAGGTCCGAGGAACTGCTGGAGAAGTCAGGCGGATGATCTGGCAGTACAAAAGGAAATCCCGTAATATCATTGTTGAAGGGGATCCTCTCCAGTATCAGTGCGCCGCCCTACTTTCTATAACAATGCCTTCACTGCAAATAGCTGTCTTAAAAAACCCCTTGCCAGAAGAAGGGATTGATTTTGCAAACCTCCAGCATGCTTTCTATTCCACAACCTGTCCTCATCAAGGAAATGGCTTACACCTAAATGGGGCTGGGTCAAAACCCTTTTGCAGAAAGCTAAGCACAGCAGTTACTAGTTTCTGGTTAAAAATCGGCCAACTAACTCGAGTCCCCTCTCGAGTAACCTCTAGTAATGACCAGCCACTTCTCCAAGTAACCTCTCTGACGTAAATGACTGGCCCCACGATGCGACCTCGTTCGAAATATCATGTCCTATTCAGGTACAGGTCCAATTCTATTTAATATTACCAAACGTGAGCTTCAGTTGGTTCCATGTTGATCCGTGTACTGTTTGCTGCCAGTTGACATCTTAATGCCTGCCGCAGCTATAGCGTTGCCGGGTGGTCCTCGGCCCGAATGCCCCAAAACCCTTCGTTTTCCTGGACCTCCATTTCCCGGATATCGGATTTGGCGGTCAAAAACCGAGGTCCGGGGATATGTCAGAAACCCGGACAAATGCCTGGTCCAGTCCGTAAATTGACAAAAGTTGTCCGGCGGTCCGAGCGTCTTCTGTCACCCCTGGTCAGTGTCCGCGCCTCCCGCCAGGTGGCAGCATGCTCAGCGGTCGTATTGTTTACATCTGGGCACAAGACACTCATGGGGCACCTGCCCGCCTCCATCAGTCCCTGACCCCCACTGCCCTGGTGCAGAAACATCTCTGAGACTATTGAACACTTTCTGCTGCAGTGTCCGCGCTTCCACTCCCACCAATGTAGTGCTACGCTCTCACTCCTCACCCTGAACGTCGCCACCTTTGACCTGTCCACCCTGCTGGTGGGGGCGGCCTCCCGCCAGGTGGCAGCATGCTCAGCGGTCGTATTGTTTACATTTGGGCACACGACACTCACTGTTCACCTGCACCCGCCTCCGTCAGTCCCCTGACCCCCCCCTGTCCCTGGTGCAGGAAAGTCTCTGAGACTATTGAACACTTTTGCTGCAGTGCCTGCGTTCACTCCCATCGTATAGTGCTACGCTCTCAACTCATCACCCTGAACGTGCCACCTGTGACCTGCCACCCTGCTAGCGGCGGCGGGCATCCACCCCCTCCGGCAACATGCTGTCATCCGCCTCACCTGTGCCTTCCTGAGGAAGGGCAGGTCAACTACAGCGCCTGTGATAGCATCATAGGGCATCACCGGGCTCAAAGTGTCCCCAAGGGATCCTTGCAGCCCTAAAAATAACAACAAAAATGACGTAAAAGTCCGCGGGGGGGTATTTGATATTGGTGGTTGCGGAAAGAAAAATACTGACTAAGTAGGTAAACTCCGGGGGTGGGTAAAGCCTGGCTTTTTCGATTCCCGGACGTTTGGGGTTTCCCGGGGGCCAGTGTCCCCCCTTTTAGCCCGGGGAAAAAACGAGGGTGTGTGTACAAATTTTGCGCTCCCAATCGAAAAGAAATCAGTAAACTCTTGTTTTAGAGGCCCTAAATAACGAATTTTGGCTATTACAAAATTTTTCTGCTAGTTCGTATATGCGGGATTTAGAATATGTTCTAAAATGGGGGTTTTGTTTCGGGGGGTGGCGGGCCGAACAGTCACACGGGTTGGTGGGGCATAAAACAAAGCCACCGGGGCGGTGCGCACACCGATACTCCGTTTGCCGCTTGATTGTCCCCCTTCTCCCCCCCCCCCTCCCCCTTCCCCTCCCGTGCCTCACCCCTTTGGGCCCCCTGCCTCCCAGCCTGCCTCCCCCCCCATTGCCTCCCCCCGTGCCTCACCACTTCCCTGCCCCCCTTGCCCCCCCCCTTGCCTCCCTCCCGTCCCTACCCCCTTCCCTGCCCCCCGTGCCTCACCCCCTTTCCCCGCCCCCCGTGCCTCACCACCTTGCCTGCCTCCCGTGCCTCCCACTTTGCCGTCCTGTGCCTTACCCCCTTGCCTGCCTCCGTGCCTCACCAATATTGTTTTAATTTCCATTATGTAGTATTATTTGTGATGGCTGCAGTAGTAAGTATACAAACTTTCATCTAATGTAACAAAAAAAATTTATTATAACAGAAATAGTCGGAAAACAAATTTTTTCACCTCATAAAAACAAAGTTTTTTTTATAAGAAAAGTTCGGATCCCGCAAATATAAAATTCTGAATAAAAATCACCCCTTCCCCCGGGTTTTTCCCAATGGGGTTTTCGTAGTACCAGGGGGCAGTTGGGGAAATAAAGAGGCGGCCCGTATGGCTCCCGAAACTGTTGCCGCACTCTGTCCGGGACACTTTTTTCCCGACCCCGACAGGGTTTTTGGCAGCGGGGGCCCAACACCAAAGCGTTGGCAGAAGCACATGTCCCGAAACGAACTGCGCTAAAAAGAGCAAGTCAGCTCTGCTGACGACACCGCACCACGAATTCCCAGATGTTCGTCAGGACGAGGGTAGCACTAAAACAGAGACTTGAAGGTAAACCCCCCAGTACATAGATGAGAGCATCTGAAGCCTGGCACCTGAGTACTGACGGGTTTCGGGGGGTGAAAAACCAAGCGGTGGGGGTGATTTGTTTTGGGGGATGTGTGGTGAGGTGCGATGGAAACCTAGTAGTCGCAAGGCTAGAATGGGTCATGAAGGGTGGGGGACTCCCCAAGGAGATCCGGGCCCTAATCCACTGGGAAGGAGCCAGAGCCGCTTTAAAACCCGGGGAGGTCGTAAAAAAAAGCGACGGAGGATGGATCAACAGCTGTTGCACCTGCCGTAGCTATGAGGGAGCGAAGGGTAGTAGCACTTTAGAAGGCTTCCCTCTCCAAAGGGGGTCGTATCCCAAAAACTGTGCAAAAGCTCTCCCCAAACGGGGCCAGTCTTGCTCGTATGCCAAACACGTTCTCAAAAAAGGGTTTCCCCTCTCTGAGGAGCTTAGAGTAAACCCAGCACTTTCCCTTGTGACCATAGTGGCAAAAATGGACAAGCAAGGTCCTTGTGGCTGTGAAGTGAAGGGGCCCTCCTTTAAGTGCTGTCGGCTGTAGCAACCAGAGTTCCGGCGGAGTGACGAAAGCTGGCGGGGGCCCGGGCGTCCCGTGCTGGACGCTCCGATCGCTCGGGGAGTGGATCACCTCCCGGGCCGGTGACATTTATGGTCACTACATTGGGGCAAAAAAGAAAAAAACGACAAAAACCGAGGTATTACCTGGAGCAGGAGAGACAGGACAGTGAGTAAAAACGCTGCCAGGGAAAGGGTTTCAAGCTTTCAATATTTTCATGAGTTGAGTAAAACATGGTGCGAGCTGCTCGAGACGCCCTACAACAAATGGTTCATCCTAATGGTTATTACATACATTATTATACACTACACCAGAGGTTCTCCAACTTTTTGGCCTGCGACCCCTCGAAAAAACCCTTCGGTTTGAGAACCCTGCACTACACCGTCAATGGTGCCAGGTGGAGGTGAGCCAGAGTTTTCACAATGAGTAGAATAGTAGAACTTGCAGTCACTCAGTTGTCAGTTTTTGTGCTAAGAAACAAAAACAATCACTGTCACTGATTTAGTGCAAGCACAACTGCATGAGGCAGTGTACAAGGGAATGAACAGCAAAAGACTCTTATCCATAGGAAGGAGCCAATCATACCTTGACAATCACAGACATAGGTTTGTTGAGCTATATTACAATACGTAATTCCCCAAACAGAAACCAGATAAACATATAAGAATTGCTGATAGTATTTAATTCATTCATGATACTGTATACATATGTACTATGTATGGGTTTTAAATAATTCAGAATGAGATTTTATGGGCAGGAAGTAATGTCAGATTTAAAGGTGGTGGTATAAGAACATAAAGACATAAGAAGGTTGCAAAATGTCAGTCATATTAAGCAAGATAGCTCCTGCTTAACCACTGCCATCTCACTTCCCCATCCATGAATCTATCTCACCTTCTCTAAAGTTCTCTATTGTGTTGTGCTCATTACTTACTGCTAAGCTTGTTCTATTTATCCACTACTCTATTAGTGAAACAGTTCCTGCCTATTTCTTTCTGAGATTCATGTATTTTTTTTTTTTTACGTTGGGCCTATAGGGCCTGTAGGCTTTTATCTTCCTTCCCTAGGCTTTTATCGTCCTTCATTGAGGACTCATGTGGTTGGCCCTGCATATTTTAGAGGGCTGTGATGGTTGGCCTCGCCCATGGTGGCGCAGGCTGGATTTTTTTAAAGTGACACCTGTGATGATTTGAGAGAACTCATGCTGCCCCTGGTGCCCTCCACCACACTCACAGTCGAAGGTGAGGTTGATGGGCAGCATGTGGGTGTCTTCGGCCACTCAACGATTGGAAGAAACAGTTGCTCCTGCAGGACTTGAACTCGAGACCTTGTCGCTCACCACTATCAGGTTCTATTCATCTGGCCACCACGTTAAAGACTGCCGAAAGAGTTGCCTCCGGCAGGACTCAAACTCGCGACTCGAGCTCACCACTCCCAGACGCTAACCACTCGGCCACCGCCTCCCAGGCAGTCTTGAACTTGAACCCAGTCATGTGTCTTACCCCATTCATTCATAATTATGTTTCTTAGGCTGTTTCTTAGGCCAATCTGAGACTACTTACAGGCTTTCTTGACACTTTCAACTTTCTTAGGCTGTTCTGAGACTGCTTTCTTATGCCGTTTTGAGACCTCTCTTAAGGGACGCCATCCCCCTTTTTTACCAAAATCTTAATATTCACTCAATTTTAATGAAACTTTTACTGAACATCACTCTTAATACTAGAATTATAATGTCCAAATTTGATGTCAATTCCTAGAATGAGAATGGAGGAAAAAAAAAACATAAAAATGCATCGTTTACAGTATGCGACATTGACTTACTACTGAATAATAATTATTCATTATAATGGCATGAAATTTTGTCTATTAACACTTAATAAGTATGTCAACCCCTTTGCATAAAATACTTGTTTTAAATATTATGTTTCGTATGTGTATTTTAATAGCATGATAAATGAGAAAAAAATCACAAACAAAAATGTCATGGATGGAAATAAATTATTATTCATATCCTAGAATTATTAAAAGTATTCTATAAAATTATAGGCATTTCACTGAGAATGAGACCAAATGACTAAAATCAGAAAAAATAAGGAAATGTTAATGGTTTAATGTAAATACTTGCATTTGAGAAACTGTTCCCGAATTGGACATCAAAAATCCTGGCATCGTTCGAAAAAAAAAAAAAAAAAAAAAAAAAAAAAAAAAAAAAAAAAAAAAAAAAAAAAAAAAACAAAAAAAAAAAAAAAAAAAAAAAATCCAAACTTTAAATTTTTTCTTTTTTTTTCTTTAGCTTCAGCTGCCTCCATACCTCTAGATACACCTTCGTAGTTCATGGAAATAAGCAATATCACCGCAGAGCGTAGAATGTAAACGAACCAGCCACATGAGTTGCGTGGACCTTTAAAATCAGTTTAAATGCCTTAGAATGTGAATATTGGTGTAATAGTTTGGGAAAGTGTTGCCATAATGTTTTGTGATTCATATGCGGCGGGAAGCTCAAGTTCTATTTTTTTTAATATTCAGCTGAAAACACCGGGAGGTGTTTCCCCCTTAAGCTGTCTGAGGCTGCTTTTTAGGCTGTTATGAGGCTGTTTTGAGACTGCTTTCCTTAGTAGTTCTTTGGCTTCTTTTTTAGGCTGTTATGAGACTGCTGCTTAGGCTGTTCTAAGTCTGTTGCTTAGGCTGCTCTGGGATTGCTTTCTTTGGCTGCTTTTTAGGCTTTTTTGGGAAACCGTTTCTTAGATTGCCTTTGTAGGCTTTTCTGAGGCTGTTTATTCGGCTGTTCTCAGGCTACTTCTTAGGCTGCTTCTAAGGTTATTTTGAGGCTGTTTCTTAAGCTGTTTTGAGACAACTTTCTCAGGATGTTATGAAGTTGTTACTTAAGCTTCTTCTTAGGCTGTTCTAAGGCTGTTCTGAGAAAGCTTTTTAGACTTTTCTGAGACAGCTTCTTAGTCTGTTCTGAGGACTGCTTTCTTTGGTTATAATGAAGCTACTTTCTTAGGATGTTTTGAAGCTGTTTTTTAAGCTGTTCTAAGATTTCTTTTTTAGGCTGTTCAAGAGGCTGTATTTGAGGCTGTTCTGAGACTGCTTTCTTAATTGTTCTGAGACTGCTTTCTTAATTGTTCTGAGACTGCTTTCTTAATTGTTCTGAGACTGCTTTCTTAATTGTTCTGAGACTGCTTTCTTAATTGTTCTGAGAATGCGTTTCTTAATTGTTCTGAAACTTCTTCTCTAGGTGTATTTGAGGCTTCTTTCTTAGGCTGCTCAGAGACTACATTTTTTGCTTTTATTTTTTGTTATGAAGCTGATTCTTAGGCGGTTCTAAGTTGTTTCTAGGCTGTTCTGAGGCTGTTATTAGGCTCCTCAGGCTATTCTTACCTGCCCTTACACTCTCACACCCTACCTGTCCACTGTCCAGTCACTCTCACACCTTACCTGTCCAGTCACTCTCACACCCTACCTGCCCAGTCACTCTCACACTCAACACTTACCCCAGATTCCATAGTAGCAGTAGAAGTAGTAGTGATTTAGGAGGCGAAGATGGTGGTGCAGGTTTGTTTACTTTTAACTCTTTGCTTTCAATCTTGCTTGATAGTACAATTCAACCATTAAAACGGGTGCTCCTGTAAGAAAAAAGACAATATATAAACAAATCCAGGTAAAATGCTAGAGTCCTTTCCCGCCTTATTAGTGGGGGTTTCCAACAGACCTTCACAGTTCCCTTCAGATACCTCTAAACGTAATTATAAACTAGGGGAGATTCCCCTTCCCCCCCAACACCCACCTCTCCCCTTAAATGACCCTTCCCCAAAATTTCCACCCATTGTTGCATTTTGTCAGTTGTTTGTTGAGTGACGTTCTCTTCCTCATGAGAATTTTTCTACCTCTGGGTATGAACTATGTGGGAGCATCTACTTGTTTGATGCCTCTTCGTTGGGACATGGATGCTACATATCTCCAGCGCTTGGTGGTCAGGGTTTGAAGCATGGTGTTGTGGATCATTACCTTCCATAACTTGTTCCCAGTTCACTTCACTGACGTAACTACGTTGCACTTCCTCCCAGTTTATGGTTTCACTGAAAAATTATACGTAGCAAAGGGAGAAGTATTAGTTTGGCTTTCAAAACTCCTAGATTCTTACCTACATCATCGTGTAGATTTCTTAATTCTGAGTATTTTGAACCCCATTTCCCATGGCGCAATTGAATAATAATGGCATTACGACCCACCGAAAATCTACATTTTTTTTTAGCCAGAAACGGTTAAGTTAGGTTAGGTTAGAGGTGGGGTTTAGTTTAGTAACAGATGAAATCTAGAAAAAAAGGAAAATGATCAATACTGTAATGAAGGAGGGGGGGGCCAACCACCACCCTCAACTCTGTCACACAACTAAACGGCTCAGGGCCTTGGAGGAAACGGGAAGGTCTGAAGGGAAACCCTTTTCTGCTGTGCACGGCTTTATTATTTTCCCCACTATTACCCACTGTATAAAGTCACTGTCTCTCACGTAAGGTACGCAGGCCAACACCCACGAGTCACTTTTCCACGAACACACAGGCTCGCCACAGCACACAGACTCGCCCCACTGTTCAGCCGTGTAACACTACACGCCGTCCCAACACCCAACTGGCTGTCCCATGCACCCGCGAACACAGTCTCTCCCTCCAACACACTGTGTAGCTGTGCTACACAGACTCTCACACTGGGCTGCCCATCAATACAACAGTCTCTTACAGGGCGCCGCCCTGTAAGCCGTGACCCTACCCCCACAGTCGCTGCCACTGAGCAACAAGGCCACGCTGTGCCACCAGGGCAACTCTCGTCCCCCTTCCAACAGAGGAGGGAAGCGGCCTTTTCAGGGCGGCGGGGCGCAGCGGTCACGGTAATTCCCGGGTGGCAGGAGCCTCCTTCCACCCGCGTGGCTATATTTCTTCCTCTCCCCTGTGCTCTGCCAGGTGATCTCCACGTAGCTTCTCCCCATTCGCGCTGCGCCAATGGAGGAAAGGACGTGGCGACTCGACCCCATGATTTGGACCCCACCGGCGAGGCCCCAGAGGTACAAGCGAAGGACCCTTGCCTTGTCCGCCAGTACCGGCAGGCCAGGCCCTTCGTAACAATACTTGGCAGTGTGAAGCGGAGCAAGGTTTGCGGGGCATGGGGGAGGGGCGGGGCGGGCATCCCCCAATACCTGTAAGCAAAAAAAAATTCCGACAAAAAAAACGAGTGCCGAATTCATTCAAAACACATCAAAACTATTCAGAAAACCAAGTTTCGGTCTCAAAATCGGTGAGAGCCCACTACCGATATTTTACCCCAGTTTCCTTTACTACTACCGGTCAGTAACACTATAGTCACCACCAGTGCGGCTCGTGGCATAGGGCTGCAGAGCTGCAGCACCCCCAGACCACTCACTGCCAGGTGTATAATGTAGTGAGGCAGCTTAGCACCGATTTCAAAGGGATGGGGACATGCCGGATAAAAGCACCAAATTTTGATCAGGCAATCTTCAGGGTCCCAGCTCTGATTCTATAACGGCGCCAAGCGATACGACCACTCTTATGCTTCTACGATACATTTTTGTAATGTGAGCAATTTAACACATACGAAAATCAAGAAAAAATGTAAACTCTTTCAGACCGTGCGTATATTTACCCAACATGGTGCAAAATTGCCATGTTTCTTGTTTTAAGGTATTTTCTGAGTATGGTTGCTCATTATTTGCCCATTAGGGGTGTTTATAATTCAATCACATGAAATAATCATACTTAGTACACAATTAAGTAGGAGAGCAAAGCATGAAGGGTCAGTTTCAAAGGTTTTAATGGAGGAATCTGCTACAACTGACATTAAAACATGGAAACATGCAGTGTTAATGTCTTAAATCCCTTCTCTGCACAAATTCAATTACTACATTTCACACTAAGCCGGCTAAGCTACTTCTCACATCAGCAGCTGCAAAGTTATGTGCACTTCCACGCGCCTTCTTGCATGAGCATCGTCTCCACACGTGCACATGGCGCTTTTGCAACCACTTGATCAGTCGGCTGCAGGCCTGGGATGCCACAGGCAGGTTGGAGCACACAGGACGCCAGGTCTTCGTTGCACTCTCTAGAGTCCATCCAAAGCCCTCTGAGGTTGGAGGCTTCTGCTCACAATGATCACTGGTTGCCCAGATTCCAGCTTGGTAGACTGCGCGCAGTGTGTGCTGCAGAAGGGCTTCTTGCGTTGGGGGAATGTTCTCCATTGTCCTGTTTTTTCTGGGAGAAGAGTTCCCTACGTGCCTCGTTCACAGAGTCCAAGTTGCTCTTCTTATTGTAGATGATCACGGTGAAGCGCTCGAGCAACTGGAATTCCTTGCAGTTCACTGTCACAGTCATGTAAGGGTGATTCATGAGGTTGTTGAAGGCTTCCGTCACCTCCACGTAGGCATTCCAAGCCTCCCATACTGATTTCTTCCCTTTGCCAAAGAAAGCGGAAGTTGTGTCGCAGCCCGTGAAGCTGTGGAACATAGGCAGTGCCGTTGACCTATCTTTTCCCAGAGCATAGCATATGCATTGATATCCAGGTACATGAAGTTCTTTCAGTTCCAAAGGCTACCCAGATGGCTGCCATCTGATGCTGGCTGGTCAGGGAATGATACTTTCCTATCAGTATGACAACGACGTCTGTGTCGACAGTGCGTACCAAACAGGTGTGCTCCCTTGTCCACGCATCTTTCAGGTGAACGCAATCCTTGTATCGGCCTCTTCATGGTCCAATCGTGGCATGGAGTGGTCGGAACCTCTGCTGATCACATCTGTGCCTGATGTTATGAAGACCTCCTTTCCGTCTGGCCAGTCATTGGAGCCGACTTTGTCTGAAAGGAACTGGAAAAGCTCCTCCTTGTTTGTGGAATCCCGGAGGAAGTCGGGCCAGTTGCTGGGCACCTTGGTTGGACCGCCGACCTTCTCCTCGCCACACCTTTTCCCCTTTCTCTCTAGTTGACTCCTTGATACTGCTGGCAATGTAGCTGTCCCAGACCACATCGACTCTTCTGCAGGATTCAAGTAGCTTCAAGGATTGGGGGGATGCAACGCCATTAGCATTGAATGTGGTGACATTAGTATGAGGAAGCAGATACACCACAGCAACACCGTCGAGAATTCTTGCATCCAGAAACGGCGGTGTAATATGCATTTAATTAAATAAAAAAAAAAAAAAGTTCTATTATGCAGGCTATCCTATCGGGGAGGCGGTAGCAGTGGTTAGCGTCTCTCAGTGGCGTTCTCGGTGACCCGAGTTCGATCCCCGAAGAAAACCAAAATCTTTCTGCACCTTTCTGCACCGTCGAGTGGCCTAAGAACACCCACATGCCCTGCCCCATTCACTCTACCTTCGATTGCGAGTGCATTGGATGACACAGGGGGGCGGCATGAGCCTCTAATCACAGGCGTCACTATAAAAATCCTGCCTGCGCCACCACGGACGAGGGCCAACCATCACAGCCCTCAAGTGAACCTCCGGGGCTTAACTACTGAGCCCTGGGTCACTATTGCCTACAGGCGCTATAGGCACAAAATGTTAAATAAAAAAAAAAATAAAAAAAATAAAGATTGTGTTTAAAAAAAAATGTTCGGATCGCTTGGCGCCGGTTCTAGAATTGAAGCTTGGATTCTGAGGAATACCTGGAAAAAATGTGGTGCTTTTATCCGGCATGTCCCCATCAACTACCTAAGCTGCCTCACTAATGCCTTTAGAGACACAGCAGAATTGATACACTACTAACAAATATATCATATAAAAAGTCATCATGTTTTTAATTATTTTCAATACGTTACTAAGTGAATTTTCATTAAAACCAGACCAAGATTTAAGTTACTTTCATATTTGCTGTACGATTCATGTCTGAGCCGCCGCCGTGCCACTTGTGAAAACTGAGCTGTAGCCGAGGCAGCTAAATCTCGTCCCTCTCGTGTTTAACGTGCGTGTAGACCAGTATTTCCCAACCTTGGGAAAATTTCCCGCGGGGGGAAATTTCAGGATTCTAAGGGGGAAATTTGTCCTGAAGGACATCTATACAGGGAGGTCCCGTTATACGCATTCGGTATACGAGAATCTGATGATACGAGATGTGTAAATTAGGGTCTATTTTCAATATACGAGATCGAAAATCCAATGATACGACATTCAAACTGGGGTGAGTAAAATTATCAAGTTCAAAATGCACGCCCTACCACTCCCGGGCTGGACAAAGGGGATTTGGTTGACCCCAGTGAGGTCACCCTTAGCAAGCCGTGACCTGAAGGGTAATTAAGCATATGGTGCGGCCTGACATTTAGGGTAATTAGCAGGTATGCGGCCCCAACCTTGGGACCGCAGTCAGGTCACCCCTAGCAAGGCGTGACCTGAAGGGTAATAAAGCATATGGCGCGGCCTGACCTTTAGGGTAATTAGCCAGGTGTGCGGCCCCAACCTTGGACCGCTACCACTACCTTCTCTGGTATCACGTGGTGTCCCCTACAGTACAACGTCTTTTTTGCTTGTTATGCATGTTTTATGTTTAATTAATGTGCAGTTATGTTATTTTAAGTGCTATTTTCTCTTTCAGAATGCTTTTTCTACAGAATAGGTAGTATAGTGTGGGTAATATAGACGCTGTGTGCTTGTTGTGTTTGCTATAGTTTATTTTAGCTTGAAAAACATGTTGTTTTTTTTTTTTTTGTTTTTTTTGTATGGGTCCTGGAACCAAGCCTATATTTTACCATTAGTTATGTGTTTTCGTTATACGAGATTTCGCTTTACGAGTATGCCAGGTGGAACCTAACTGCTCGTATCTTCGGGACCTCCCTGTATTACTAGTCTTTATTCGACAAAGAAAATCTTAGAATGTGGCTATTGACTTTTCTCCAAGTACGGTTTTTCTCCAAGTCTTTATATAGTATATATAAATATAGAGGATACTGTCTATATACTTGTGTTATTAAGCAAGTAAATTTTTGTTTTTTGGCTACTTTTTTCCTTGTCCACATGATGGGAGAATCCGGATGGTTGAAATGGGGGGAAGGGGGAAACAACAGAAAAAAAATTGGGAACCACGGGTGTAGACGGTGTGGTTAAATCGTGCTTTCTTTCATTACCCTATGACGATGGAAAATCCAGTGAAGTATTTGCAAAACATCAATTTTTCCAGCTGACATTAAATGAAAAGACTGAAATCAAGCGGTACCGACTTTATTTTCAAGTAATACTGTAATTCTACCAACACCAACAAACTCTACAGACCTAACCTAGCACCCCTCCTCGAGCCCTCGTGCTGTGCACTAACCTAACCTAACCTGACCTAATCTAAGCTACTCTTTAATATCGGCCATGTAGGCAAAGTAAGGATCGGCACTCATTAAAATCTACACAGATGTGTTAAGGACAGTAAGTAAAATACGTAGAGCCAACATTTGGGTCAGCTTAGCGTGGAGCCCTTGTTCTTAAGATTTTCCCTATAGGGATGCTAAAATTCGTTATTTATGGCGCCTGGCGACTATAGTGTTATTGACGGTACAACGACTGCCGAATCTGAACGATAACAATCGGAATACGACTGCCGTATCTCTAGAAGGGCGAAGAGGGGTTCGGGCGCCGTATCTCGCCACGGCGATTAATGATATGGGCCTGTATGGCCTCTTTAGCCCCTAAGGATATATATTTTTTCTTTTTCATACGGCCTACTTTGAACATTATAACATCCATACACTGTTCTAGCGCGGAAGAGATCACCACACAATAATTCATCATTCCACCTTACATGCACTGTCTTCTATTTCCCCTTTAACCCTTCAACACTTTAAATTAGTGTCAAATGGTCTATGCTACCTGTCACTGTAATAAACCTTCGTGTCTACCGTGCAGTACCCAGCAGGAAGCTTGATTGGCAGTAGGCCTACCTGTCATGCAGTGCTGCGGTGCTGCCCCAGCTGGCCCCTTGATAAGTAAACAACAACAACGCCAGCAGCACGTGTTTCCCGGTGGTGAGAGCAGAGACGGGTTTGGACACGTGTAAGTAGTGGTACACTTGTCATCAGCATACAACATTGCCTTGACTTCCTTTACCTACCTTCACGAACATCACAAGACACAAAGTCGCAGAAAAAAATACAATATTGTGGGACGCCGAGGCCCCAACTGTCACATGGCTGGGTGCCTACTCAGCCAACCCCAGCAGACTGGCAACCCCACAGCCAACCCCAGCAGACTGGCAACCCCACACCACACAGCCAACCCCCGCAGACTGGAAACCCCACAGAGCCAACCCCACACCACACAGCCAACCCCAGACTGGCAACCCCACACCACACAGCCAACCCCAGACTGGCAACCCCACACCACAAGCCAACCCCAGACTGGCAACCCCACCACACAGCCAAACCCCCGACTGGCAACCCCACACCACACAGCCAACCCCACACTGACAACCCCACACCACACAGCCAAACCCAGCAGACGGGCTACCCCACACAGCAAACCCCAGCAGACTGGCAACCCCACACCACACAGCCAAACCCAGCAGACTGGCAACCCAGACTGGCAACCCCACACCACACAGCCAACCCCAGCAGATGGCACCCACATAGCTAACTCGACTGGCAACCCCACCAGCTAACCCAGAGTGGCAACCCCACACAGCCAATCCAGACTGGCAACCCCACACAGCTAACCCCAGACTGGCAACCCACACTGCTAACCCAGACTGCCAACCCACACAGCCAATCTCAGATGGCAACCCCAAAAGCCAATCCCAG
>JACEEZ010013145.1:0-42102 GCA_016584305.1 Chionoecetes opilio | reverse complement strand
CCATGTTCATTCAATAGTCTTCAGCAAACTACGTGTTCCTTACACAGACTACTATCTAGCTGTAGTCAAGGGTGTACTGGGGCTCAGTCTAGCTAGGAACGCTCGGAGTGGATTGACGGCTTAGAATTTTTTGAGGCACCTCATATTTCATAGCGGCCGTGTGGGTTAACCAAGGCCGAGCGCACGCTGGAACCTTTACAGATGTGAAGTACAATAAGCATACAATACAGTGCGGTAGTTCATTTCAGTCAAGCCGGAAGGATGAGTTCCAAAGTATTTCCCAATAAGGTAAATAAAAACCATGCTCCCTATTGTGTAGGGAAGTTTGGTGCTGTCGTAAAAATTTACCAATAATTGCGGTAATAATAATTATAATAATTGCAATTATTATTACAATTCTACTACAGTACCCTCCCGAGTTTCGCGATCCTCGAGTTTCGCGCTGAGGCCTAAATTCTCACCATCCCGACTTTCACGCTGCTTCATACACGTAAAAAAATTCTAAGAAAAAAATATAGAAATAAACAGATTTTCTACCGGTAGGCGGTAGGTATATCTACCTTCACTTATTTAGTAAATTTCCTCTCCGATTTATTATGGAAAACATATATGCTACATATTTCCACTTACGTATTTAGCAAATTTCCAAGAGAGTTGGAGGTGCTCTGAACCCATTTCCAAGGTAAGTTCTAAGTAGACTGTTTACTTTAGGAGATATTGGTTGGTTGGTTTTCTAAATCTTAACCCAAAATTATAGCGCAGTGGCCTAAGATTCTCACCTGCAGCGAGCACCAGGTAGCTAGCTGCTTCCAGTACCATGGGAAGGAAGTCACAGCCTGTCTCTTGAGCTGCTTCAACCACTGTGTTGAGCCATATCACGGCACGGTTCCAGGGGCGTCAGCGGCGCCGCGCGTGGGGGCACGACCTGCAGGCTGCCGCACTGTTCACACCGCACACCGCACAGCCCTCGCCGGCTGCCCGCTGCTTGTGCTGATACACTGCACGGGTGATGGAGGCAGCGAAGGTGTTGTTAGAGTCAATGTGGTAAATAAGAAATAGGCATGAGCTCTGAGATCTTGTATGAGGTTACGTTTGTTTTTTCTTTTTGATTTCCTTCAGGGTGCCCCGTGCCCCGTGCAGCGCCAGCAGCATAAAGACAGCTGGCTGCTGCTGGATCAAGATCAAGATCATCATAACAACAACCCTCAGTACCTGTGCTCCCAACTCTAGCTCATGCTCAAGTGAAGGGAAGTTTTCGCTTCCCTCACAGGACTTTATTTTGTGATTCCTTCCGCGGCCCTTCCCGCGTCCCCGCACCGCAAGGCCCACCGGGTCTCGCTGGTCTGGTAAGTGAAATTCGATAAATTTACGGCTTAGGTCATCCCGCGATTTCGAGGCCGAAACTTAATTTTCCTGAATAGTTTTGATGTGTTTTGAATTAATCTGGCACTCGATTTTCCAATAATATATTAATGTTTACAGGTGGAGTGGGTGCCCGCCCCGCCCTGCAAACTTCGCTCAGCTTCACACTGTAGGTACTATTGATGGTAAATTTCCAGATTAACACCGAACTTCCTTTGGTGGACGAAACAATTTTATTTCTGGTGAGTTTTTATCTGTTTTGAAGTAATCTGCTAACCGTTTCTGTCGCAATTATTTATTTATTTTTTTGCCAAAATGACAAGAAATAATAATAATTGAACCTAGCCTAACCTTTAAAAAAAAAATAATAATAATAATAATAATATTTGCGACAGAAACGGTTAACAGATTCATTCAAATCATCAAAACTCACCAGAAAAAAATTGTTTCATCCACCAAAGGGAGTTCGGTGTTCATCTGGAATAATACCATATTATTTTTAACTCGGTATACTGTGCAGAGTAAATATTCTGCAGGAGTTGGCGGCGCCATCCAGCCGCTGGAGCCGGGCAGTTGAGCACCATCAGATTCGCATATTTAACCTAAATAATTCGACAAAACCTAACCCAAACGTATCCTAACATAATCTAAACCAAATCTAAACATAACCTACACTTAACCTAAATCTAACCTAACCAAACTTAACTCTAACCTAACTTACTGTCAATAACACTACTGTATAGTTGCCATTGCACTAATGTCGCTAGGCGAATTTTATAGGCGAATATGTATTAAAAAATTTAGCAATACTACAGACTTGTATGTGCCACTAAAGACATGTACCGTAGATAACACTAAAGTCGCCAGGACAATGTTTCTTTTCGATTTACAGACATTTGGTGGCATTCATACTTACATTTCTACATCCATGTGTAGTGCCACCTTTTGTTGCTTCCTGTGTTCTGCTCCAATAATTTGAGAACTTTCAATTTAATTCAATAAATTAATCCTACCATGAAATCACCAGTGTGGTGCCCCGGCTTTGTTGTTCCCCGGCTGATTGTGGCCGGGTGGGTGTTAACCTTAACTCTCTTGATATTTCCATACTTCCAATTAAAAAAACATAAAATGGTAGCGTCATATTACTTTTAGGCCGGATTTTCTCTTTGGAGCCAGGGAACGTGGACCAAGTTGTTAATATCTGGGTTAAGGTGTGAGTACCACTTACCGTCATACCACTTCACAGCGAATTAGGAGGTTGGGAATGATACTTCATATGTGATTTTTCTCACGGGTATAATACTGTTTTTGGTGCTATGACTTCCTTAACCAACAGAGGGCATGATAACCTACCTAAACGTTATTCAAAATTTCCAAAGGCACCAGTCCGTGGACGGAAACACTAGACAAACAGAACAAACATTTCTCCCACAAGGAAGTACAGGGAGGTCCCGAAGATACGAGCAGTTAGGTTCCACCTGGCATACTCGTAAAGCGAAATCTCGTATAACGAAACACATAACTAATGGTAAAATATAGGTTTGGTTCCACGAGCATCAATTAAAAAAAAAAAAGACCAAGACGTGTTTTTCAAGCTAAAATAAACTATAGCAAACACAACAAACACACAGCGTCTATATTACCCACACTGTACTACCTATTCTGTAGAAAAAGCATTCTGAAAGAGAAAATAGCACACAAAATAACATAACTGCACATTAATTAAACATAAAACATGCATAACAAGCAAAAAAGACGTTGTACTGTAGGGGACCCCACGTGATACAAAAGAAGGTAGTGTAGCGGTCCCAAGGTTGGAGCAGAACACCTGGCTAATTACCCCTAAGGATCAGGCCGCGCCATATGCTTAATTACCCTTCAGGTCACGCCTTGCTAGGGGTGACCTGACTGCAGTCCCAAGGTTGGACCGGCACACCTGTCTAATTACGGTCAATTTATAGTTTCACCCAACCAACGATTTTCTGATGCGCCTTATGTTTTTCTGGTGTGTTTTTATGTGTTTTAAATGAATCTGCTAACCGTTTCTGTATCAATTTTTTTTTTTTCTTCAAAAAATGAAAAAAAATTAACCTAATCCTAATCTAACCTTTACCTATACCTAACCTAACCCATACCTAACCTAACCCATACCTAACCTAACCTAAACTTTACCTGACTAAAAAAAAAACTATAAAAAAACTAACCTTTAGCTACCTAAAATGTAAAATTAAATAAATAATAAATAATGGCGACAGAAACAGTTTCCAGATTCATTCAAAACACATAAAAACACCAGAAAAACATAAGCCGCATCAGAAAATCGTTGGTTGGGTGAAACTATAAATTATCCCTAATTACCCCTAAATATCAGGCCGCGCTATATGCTTAATTACCCTTCAGGTCATGGCCTGTTAGGGGTGACCTGACTGGGGTCAACCAAATCCCCCTTTGTCCAGCCTGGGAGTGGTAGGGCACGTATTTTGAACTTGATAATTTTACTCACCCCAGTTTGAATGTCGTAGCATTGGATTTTCGATTTCGTATATTGAAAATAGACCCTAAATTACACATCTCGTATCATCGGAGCCTCGTATACTGAATGCTCGTAAAATCATATAGTCAGTAAATGACTTTATAATTTTAGTAAATAACTTGTAATTTACTTAAGTAAATAAATTGGTAATTTTACTCACCACAGTTTGAATGTCGTAGCATTGGATTTTTGATCTCGTATACTGAAAATAGACCCTAATTTACACATCTCGTATCATCGGATTCTCGTATATCGAATGCTCGTATAACGGGACCTCCCTGTACAGGGAGGTCCCGTTATACGAGCATTCGATATACGAGAATCCGATGATACGAGATGTGTAAATTAGGGTCTATTTTCAGTATACGAGATCAAAAATCCAATGCTACGACATTCAAACTGTGGTGAGTAAAATTACCAAGTTATTTACTTAAGTAAATTACAAGTTATTTACTAAAATTATAAAGTCATTTACTGACTATATGATTTTACCTAAGGCTGTACGATAATCAATCTGAAAATATGATAATTCTGGTGGCTCAGTACGACAATGTGGCCTACAAAAATTCACATCTCTGGACGATGTACAATGATTCAGATGCGCGAAGACGAGTTTGTGGGCAGTGGAAGAGGTCTGTGCACCCCTCCCTTGTCCCTTACCTACCCTACCCTCTCGAGTCTATTGTATCACGCGGCAGCACAGAGGATCTTTCCTCTTCCCCAAATCCCCCTTCACACATTCCATAATCGAACCACGATAGCGCCACCAATTTGATTATTGACGCTATCGTGAAATTTAACCACGAAAAACGCAGACCACGATAGCCTCACAACAATGTCACGCTGCCTGTACGTATGTGTCATGATGATCGTAAGATGGTCACGATGGAGTCATGACAGCTGTAAGACTATGTCACGAATGGAAAATAAACGGTCATTTTGTCATCACGATAGAGCTACGATAACCACGACAGTGCCATGACGGTGCCATGAACGTACCACGATAGCGTCAAGAGCTAGCCCCACACGTGGGTGGGGGTTGCCATGGTGATGGAGAAGGAAGGGGCACTATAGAGATGAAAGTGGGAGAAACAGGGTTGTGCTGGTGATGGGGAATGGGGGGAAACGGGGGAGGGCCCGGAGGGGGGCTGTAAAAAAGAAAGGGGTTTGATGGGGAAACGGGGGGGGGGGGGGGGAGGAGAAGGCGTGGTGTTGGTGGGGGTGTTACCACATGCTGATGGAGTAGGGGGTAGGGAGTCACGGGGGAGTGTCATCACGTGGTGGTGGGAGTAGGGGGAAGGTAGTCGAGGGGGGAGTGTTATCACATGGTGGTGGGAGTAGGGGGAAGGTAGTCGGGGGGGGGAGTGTTATCACGTGGTGGTGGGAGTCGGGGGTGGGTGGAGGTGAATGAGAAAGGGGGGGAAGGCGGAAGGAGGTGCAAAAAAGGTGGGGAAGGCAGGGATGAAGGAGCGCGTAACGATTTCTTATCATCACGATAAACATACGACGATCATGATAGTGTCACGAAGCTGCTACATAGATAACGATAGAGTCACGATAGACTTACGATACCGCTGCGTTGGGTACGAAATTCGGGGAGCTTCCCGATTTTTTAATGCACGCACTAACTTTTCGTGGCCTCGGCCGAGCGCGTCACGATCGGTCACGATGGACCCATAACCAGGACCATGACGGCGCTGCGCACTGCATTGTTGGCACTTTCGTGGTTCGATTATGGAATGTGTGAAGGGGGCTTTGACAAGTGATCAAGGGGAGGAGGAAGAACTCTAACCCAGTCATCCCTGCAAACGCAGTCACCCCTGTTTTCTCTCAAGCCTCAGAGAGAGAAAACGGACTCTCAGCTGGCTACGTGCCAGCTTCCTGTCTCCCCACACAACATTACCACTTGTGAGTGTTATGCATGTTTTATGTTTAATTAATGTGCAGTTATGTTATGTTGTGTGCTATTTTCTCTTTCAGAATGCTTTTTCTACAGAATAGGTAGTACAGTGTGGGAAATATAGAAGCTGTGTGTTTGTTGTGTTTGCTATAGTTTATTTTAGCTTGAAAAACCTGTCTTTTTTTTTTTTTTTTTTTGTTTTTTTTTTTTTTTGAAATTGATGGGGTCTGGAACCAAACCTATATTTTACCATTAGGTTATTGTTTCGTTATACGAGATTTCGCTTTTATGAGTATGCCAGGTGAACCTAACTGCCGTATCTTCGGGACCTCCCTCGTAGTCAGTAATGACTTTATATTTTTAGTAAATAACTTTTAATTTACTTTAGTAAATAACTTGTAATTTACTTTAGTAAATAACTTGGTAATTTTTACTCACCCCAGTTTGAATGTCGTAGCATTGGATTTTCGATCTCTGTATATTGAAAATAGACCCTAATTTACACACATCTCGTATCATCGGATTCTCGTATACCGAATGCTCGTATAACGGGACCTCCTGTAGTGAATGATCAAATGATCTAGTCACTCTTAACAACTACAACAAAAAAACTTAATCCAGACTAAGTGCCATGTGGCTGAAGATTACATAGCCATGGTCTCTAGGCCTAACATAGTGTACGTTACATGAGTACTGTGATATGGCATATGTATGGTGTTGGGTGTATGGTGTTTAAGGACGAGCATTTTGGATCTGCAGGAGGAAGGAGGGCTTGGTTTAGGCGAAGCAAATCAAAAGATTGGACTGGGCAAGACGCCGGTCAGGCTCTTTGTGTCTCCACCTATCTACCGTCCTAATTTACTCACTTTCCCTACTCAAACACTACTCACTGCTCCTTACCACACCTATCTAACCTCCCATACTAGCAAAACAAGGATTACTACCTGCAGGAGGAAAGAGGGCTTGGTTTAGGCGAGGCAGATCAAAAGATTGGACTGGGCAAGACGCCGGTCAGGCTCCTTGTGCTCTCTTCCCGCCACTTTTCCCTCCAATTTTTGCACCCAGCTGTTCTTCCACGGGCGCGACCCCGTAGGAGCTCGACCCGCTAACTTTAAAAAAATTACTTCTTTTATCTTTTACCTTCAATCCCTCTTCCCAGAGATTGTACAGAGCCCTATACGTGCAATTTCCCCAACCAATAAACTCCACAACCATTCGGCCATCAATCAGGCCTCACAACTCCTGCTTACACCTACCTGACCAAAACTAGACAAACCTGAGCCTCTGTGTGAGGAAAAACATTCATTCAATGCTGTCTTCCCTCTTATTACGTTAACCCCTGGCACCCGGCATGACACATGATTTCAGGAAAGTTAAGGACGTCACTCTGCTTTAGAGGCGCAAAAAAAAAAAAGTGAAAACTTGTGAAAAATTAGTCTCATGTGTTGGCATTACCGTCCCAAAAGATTGCTGTCAATTGACATTTTTTTCTATTTTTAATAAATATTATAAGTACTATAGATAGGCTGGCAATGATTGGTTTATATATGACGTTATAGCACGTGGGCAGCTCATTTTTATTGTTTCCCTTTTTTTTCTTGGTTTTGCTAAATTTTTTGTCTCAGAAGAAGAGAGAAAAAAAACACTTTGAAGACCTAATAAAACATTATAAAAAAAAAAAAAAAAAAAATAGCATAATAAAACTTTGACGGACGTTTCTGGAGTCGTTTTTGCCTTAGATAATGTCATGCAAACTCTTACTACTCTGGCAATTCTTTTCCGATTTGCATAAGTTTTTTTTTTTATATGAAAGCTGAGACTTTTTTCTAAGCTTTGGACTGGTCAAAGGTCTGGTAAATTGAATATCTGATTTTATATTGAAGTTTATGTTTTTACGCGGGTGAAAAAAAAAACAATTTTTGGAAAATCGAGCAAAGCAAACAATGAACCTATCCCAGAAAAATCAGTCCAAGTATGGCACATGCCCAAATATTTTCAAAAAAAAATAACCAAGGCAGAACTCCTAATACTAGTGACTAGTAGCGATATGAATAATTGACAAAAAATCTCGGACAAATTCAACTTACCCTAATTATTTTTAATTTGTGTATTTATTGATATAATTTAATGAAAGTTTATCTGTATAATTACTATCATGTGCACAACTTTTCAGAAAAAAAAATTAGCATCTTTAGCTCAATTCTGAAAAAAGTTGTTATCGTAAGCAGATGACGTCCTTAAAATGGCTATCTGGAGAGTGGGGTGTCATTTGTGTCTTCATCTGTGTCATATTATGGCTGTAAATGACCAAATTACCAAAATATCACCCGGGAGTGGCGACCTTGGTATTGGCTACACGAAGGTCGCCAGCTAGTGGTTTACGTCCTCCCCGCCCGAAAGGTGATGAGCTGCTGTCTGTTGTCACACAAAAAAAAAAATGAGTAGTGAAATTTGAAACAGTTTATACTTGCAGATACAAAGCATAAAACAACACTGAAAGGGTTGATTATACAGTCATGATATAACTACTGTGTATCATCTTCAGGGGCACATACAAATCATTAGTGATGCTATAATTTGTAATATAGGGGCGCCTGGCGACATCACTGCAGGGGGCGACTATAGTGTTATTGACGGTAGCTATTATTATTAAAATAAGTTGCTATATTTTTGGTTTCCGCAAATGAATAACTACTGCACAATATACTGAGCCAAAATACTAGAAAAAAAATAAGCTGTATAAGCGGCCTGTGGAGCCCGCCAACTCCTGCAGACTACCTGCAACCCTGTGCAGTAATAATCTCTTCCAAGTAACTTTTAAAAAATTTTTATACATATTGAAGAAATTATTTAGTTGTCTAATAGCACATACTACACATACCCTTCCCTCTGGAGGGCCCCCCCCCCACCCCTTAGAAGGTTAGGTTAAGGTTTGGTTATCTCGTTGGGAGGTCGAGGGGGGAAGACCCCCCCGTTAGGAGGTTAGGTTAGGATAATAATCCTCCATGGCAGGGGGGCAAACAGACCCCTCGGCGGTTGGCAGGCGGGCTGGGGGAATGTGGGTCGGGGGGGCACTCTTTTTTTTGTACAATTCCGTCAAATTGCCTGGTTTCTGAGACACTGATTATTATTTCCTGGCCAAGTTTTTAGTGCTTCTCTCTGATGGAGATACATTGTTGTTTAATGGAAACGGCAACCCTAGGATTTGGGGGATGAAACAAAATATAATCTTTTATCAGGTTTCCGGAAAATTAAAATATCTCCATCTGAAAAAGCATCAGTTTTAGGCCAGGAAAAATTAGTCAATGTGTCAGAAATGACCGGGCAGTCCTCGTCCATTTTTTTCCCATCATTTTTTTTTTTTCTTGATATCATCATATACCGGTTTTTCTCTTAATACCGAAAGATAAAATTTTTAGCGTTTGCCTATAGTACAATAGCCTTTCCCCCTAACAAGCTTGGGGATCTGGGAATGCAGGTTTTTGGGTGGGGAGCAAATAACGGAAATTATTAATTTGGTTATTAGATCATTTTTGTCCGTGATTTTGACCAAGTAACAGCTTGCCAAGAGGGTTTTTAAGTTCAGTAAAAGACTTGTATAAAAAAAATTGTCCTTCATAAGGTAGTAAGGGAGATATGGCAGGGTTGATAAAACAAATATTAAACCCCGGAGTGACTCCGCCCCACTCGATCCCCCCGTAATCTAACCTAACCTTAGCAAATTGAACCTAACCTCCTACGGGGGACTCTGCCCCCCTCGCCTCCCGATAATCTAACCTAACCAAATTTAATCCGTACCGCGTGTGTAAAACGGTATGTAACATGCACGCCGGCGTGCACCTATTTTTCCCTTTTATTTTTTAGTTTCTTAATCGGGCTTGTTTTTTCCCTAAAGTAGTTTAGGGAAAATAATAAATAGTATGACTTACAGAAAACTCTAAGTTGGTCAAATGGCATCCCTCCTGGTTGCAGCAGGTTGTACAATGAGGGTATTTCAAGAAAATCCTAGGGTTAGTTTCGGAGCTAAAAGTCAAGCGTCTTCATCGGAAACCACATACTCTCATAGAATAGGGAATATTCGCCCCGAGAGACCTCAACCGTGTTATTGCCACATTCTCTCTCTCTCTCTCTCTTCTCTCTCTCTCTCTCTCTCTCTCTCTCTTCTCTCTCTCTCTCTCTCTCTTCTCCGCTCTCCTCTCTCTCTCTCTCTCTCTCTCTCTCTCTCTCCTCTCTCTCTCTCTCTCTCTCTCTCTCTCATTCTTCTCTCTCCATCCTCTCTCTCTCTCTCTCTCTCTCTCTCTCTCTCTCTCTCGTCTTCTCTCTCTCTCTCTCTCTCTCTTCTCCTCTCTCTCTCTCTCTTCTCTCATCTCTCTCTCTCTCTCTCTCTCTCCTCTCTCTCTCTTCTCTCTCTCTCTCTCTCTCTCTCTCTCTCTCTCTCTCTCTCTTCCCTCTCTCTCTCTCTCTCTCTCTCTTCTCCCTCTCTCTCTCTCTCTCTCTCTCTCATATAGGGATAATGAAAATGAGAGAGAGAGAGAATGTGGTTGAGATTTCCGCGGATAACACATATTGAAATATATAAAAATATACAGAATATGTTTTTGAAATATATGTCTAATGTCAATTAATACCATATATAAGTATACGTACAGTGGAAAACTATAACGGAATGATCCAGCCAACCTCCCTTTCCATTATGGGAATTTGCCGCTATAGAGAGCGTTTGCCAGAACCCCATTGCTACAGCACCAATTTTGGGGAATTGTGTGAGTTTTGGTGTGACCCGAAGCCTACACACAGATGCTACAACACTATAAACACATTTCTATGCATAAAATAAGCAGTACAAATATGTACAGGGGAGGTGCCGAAGATACGAGCAGTTAGGTTCACCTGGCTTACTCGTAAAGCGAATCTCGTATAACGAAATACATAACTAATGGTAAAATATAGGTTTGGTTCCAGGACCCCATCAATTAAAAAAAGATTAAAAAAAAAGACGATGTTTTTCAAGCTAAAATAAACTATAGCAAACACAACAACACACAGTGTCTATATTACCCACACTGTACTACCTATTCTGTTAGAAAAAGCATTCTGAAAGAGAAAATAGCACACAAAATAACATAACTGCACATTAATTAAACATAAACATGCATAACACTCACAAGTGGTAATGTTGTGTGGGGAGACAGGAAGCTGGCACGTAGCCAGCTGAGAGTCCCTGTTTGCTCTCCGTCCGAGGCTCGAGAGAAACAGGGGTGACTGCGTTTGCAGGGATGACGGGGGTAGAGTTCTTCCTCCTCCCCTTGATCACTTGTCAAACCCCCTTCACACATTCCATAATCGAACCACGAAAGCGCCAACAATGCAGTGCACAGCGCCATCATGGTTTTTGGTTATGGTTCCATCGTGAAGCTCGTACGCCCCGGCGCGAGGCCACGAAAAGTTAGTGCGTGCATTAAAAAATCGGGAAGCTCCCCGATTTTCGTCCCCAAACGCAGCGGTATCTTTAAGTCTATCGTGATGCTATTGTTATCTATGAAAGCGCTTTGTGACACTACATGATCGTCGTATGTTTTTTCTTTACGATAAGAAATCGTTACGGCGCTCCCTTCATCCCTGCCTTCCCCCACTTTTTTGCACCCCTTCCGCCTTCCCCCCTTTCCCTCATTCACCTCCACCCACCCCCCGACGCCACTCCCCCTACTCCCACCACCACGTGATAACCCCCCCCCCCCCGCCCTACCTTCCCCCCCTCTCCCACCACCACGTGATGACACTCCCCCCTACTCCCTACCCACTACTCCCATCAGCACGTGGTAACACCCCCACCAACACCATGCCTTCTCCACCCCCCCCCCCTTTTCCCCCCCATTCCCCATCACCACACAACCCTTTTCTCCCACTTTCATCTTAAAATCCCCCTTCCTTCTCCACACCATGGCAACCCCACCCACCGTTGGGCTAGCTCTTGACGCTATCGTGGGACGTTCATGGCACCTTCCCTGGCACTGTCTGGTTATCTACCTATCGTGTGACAAAATGTACCGTTTATTTCCATTCGTGCATAGTCTTACCCTGTCATACTCCATCGTGACCATCTTACGACCGTCATGACACATACGTAAGGCAGCGTGACATTGTTGTGAGCTATCGTGGTCTGCGTTTTTCGTGGTTTAAATTTCACGATAGCGTCAATAATCAAATTGGTGGCGCTATGGTGGTTCGATTATGGAATGTGTGAAGGGAGCTTTAGGGAAGAGGAAAGATCCTCTGTGCTGCCGTTTTGATACAATAGACTCGAGAGGGTAGGGTAGGTAAGGGACCAAGGGAGGGGTGCACAGACCTCTTCCACTGCCCACAAACTCGTCTTTGCGCATCTGAATCATTGTACATCGTCCAGAGATGTGAATTTTTTGTAGGCCACATTGCCGTACCGAGCCACCAGAATTATCATATTTTCAGATTGATTGATTGATTGATACAACCTTAGGTAAAATCATATAGTCAGTAAATGATTTTATAATTTTAGTAAATAACTTGTAATTTACTTTAGTAAATAACTTGGTAATTTTACTCACCCCAGTTTGAATGTCGTAGCATTGGATTTTCGATCTCGTATATTGAAAATAGACCCTAATTTACACATCTCGTATCATCGGATTCTCGTATATCGAATGCTCGTATAACGGGACCTCCCTATATATGTATAATCAGTAGTAAAAACTCACCTCTAAATTTGGGGTGTCTGCACTTCTTTGCGGAATTATGCAGGGCCCCAGGTACACCAACATGCGCATTAATGGAAAATCGTTCTCCATTATGGAAAATTCCGTTATAGGGAATTTTCATACCGGAATGGAACTAGTCCGCTATAGAGAGTTTCCGTTGTAAAGAATTCCTAACAATTCTGACAATTCGAACAATGTGCCAACATTGGCACATTGTTCGGATTATGGAAAGTTGTTGAAACCAGTTCGGATTATGGAAAGTTGTTGAAACCAGTTCGGATTATGGAAAGTTGTTGAAAAATCGAACTAGTCCTGAAGCAGGTTGAATTATTCGAAGTTCTAATTATGCAGGCTTTAATTAGAGAGGGATTAGATTATTATCCCGAAGAATCTAGTTCCCATGTATGTAATGTCTGCCTTTTGCATGTATTACTCTGGAGTTCCGAAATTCGTTAAAACTAGTGCCAGATTAAATCAAAACATTCCAAAACTTTTCAGAAAAAATAGTTTATCTTAAAATTTTTTAATTTAATTTAAATTAAAAAACAACAGGTAGTGTCAGATCATGAAATTTTCGGAAAAATTATCCACACGATTTATTACATTTTCCCTTTAAATTCTGATGAGATAAAAAGCATTGTATATTATAGAATTCATTCATTCTTCGACTACCTAGTAATGACAATAACTCTTATCATTGTTTTCAGCGGAAGCCACATGGTGCAGCACAGTCCTGGTTGTGGCCAAGAGATGGCTGCAGAGCCAACCAAGAAAGTCACCTTCAGTAGGGCTGCTGTATCAGTGTTAGTACTATTATTACTTTGAGACTGCTTTGGCACGGAAGAAAGGGTCAGGGCGACCAAGAAAAATTTCAAAGAAGACTGATCAACTGCTTAAAAGGATTGTTGATGTTGGATTGAAAGCAATGCAGTTGATCAGTCTTCTTTAAACTTTTTCTTGGTCGCCCTGACCCTTTCTTCCGCGCCAAAGCTGTATCTAACTCACCATCTTGCACCCGCCTGCACCATACTGAGACGGTGTTTTTTGAGATGCCCATCTCCCTCGCTGTCTGGCCCATGGTTTTCCCACTTGAATACAGGTTACTATCTGTGTCTTCTTCATAATGGATAGGACTTGCCCGGCATAATGCTTTAGTAGACCTGGAAGAGGCAGTAGAGGATGGAGGGCGAAGGAGGGGGTAGGAAGGTGGGAGAACCAAACACAACAACCTTTTCCTATCATGGTTTGGAGCAGACTGAGTGGGCAGCAGTGAGGAATCGACAGCAGACAGCCTAGTGCACTGCCAGATGTATGATAACCGTTAGAAAATTCAATCGCTCCCACCAAAATTTGCAAAACAACTTTGGACGTTATTCCCGTCCTAAGTTTTTTGCGTCCTAACTTTTTTTTGCGCCGACTGTAGTAGTAGTAGTAGTAGTAGTAGTAGTAGTAGTATAGTAGTAGTAGTATAGTATAGTAGTAGTAGTAGTATAAGTAGTAAACAGTAGTATGTACAGGTTAACCATCGAAAATCCGGCAATCAGTATTCCGGAACCTTCAGTGTTACAGAAAATATCTGAGCATGATTTTAAAATTCCCAGTGGAAGGTGACCTGGAACTTCCACTCCAACAACTCCTCCCCAATGCCTCACCACCTTCTCTCCTCTTCATGTGCACAAACCACCTCAATCGCCTTACTCTCAGCACTGTACTCGGCTCCTTCTATCCACATTTTCTTGCCACCTCTTCACTGGACACTTCATCTCTCCATGTGATCCCAGTCATATATCTCAACATTCTCCGATCACACCCAACCAACACATCCTCCAACTTCTTGGTCAAAGCCTCACAACGATACAGCAAAACTGATTCTTATACATGCTTCAATACTCTTCCTCTGTAATTCAGTGGAATACTCTTGTTTATCAGCAGTCCCGCTATCTCTCTCCACTTCATCCATGTGGTTGCTACTCGTTTTCTTACTGCTCTCTCCACTCCACCCTCGCTATCTAACATGTCCCAAGATAACACAACTGTTTCACTATTACATCACTATTCACTTCTATAGTTTTCTACCTCTTCCTCTTTTGGCAGGCCCCCTCTGTTGATTCTTCTTATACATACTGGACAGCAGAAATCTACCACCCCATTCAGGTTTCCTAGTCCCAAACATCTTTTATGGCACCACGTGTTCACATTCCTTGCATCGAAAAGAGTTTACTCCACTACCGCACACTCAACAGGGAAACCTTCCCACTTGTATATATTGCTCTATTTTCTTGAGAAAATAGAGAAAGAAAATTGTGTCACCTTATTGGAGGAAAATGTGAAACCCCAAGATGAAATTGAAGAAGTTTATCGACTGGGTAAGTTTGAAGAAGGTGGAGCAAGGCCGATGAAGGTAAAATTTCTATCCCAGATTACACTAAATGAGTTAATGACAAGACTTGTAAACTTGCTGGGAAAGAAAAGTTCACAACAGTATGGTTGAGAAGGGATATGAAAGAGGAGAGAGGGCAACTAGGGAACAAGTACAAGGACCACTAGGCCAAGGAACAAAACGAGCAGAGAACGGAGGAGACGGCAAAGTTTTACTGGTGAGTGATGGACATGAGTATCAAGAAATGAGTATCGGCAGAGGGAAGGAGCGAGAGGAATGGGTCGGCAACTGCGGAAAGACTAAAAATAGTATATGCCAACGTTGACATGTTGAGATCAGCAAGTTTAGAGATAAGTGACTTCATGAGGAAAGAGGAACCCGATATGTTGTGCTTGGTGGAGACAAAATTGAGGAGGTATAAGCACAATTGGGAGATGGAAAATATATCCTGTAGAGAAGAGACCGAGACAATAAGAGAGGAGGAGGAGTTATGATTGGAGTAAAAAAGGAATTGAAAGTACACACAACCCTCGTTTTCCCGGACTAATAGGGGGGAGCACTGGTCCGGGAAACGTAAAAGTCCGGGAATTGCAACTGTCCGAGGCCATTACCCACCCCCAGACGTTTATCCTACTCTAGTATTTACTGTCCGGCAACTGCCAATATGGCTACGAGTTTGTGTGTTGGTCCCCATGGCTCCGGTACCAGAACACCAACAGTTCTCTGCTTTCTGAATTTTGCAAGGTCCAGAAGGTTGAGAATTGCAGGTTCTTGGTATCAGAGACCAGAGCTGCACCGCTGGACATGGTATAGTAATGCCGGAGGGGTAGCTAAGGAGATCGACCACGTCCTCGTTAGTACTCGTTGGAGGATCCTCCAGAACTGCAGGGTTTACCGGAGTGCTGAGTTCTTTGGAACAGATCACAGACTTGTTGTTGCTACACTTAAGCTTCATGTCAAGTCCAGAAGAATCTCAAGAGGTAACCATACTGTGTTTCATCTTGAGAAACTGAAGGACTTGACATGTGCTCATGAGTATGCGGTGGCAGTCTCAAATCGGTTTTGATGTGCTCGGTGCTCTCGGGATCCTGTAGAACTGGGATACCTTCAAACGTGAAACTCTACAGGCTGCCAAGGATGTATTGGGGAGCGCCCGAGGTCAAGGCGTGGTTTTGTCTCGACGGAGACGCTGGAGAAAATCGAGGAGAGTCGCGCTGCCAGGCTGGCTGGGAACCGGACCAGCACAGGGCTCTGTCACGCCGGACTAGAACCCTCCTGAGGAGAGACAAGGAAGGTATGTCAGGAGTCTCGCTGAGGATGTCGAGGGCCATTTGAACGCTAATGACCTCCGACCCGCCTACCGAGCCCTAAAGAAGCTCCGTTCCAAGTCTCCTTCTCGGGCGAGTGCTATTCGAACAGCAGATGGGCGCCTCGTGTCGGACATGGATGGGCAGATGGCTCGTTGGCTGAGTACTTTGGGCAGTTTGTTCACGGTGGACCCTCCAACTGAGCAGCTTCACACCACTGGGTTACAGGCAGTGGATGCTGATCCTCCCATTGACGAAACCGCACCCTCTCTTGACGAAGTCAGAGAGGCTGTAGCTAAGTTGAAGGGTTGGAAAGGCAGCTGGTGTTTGTAATATCAGTGCGAGCTCCTCAAAGCTGGGGGTGAGCCATGATCCGCGGGTTGCATGCTGTCCTGACTGCCGTGTGGCAATCAGGTACCATTCCTCCCTGACTGAAAAGGGGGCTGGTCGTCCCTATCTGGAAAGGGAAAGGGGGCCGTCAGGACTGCAACAATTACCGCGGTATTACACTGCTCAGCGTACCAGGCAAGGTGCTTACCCATCTATTGCTGACATGAATTCGCAGTCATCTGGTGAAGCATCAGAGACCTCAGCAGTCTGGTTCACGCCTGGTAAGTCAACAACGGACCGTATCCTAGCGCTTCGTGTCCTGGTGGAACGCCGACGTGAGTTTCGACAGGGGATGCTTGCAGCCTATGTTGATCTCAAGAAGGCGTTTGACTCAGTGCAATCGTGAGTCACTCTGGGATCTTCTGCGACTTCGAGGGATTCCTGCAAGGACTATTGGTTTGATAACTGGTCTGTATTCTGGGACTGAGAGTGCTGTGAAGTGTGGGGCAGGTGTATCCAGCTTCTTTTCCTGTGAATACAGGAGTGAGGCAAGGGTGCGTCCTTGCCCCATCACTTTTCAACACTTGTATGGACTGGGTATTGACAAGGTTGTAGATCAAAGTGATTGTGGAGCATCCGTCGGCAACACCAAGATCACTGATCTTGTTTTTTGCCGATGATGCAGTAATCTTTGCTGAGTCGCTGGAGGTCCTGGTGATGGCTCTTGAGGCGCTGCACGAGGAGCAAAGCCTTTGGGACTTGAGGTCTCCTGGCTCAAGACCAAGGTCCAGGTGTTTGGAGGCTTACTAGATGAAGCAGTACAGTCTGTTCATGCGTGTGGCGAGGACATTGAGATCTTGGAAGTTTTACATACCTTGGTAGCGCAGTCCATATGACGGCGGGTCACGTCAAGAAGTCTTACGGCGGATTGGCATAGCCCCGTGTTTATGGACTCGCTCAGCGGGAGTATTTGGCGTTGTCGGTACCTGTGCAGGAGGACAAGAATCCGGATCTTCAAGTCGCTTGTGATCCCTGTCTTACTCTATGGTTGTGAGACATGGACACTAATAGTGACTTGAAGAGACGAATCAATGCCTTTGGTAATAAGTGTCTTCGCAGAATCATGGGGTATCGTTGGGATGATTACGTGTCAAATCAGCGATTGCACCGTGAGACTGAATCGAGGCCTATTACCTGCATAGTCCCGTCAGCGCCAACTTCGGCTATATGGGCATGTGGCACGCTACCCTGAAACCGATCCTTCCCATCGGGTTGTATCTGTAAGAGACAATCCGGCGTGGAGGAGGCCAAGGGGCGCCCACAAGGCTCGTGGCTGGGGCAAGTTGATGTTTCTTGTCGAGAGCTGCTTGGTATGGGAAAGGAGCCTGCATGGGAACTCGCGCGTGGTGACCCCCGGAGTGGCGTCGTAGGGTGGGCGAGGCGACCGCCCCCCGGGGTATGCCCCCAATGATTGATTGATTGAACCGCCAATATCAACTACCCCGCCGAGGACTTTTACGTCACTTTGTTGTTGTTTTTAGGGCTGCGAGGATCCCTTGGGAACACTATGAGCCCTGGTGATGTCCTATGATGCTATCACAGGCACTGTAGTTGACCTGTCTTCCTCAGGAAGGCACAAGTGAGGCGGATGACAGCGTGTTGCCGGGAGGGGTGGGCCAGCCGCTGCCAGCAAGGTGGGCAGGACACAGGTGGCGACTTTCAGGGCAAGGAGTTGAGTGTGTAACACTACACGGTGGAGTGAAGTGCGGACACTGCAACAGAAAGTGTTTCAATAGTCTCAGAGCCGTTCCTGCACCAGGGGCAGTGGGGGTCAGGGGACTGACGGAGGTGGTGCAGGTGAACAGTGAGTGTTGTGTGCCCAAATGTAAACAATACGACTGCTGAGCATGCTGCCACCTGGCAGGAAGCAGCAGAAAGTTTTTCAATAGTCTCAGAGACGTTCCTGCACCAGGGGCAGTGGGGGTCAGGGGACTAACAGAGGCGGTGCAGGTGAACCGTGAGCGTCGTGCGCCCAAATGTAAACAATTCGACCGCTGAGCATGCTGCCACCTCGATGGGAGGCAGCAGAAAGTGTTCAATAGTTTCAGAGACGTTTCTGCACCAGGTGGCAGTGGGGTCAGAAGACTGACGGAGGCGGTGCAGGTGAACCATGAGTGTCGTGTGCCCAAATGTAACAATACGACCGCTGAGCATGCTGCCACCTGGCGGAAGGCGCGGACACTGACCAGGGGTGGCAGGAGACGCTCGGACCGCCGGGACAACTTTGTCGATTTACGGACTGGACCAGGCATTTGTCCGGGACTCTGACATATCCCCGGACCTCGGAATTTGTCCGGCAAATCCGATATCCGGGAAATGGAGGTCCGGGAAAACGAGGGTTGTGTGCATCTAAAGTGGAGATGGGAGAAGGAAAAGCAGAATTTATCAAAATAAGCTTACAAACTAGTAAAGGGGAAAAATAGACATTGCCGTGGCATACGTTCCACCAAAAACTAGATCATGGAGAGGTGATAAATAACAAGAAATGTTGAACGACACACCGGACAACTTGGAAACTAATGGAGAAAAGTGCTGACTTGATTTTGATGGGTGACTTTAACTGTAAGGAGGTAAACTGGGAGGAGTGCTCTGCAGAAGGAAGCAATGACTCATAGGGTAACAAGTTACTTAACTTAGAAATGAATAATGTGATGACCCAATGGGTTGACCAAGAGACAAGATTCCCAGGAGAGGACACACCCGCAAGACTGGATCTGCTGTTTCACAAAGGAGACTGGCTTTATTTATAACTTGGAAAACTTGAGTCTATTTGGAAAGAGTGACCATCTGGTACTAGAATTTGAAATTACAGAGGATATTGTGGAACCAAAGGATCATAGATATAGAAAGGGAAGATACAGTTATAGAAAAGTCAACTTTGGGGATTTCAGAAGTTCTTTACTGAATGCATTGAAGGCCCTTCCACGAGGCCAAAAAAGTGGAAGAGAAGTGGGACTATTTCTTGGTATTGTATAATATTGCTGTTGAAAAGGCAAAAATGGGGGCATACGCAATGCTGCGCTTGGCCTCGGTGCTCATCTCCGTCACATTAGCCTTTGTGTCTGTTGTGGGTGATAACCCGTTACCCCGGGACACAGGGTTAGTGTGACATCCGTGTTCCACAGTTACCTTCCCCAAGTTACCCCAGGTACCCATTTATCAACCCCGAAAGGAAGGAAGAACAGCTGGATTGGCTGGTCGCCAACTTTCCCTGGCCCGGATTCGACAGAAGATGTGAAGTAGCAAAAAGAAATAAGAGATGTTGCATGGAACAGACTGAGAAGGAAGATGAATAATAGGACAAGAGAGCTAGAATTTAACATGTAAAATCTGCAGAGTTGAAGAGAGGAATTATGAAAGAGGCATGATAGAAAAATGCAAAAACAAGCCAAAAATGTTTTATAGGTTTATCAATGGGAAATTAAAGCAAAAAGAAGGGATTAACAAGCTTAAAGTGTAAGGGACAGTCTACGGAGAACCAGTAGCACAAGTCAAAGTCACGAACTAATATTTTCAAAAAGTTTTCAATGAAAAAAAGGGAAATTTCCCAGGAATGAGAGGTAGAAAAAAGCACAGTACTAAGTGATATAGAAGTGGAAAAACAGGAAATTATGAAATTATTGGAAGCCCAAGAAGTAAATAAAGCACCAGCTTCAGATGGAGTTTTCAAACTGGATTTTGAAGGAATGTAGGGAGCAACTGGTGGATAAAGTACACAGTGTAGTTACATGTTCCCTAAATGAGGGTAAAGTACCCCAAGCATGGAAAAGAGCATCAATTGTCCCCTATATAAAGGCAGAAGCAAGGAGGAACCGCTGAATTACAGACCGGTCTCCTTGACTAGTGTAATGGGAAAGCTATGTGAGAAGATAGTAAGAGAACAGATGGGTTAAGTATCTTGAGAAAATGACTATCATATCACAGACAATTTGGATTCAGAGCTGGGAGTTCCTGTACAGCAAACCTGCAATGCTTCTACTCAAGGGTGATCAACGTAGTACAAGAAAGAGATGGATGGGTGGATTGTGCTTACTTGATTGGTTATGAAGAAAGCATTTGATAAGGTACCCCATAAAAGATTGTTGTGGGAACTAGAGTACGAAGGAGGACTGGATGGGAATGTCCTGAAATGGATGAAGGACTACCTAAAAGAGAGACAGATGAGAACCGTAATAAAAAGACTGTGTGGTCAGGGCGGAGAAGTGTGATAAGTTTGGGGTACCTCAAGGCTCGGTATTAGCACCTGTTATGTTCCTGATTTATGTTAATGACAGGGTGTCTGATTTGAAAAGTTACGTGAGCCTGTTTGCAGATGATCTTAAAATTATGAAGAAGGTTAAAAAGGAGGAGGATTGCAGACTCCTACAGGAAGATTTGGATAGAATATATGAATGGAGTCAAAAATGGAAAATGGAATTTAATGCAAAAAAGTGCAAAATATTAGAATTTGTTAAGAGTGTGAAATGGATAAGATGGAATTACAGAATGGGAAAAGCGAGACAATCAAAAAAGAAAGTGTAAAAAAGGGAAATTGGAAATTTTAAATTCGGGGACGACTTATAAACCAGAAAAACACATTAATAGGATTGTTGGTGTTTACAATAATCTTCTGCAAACAAAAACAGAAGGGCCTTTTGTCTTATGGATGGGACAAGATAAAAATTTTTTATTGTGGCCATGATAGGGCCCTTTTCGGGGTACGCCCATTTATTTTTGGTACCCCCCACAAGAGGAAGGTTTTAAAAAAGAAGATAGAAAGAATACAGGGGACAGCCAAAAAGATTTTTCCCCAGCCTGTAAGCCCCAAACTTAAAAGGGAAAAAGGGCCTGGGAAAGGAAAATTAGTGTTGCGATCTTTGGAAAGAAAGAGGAGATTTGTAGCAATGAAATAGACTATTTTCAGGACTGGAGAAAAATGACAAAGAGAACATGTATTTTAGGGGAAAGAAAGGAGCCAAAAGAGGACATACACAAAAAACAAAAGAACTCAAGAAGCACATTTTTCCCTATCGGTGCATTGATATGTGGAATACCCTGGACAGTAAATTTATAGATGTAAAAAGGGTTTTTCATGTTTTTAAAACAAATTGCCCAAAATGAGAAAAGGAGAAGGACACCAGAGTTTTAAACTCATTTCCGGGATATCCCCAACAAAGGGTATATACATGATTTCCCCCAAAACCCTAGGGTCCGATGTAAGTCGAGGGTGGGGCGGGGTTTTAAAGTACAAGTAGTGTCACTTACGACCTACGCAACTTACGCCCTTCGATTTTACACCGGGGGTTTACACAGTTTGGGCCCCAGCCTCCTGCGTGCTGGGGGCGGGGAGCCGCTCGCTTTCCCCCCGCGCTCATTTGGGAAACAGGCTTTTTTACAGACACTTCCCCCGTGTCTGTTTGCTTTGTCTTGGAAACTTTTTTTTCCCCCCCCCCAAAAGATTTTACCAAGAGGAAACTGTCTTTACTACTCCTAAACCGGCCAAAAAGGGAAAAGAAAGGCCATTGATCTCAACAAAAAAATTAAAGGGGTTGTTTTAGACAGCAAAGGGGGTGAATGTGTTTGCAAGTGATCTGAAGTTATCACACTCCTACTGGGGGGTTTTCCGATGATTTTAAAGGATAAAAAAAGGGGATTTGTGAAGCTGTAAAAGGGGTTCTGCACCCTTTGCAATCAAAATTAAAAGAAGCAACGGATTTGGCCCTGTCCACAAAATGGAAAAATTTGGGCTGTACTTTTTGGAGGGAAGATCTGATCCAAAAAAGGACACCTTTAAACCCTTTTTACTTTTCAGAGGGAAGGTTTAAAAGGGTCTTTTTTCAAACTTTGAAGGAGGGGACCGGAGAAGACTCAAGTCAAGAATTTTTAGCAAGTCTGGCTTTTTTAAAGAGATGCAAGAAAATTTTTCCCAATTTCATAATGTTCAGGGGACTGGGGAAGCAGCGGTGCAGACGGGGAAAGGGCACGTAATTTTTGTTGACAGCCCTGGATAAATTTTAATTACAGATGAGGGATATCTAGCGAGCAGATTTTTAAGTGGATGAAAAGGGTTTGTTTGGGAAACCGGATCCCAGAACGAAATTTTAAAACCCAAAAAAAAAGCCAAAAGCATGCTGGTTTTAAAGCTTTTTTAAGGATATTTTTCCCTTGCTGCTTGGGGGGGAACTTGGGGGGTTTTAAGCTGAACCTTTTAAAATTTTTTAAATTCAGAAAACTCGGGGGCTTTAAAAAATGAAAAACAAGCACCCCACTGCCCGTTTCCCTTTCGTTCTAACCGTAAAGCTGGATGACAAAAGGCACTGTTTAAAAGAGGGTTTTTATAAATTTTTTTTATTCCTCAAGTTCATGAATATTTTTTGAAGAAACCCAACCCCTTTTTCAAGTTTTTATTGCAAATGGAAAATTTTGACCGGAAACATCCCCCTCATCCTAGCAGTTTTTCCCTTTCCCGACGGAAAGTGTTTTTTTTGCCGCCAAAATTGATTTAAATTTTTTGGCCAGTCAAAGGCCCCAAAGGTTAAATTTGCTACTTTAAAGACTATCTATCTGAATTCTTGACTATTTGGGCCTCGCCATTGAATTAAAAGGGCACAGCAGCGCAACACGTCGTACTGTACCGCTTGACCTTATTTGTCCCCCTAACCCCTCAAGCAAAAAAAAAGGGGGTTATATTGAAATTCGCCCATTTGACCTTTGCCATACAAGCCTATCACAGCGAATTTTTACCCACAATTCATTGGGGCGCGGAGTAAAAATACAAAAACCCCTATAGGGTACCAGCCCGCAGTGAACCCTTAGATAGCTGGAAAACCGTATTTGTACCACCGCAGTAAAGGGGGTTAAAAGGGCTAGAAAATGTAGTTCACAAAAATGTGGATAAAACCAGAAAAGATGGGAAGAAATGTTCGTCTGGAAAAATATAAAAACAAATTTTAAAAAAATAGAGTGAATAAATTAAATGGAAAACAAGACGACGAAAAGGTGGGAAAAAATCCCATGCGAAATGAAGCAGTACATAAAAAAAGGAAAAAATGACAAAAGGGGGGGGAAAAATGAAAGATGAAAAAAAAGGGAAAGATAAAAAAAAGAAAAAGCCCAAAGAAAGTTTTACGCCAAATAATAAAGAAAAGAAAATGAAAATTTAAAATCCCCCCAAGGGAAGTAGTCAAAGTAATCAAAAAAAAAAGGAAACTTTTTATTTTAGGGGGTACGGGGGGAAAAAAAAAATTTGTCATCTTTTTTGGTTTAAAGGGGGAAAAATTGCCCCCAAGAAAAATTTAAGGGAAAAGGGGAAAAAGAAAAGAAAGTGGCAAAAAAAATATTTAAGTAGTAGAAGAAAATCGGAATAGAAGAAGAAATAGAAGAAAATACATAGGTTAGGCCAAAATGAGAAAGGGCCCTTAAAAGTTAAATTTAGGTTTACAAAATACAGCACTAGAAATTTGTCTAAGGGATGGAAACTGGCAAAGAAAAGAAGAATATAAGAAAAAATGGATAAAAAAAGATATAATGAGGAAAAAAGAGCCAGTTTGAATATACTGTTTAAAAAAACCCAAGGAAAAAAAAAATAATTTTTAGGAAGGAAGAGGAAAAACAGAAAATTTTAAATTTGGGGGTTTTTGACCCAAAAAAGAAAAATTTGGGATCTAAAAGAGAAAATTAAAAAGAAAAAACAGTTCAAAGGAAAAAGAAAAAAAAGGGTGGCGGGATCGTACAAAAAATAAAATAGGGTAGTGTCAAATTAACAAAGTAAACGTTTTCCTGAGGGGCCAAGAAACCAGACTTATTGGGTTTTTGTAGAAAAAGAAGCTGATTTATTTTGAGGATGGGCCCGTTTTGGGAGGGTCAATATAATGAAATGGTTAAAAGGGGGGGGGGAAAAACCAGAAACAGAAAAAAGGGGGGTGGGTAATTTTGGGGTTTAAAAAGGAAGGTGTTTGGGACAGGTTGAAGTTCCCCCAAAAAAGCCATCCCAAGACTCGGCCAAAAACCCAAAAAATCCGCTATGGTTTTCCCGGGTTTTTCCCAAAAAACAGCAGAACACCCCCAAAACCCCGGGGCGTAGTTGCCGGGGCGGCCGCTAGGTGCCCCCACACTAAGGGGCCCCTTGGGTTTCTCCTGCCGATTTTTTTTGTTGTTTTTGTTCAAATGGTGTTGGACTGTAGAGTTACGTACACGTTTTTTGTGTAATTCACAGGTCTGTTATTGGTATTATTATTTTCATGGGGTTTTTTCCCCTTTAAAATAAACTACGTTCTAAAAGTCGGAAAAACCATTACTCGGCTCCCCGCGCTGGTCCCAGATTGCCGAGTTTGGGAACTTCAACCTTTTTAGTAGGGAAAAAGGAAAAGGGGGAAGGCAGAGGTGTTGAAGGGGAAAAGTTGGGGTGAAAAAAAAAGGAAAAAATAAAAGACTTTGTACTGTTATACGTTCCCCCTAAGACAAAAATTTCCCGGGGGGGAGAAGAGTACGGGGACAGATAAGAGACCCAAAGCAAATGTTTTAAAAAAACGGGAAATTTTGGAAAAAAATTTTTTTTTGGGGGGAAAAAATTTGGGGAAAATTTTAACTGCAAAGAAGTTTTTCTTGGGGGAAAAATGGGAAAACTGAAGGAGGAGAAACTCATTGGGGGGGTATATTTTTTTGGGTTTGGTAAAAATAACATTTTACTCGAGGGGTTAAAGAGAAAACAAGACAAGGTAGGGGAAAACCATCAAGAAAAGACCTTTCATTGACAAAGAAAATGGAAAAAAATTAGTGAAATAAATTATCATTTCCCACTTTGGAAAAACGGGCCATGTACTTATTGAATTTGGGAAATAAATGAATAGGGAAAAAAGAGGGGAAAAAAAGAAGAAAAACAGAAAGGAAGATACAATTAGGAAAAGCAGCTTTTAAGGATTTTTAAAAACTTTTTCGGAAGACAGCTGGAGTAATTTCCATGCAACAAGGGTACCCAGAAAAAAAAAGGGATGAACTCATCCGAATTTACACAAAAGGAAAAAATAGTTTTTGTTCCCAAAGGGTAGTTTTCAAAAAAGGGAAAAAAAATGAAGGGGTTTTTTTTCAAAAAAATTTGTATTAGCCAAAAACTAGAAAAAGGAAAAAAAATGGAATATTTTGGGGAAAAAAAAGGGGGACAAACCCTTTGGGAAAAATTTCAAAAAACTAGAAATTAATTGTAAGAATCCAAGAGAAAAGAAAAATAACTATGAAGAAAAATAATAGAAAAATGTAAGAAGAACCGGGAAAATTCATAGATTTTATAAATGGAAAAATTAAAAACAAGGAAGGAATAGATAAACCCGAAGAGCATTACAACAGGGGGTTGGGGGTGATGAAAAAGTGCCACAGACTGTAAATTTTCAAAAAGGAAAATTTAAATTTAAAAAAAGAAAAATATAATGGAAAAAAAAAAATATAAGGAAGACATAAAAGTTTAAAAAAAATAAAGTAAAAAGGCTAATGGAAATTTAAATTTAGAAAAGCCCCCCGGGGCCCGATGGAGGGTCAATGGATAATGAAAGGGGTGCCCGAACCAATAGAGGAAAATAATAGTGTAATTGAGAGGGAAATCAAGGGGAGCAGAGTCCCGCTTTTTGGAAAAGAGCAAAAATTGTCCAATTCACAAAGGAGGGGGACAAAGAAGAACCCCTAAATTACGGGGGCCAAAATTTTAACCCAAATGTAGGGCAAAAAAATTTTGAAAAAATTGTGAAGGACAGATGGTTGGGAAATTTTTTGGGAAAAGCAAACACACTCGCAGGTGGCCAGTTTGGATTTGGAGGGGGAATGTCATGTACAACGAATTTTTTAAGCTTTTCCCCTCGAGAGTGATCGATGGGGACACGGGAAAAAGGGGGGGGGGTGAGCCCGTTTGAAAATTTTACAGGGGGGTTTCCCCTTTTAAAAAACGGCATTCGTATACGAGAACCCGATGATACGAGAATGTTTTAAAAATTGGGGTTTCTATTTTAAATTACAGATCGAAAACCCAAAATGTTAGGGACATTAAAAACTGGGGTGAGAAAAATTTTACCAATTTTTAAAGTAAATTACAAGTTTTTTAACTAAAATTATAAAGTCTTTTACTTGAATATGTTTTTCCCAAAGGTTTGTACGAAAATCAATCAAAAAAATTGAAAATTTTCCGGGTTTGGTCAGTACGACAATTTTCCCTAAAAAAATTCAAAACCCCGGGGCGAGAAGCCACAACGGAGGTAGTTTGGCCGGGCAACAACCTGCCTCCCCACTACCTAGAACAAATTTTCCCTAATGAGGGAAAAGCTACAAAGCTGTTTGAAAGCCCCCTCGATGGTTCGTAAACGAGTAGGAAGGTTGGGGGACGGGCCCTAAGGCGTCATCCTAAACCAGCCAATGACAAACATTTTTTTAAAACTTTTTGCCCTTTAAAACAAGCCAGCGATACATTTTTCCCGGGGGCAAAAAAATGACATGCCAGACTGCCTCTCTGTTTTTGTCCCCGTCATCTAAAACTAATTCTCGTTTTATTTTGAATGCTTGCGTTTTAAGTAGTTTTAATGTATCAGATAGTAAGATATATAAGTAAGGAGCCTGTGTTGCTAGTGTATTGGTGGTAGAAGGTGTGTATGTGTGTTAAAATGGTGAATATTTGTGATATGGGGCGGCTCCGCGGCAAATATTTCTCCGTCACTCTCTGCCCCACCAGCTCGGCCAGCAGTCACCTCATCATAACATCTTTAAATCACCCTTATTTAAGGTGACACACGGTGCTACATTGATTTAGATAATGACACGTGGATATAACATCTCACCATAATCACTAAGTTGTATAATAACGAGTGATAGGACGTTTAAGCCTGCCCAAACCTACCTTGGCGGAGGAGGCGGCGGCCTGCCCCGTCCGCCGCCTCTCTCAAAAACCGCCGTCATCCGCCTCACCTGTGCCTTCCTGAAGAAGACAGTCAGCTCCTACGCCTGTGATAGCACCATAGGATATCACCAGTGATCATAGGATTCCTCAAAGGGTCCTCGCTTTCCTACTAAATAATTACCAAGGAGATCTCCGCTGGCGGCGGACATCGGCTGCCGCCCGCACAACACAACACCCCTTTATCAGCTGTATACAGGGAGGTCCCGAAGATACGAGCAGTTAGGTTCCACCTGGCATACTCGTAAAGCGAAATCTCGTATAACGAAACACATAACTAATGGTAAAATATAGGTTCGGTTCCAGGACCCCATCAATTTTAAAAAAAAAGAGATGTTTTTCAAGCTAAAAAAAACTATAGCAAACACAACAAACACACAGCGTCTATATTACCTACACTGTACTACCTATTCTGTAGAAAAACCATTCTGAAAGAGAAAATAGCAAACAAAATAACATAACTGCACATTAATTAAACATAAAACATAAATGATGTCATCAAGCTCATCATCAGTCACCAGCCAATGACAAACTGTTTTTAAAACTTCTCGACCAATCACAAGTCAGCGAGACATATTTCCGGGCAAGAATGGCATACCAGACTGCCTCTCCGCCCTCTGTCCCCGTCATCCCAAACTAATTCTCGTTTTATTTGGAATGCTTGCGTTTTAAGGAGTTTTAATGTATCAGATAGTAAGATATATAAGTAAAAAGCCTGTGTTGCTAGTGTTTTGGTGTTAGAAGGTGTGTATGTGGGTTGAAATAGTGAATATTTGTGTTATGGGGCGGTGGGGCCGCGGCAAGAATTTCTCCGTCACTCACTGCCACCGCCAGTAGTCACCTCATCAAACATCTATAAATCACCTTATTTAAGGTGACACACGTGCTACATTGATTTAGATAATGACACGTGTATATAACATCTCACCATAATCACTAAGTTGTATAATAACGAGTAATAAGACGTTTAAGCCTGCCCAAACCTACAGTGGCGGAGGAGCTGGCGGCTCCAGCGGCCAGCCGTCACTCAAAACTTTTGAGTAAAAACCCGCCGTCATCCGCCTCACCTGTGCCTTCCTGAAGAAGACAAGTCAGCTCCCACGCCTGTGATAGCACCATAGGATATCACCAGGGATCATAGGATTCCTCAAGGGGTTCTCGCGCCCCTACTAAATATTACCAAAGACATCTATCTCCCTTGGTCTAGTGGTGTTGATATCCACCTCACGGGCTTCATGGGCTGGCTCATGCTGCTGCTGCTGCCAAAGGCCGCGCTGCCAAACGTGGATGAGTCCCTTGCTTGTATTTCATCTCTTTTCTCATATATATGAATAATAGCCATCCAAATGCAATCATATGTCTACATTCACCTAGAGAAATGATATTTCATAGCATACCAAACAATAATAAGCGAGCCTGGAGACTTCCTACCTCTGCCAATACCAGTCTCGAGCAGTCATTGGCCAGTCTGCACGTTATTTTCAGATTGATTCTCGTACAACCTTAGGTAAAATCATATAGTCAGTAAATGTTTATAATTTTAGTAAATAACTTGTAATTTACTTTAGTAAATAACTTTGTAATTTTACTCACCCCAGTTTGAATGTCGTAGCATTGGATTTTCGATCTCGTATATAGAAAATAGACCCTAATTTACACATCTCGTATCATCGGATTCTCGTATACCGAATGCTCGTATAATGGGACCTCCCTGTATACAGTCGGCGCAAACAAAAATTAGGACGGGAATAACATCACTCCCTGCTCATCACTGACCGCGCCAAGATTCGTTGGGAAGAAATCAAGATGTGAATGGAAAAGTGGATTTTGAGTGACATCCGAGCCCCAAGGGCATGGTAACTCTTCAACATGTCATTTACAAGTTCCTCATAATTCGATGCTCGAACATTACCTAGGTGGTTCTTTATAATAGCCAAAAAGCTCTTCCAAGCAGCTTTTTCCAGGGCAGTTAGGCTCTTTACAAAGTCATCATCATTGAGTAGTTGACGAATTTGAGGGCCATTGAAAACACCTGCCTTTACTTTGGCTTCAGATACAGTGCGTTCAAACTTTGCTAACAAATACTGAAAGCCAGCACCATTTTGATCCATGGCCTTCACAAAATTTTTCATTAACCCAAGTTTCAGATGCAATGGAGGTAAGTACACCTTTTCACTGTCAACAAGAGGTTTGTACATACAGTTGAACCTGCCAGGTGAGTCTTTCGGTCGTGCTGGCCATTCCTTTTGTTTGAATGTTGCTCTGTCCGCTCTAGAGTCCCACAAACAAAGAAAACACATGTGCTTAGTGTAACCTAACTGGAGTCCTAGAAGCAAGGAGATTACCTTCAGGTCCCCACACAGACTCCACTGATGTTCTTCAAATTTAACAGCAGATAACAAAGTCTTCCTAGTTTCATAAGTTTCACTCATTTCATGGCCATGCGCAATTGGAACACTCGGAAGCTTATTTCCTTTATGCATAAGAACGGCCTTTAGCGTGTTTTTTCCTGAATCTATGAACAGCCGCCACTCACTCTTATCATAAGTGTGAGACTCACAAAGTTGTTCCATGAGTGTGTCAACATCAAAGCAGTAACAGAGCTTGTGTTCCATCTTGAAGAAGCTTGAAAGTTCTTTATGTCTACGACGAAACGTGGTGATGAGAACTCCTTCTTGTAGCAAATTCCATTCCTTGAGACGAGATCCAAGGAGTTCACTTTTCTCCTTGGGTAGATCTAGGTCCCTAGCAAGGTCATGTAGCATTTCCTGACTGATGAATTTGGGCTCTCTGTTGTCTGCCATTTCTTGAAAGTCTGTATCCATGGGATTATCCTCCTCGTTCGAATTCTGATTCACTTATAGCACTTGCAATTGGAACATTTGGAACTGGGAGATCAGGACCATGTGGCACAGGCCTGATGGCAGAAGGTACGTCAGAATACCTGATTTTAGCTCGCGTTTTACTGAATATCCTTTGATGTTAGTGAGGCAGAGTAGCAGTCAGTACTGTGATCCTTTTGTTCACGCCAAACCATTGGGATGCCGAATGCCATGCCTGATGGCCGTTTGCCACGCATCCATTAGTTCAAGTGGTTCACACAGGGGTTGCATGCTACGTGAGGGGCCCACTTCTTATCTGATCACTTATACGGCACTTGAAGTAATGCAGATAAGCTGCTTCTTAACATTCTTGTAGAGGTTTCTTCAGACTGTTAGGGGTAAAAATTCCACATATGTAACAAAAACTGTCCGATACATTCACACAGTTACGGCGCTCCATCACAGCCCGGTACAAGGTACTATATACGGTAAACCAACTAAAATTAGGACTCCACTAAATCAAACACATCATATCTGCAAAGAAAAATAAAATGTTTAAACATATGTCAATAGCTGTACGATCAGTAAGTAAAAATGTACTACACAGCCTGCTAACCCCTCGCCAATACGCAGCGCGCACACCCTCCCTGCTCACTGCACAAACCACACTGACTCAAAAACACTGCACTGCCCTAAATAGGCTGAGAAAAGGAAAAGATTAAGAGTTTAAAATGAAAACATTGGTGAAACTATTTCTGCTGATTTACCCATATTTTTTCATGAATTGCGTCTGGTTCTCAAAAACTGGACGTGATAGAGTTAATTGAACATCAGATTCGAGTTCAGCAGGGTCGATTTACCTATAATCAGCTTCATTTAGTCCAGAACCATATCTTCGATTTTTTTTTGTCGACCAGTGTAATCAATCTAAAAATATGATAATTCTGGTGGCTCGGTACGACAATGTGGCCTACAAAAATTCACATCCCTGGACGATGTACATTGTACATCGCACCTGAAGATTCAGATGCGCAGAGACGAGTTTGTGGGCAGTGGAAGAGGTCTGCGCACCCCTCCCTTGTCCCTTACCTACCCTACCCTCTCGAGTCTATTGTATCACACGGCAGCACAAAGGATCTTTCCTCTTCCCCAAAGCTCCCTTCACACATTCCATAATCGAACCACGATAGCGCCACCAATTTGATTATTGACGCTGTCGTGAAATTTAACCACGAAAAACGCAGACCACGATAACCTCACAACAATGTCACGCTGCCTGTACGTACGTATGTGTCATCACTGTCGTAAGATGGTCACGATGGAGTCATGACAGCTGTAAGACTATGTCACGAATGGAAAATCAACGGTCATTTTGTCGTCACGATAGAGCTATGATAACCACGACAGTGCCATGACGGTGCCATGAACGTACCACGATAGCGTCAAGAGCTAGCCCCACACGTGGGTGGGGGTTGCCATGGTGATGGAGAAGGAAGGGGGACTATAGAGATGAAGGTGGGAGAAACAGGGTTGTGTTGGTGATGGGGAATGGGGGGAAACGGGGACGGGGGTTGTAATAAAGAAGGGGTGGTTGGTGTTGGTGGGGAAACGGGGGGGGGGGGGGGGGGCGGCGGGGGAGAAGGGCGTGGTGTTGGTGGGGTGTGGGGGTGTTACCAACGTGCTGATGGAGAATATGGGTAGGGGAGTCACGGGGGGAGTGTCATCACGTGGTGGTGGGAGTAGAGGGAAGGTAGTAGAGGGGGGAGTGTCACCATGTGGTGGTGGGAGTAGGGGGAAGTAGTCGGGGGGGGGAGTGTTATCACGTGGTGGTGGGAGTAGGGGGAGTGGAGTCGGGGGTGGGTGGAGGTGAATGAGAAAGGGGGGGAAGGTGGAAGGGTGTGCAAAAAAGGTGGGGAAGGCAGGGATGAAGTAATGAAGGGATGAACGGTTTGTTATCGTCACGATAAACATACGACGATCATGATAGTGTCACAAAGCTGCTACATAGATAACGATAGCGTCACGATAGACTTACGATACCGCTGCGTTGGGTACGGAAATCGGGGAGCTTCCCGATTTTTTAATGCACGCACTAACTTTTTGTGGCCTCGGCCGAGCGCGTCACGATCGGTCACGATGGACCCATAACCAGGACCATGACGGCGCTGCGCACTGCATTGTTGGCTCTTTCGTGGTTCGATTATGGAATGTGTGAAGGGGGCTTAAGTGATCAAGGGGAGGAGGAAGAACTCTAACCCAGTCATCCCTGTTTTCTCTCGAGCCTCGGAGAGAGAAAACAGGGACTCTCAGCTGGCACGTGCCAGCTTCCTGTCTCCCCACACAACATTACCACTTGTGAGTGTATGCATGTTTTATGTTTAATTAATGTGCAGTTATGTTATTTTGTGTGCTATTTTCTCTCAGATGCTTTTTCTACAGAATAGGTAGTACAGTGTGGGTAATATAGACGCTGTGTGTTTGTTTGTTGCTATAGTTTTTTTTAGTTTAAAAACATATCTTTTTTTTTTATTTTTTAATTGATGGGGTCCGGGAAACCCAAAACCCCTATATTTTACCATTAGTATGTGTTTCGTTATACGAGGATTTCGTTTTACGATAGCCGGGTGGAACTTAATAACTGCTGTATCTTCGGGACTTCCCCTTTTATATATACAGGGAGGCCCGTTTACGGGGGTTTCGGTATACGAGAAATCAATGATACAGCTGAGTAAATTAGGGCTATTTTAAATATAGAGATCAAAATCCAATGCTACGACTTTCAAACGGGGTGAGTAAAATTACCAAGCTCAAAATGCGTGCCCTACCCGTTGCATCTGGGTGTATGATGATGTTGTGGGGGCCCCAAGCTTGGGGTCACACACCGGTAATACCCCCAAAGGTCAACAACACCTGGCTGGACTGATCGCGGGTGAAAAGGGGAGTTTGTGGTGGCCCAGGCTTGGGGCTGCCCCCCCTGGGGTAATTACCATAAAGGTCAAGCCAACACCTGGCGTGGACCTGACCGCTCGGACCCCCAAAATTCCCCCCTCACCCCGTTGCGGGTTCCCCCCCTGGTTCCTAGATCAGTTTGGGAGTACCCACCTCCACCACAGTGAGAGGGGGCACCCCCCTCCTCCCCTCTGTTTTCCCGTGGCATTCCTTCCGCTTTTTCCCACATATCCCGCCAAAAAACCCCGTGTGTGAACTCTGGTTTGGTGTAACCCCTGTCTGCTAAAATGACACAACAATGTACAAGATTCAGAGTGAGAGGAGTTTTTGGGCAGTGGAAGAGGGGCTGCGAAACCCCTCCTTGCCCTTACCTACCCCACCCCCTTCTTGTATCCCCACAGTACAACGCTGTACAAAACCCCCCTCCCTCACATTTCAACCCTTTTGTGGCTATTTTTTCTTCAGAATGCTTTTTCTACAGAAAAAGGTTTGTACAGTTAGGAAATAGGGGCGCTGGTGTTTGTGGTTGGTATAGTTTAAAGTTGCTTGAAAAAAAAAGTCTTTTATGGGGGGCTGGACCAAACCTATATTTTACCATTTTTAGTATTGCTATACAAGATTTTGCTTTACGGTATGCCCGGTGGAACCTATCTGCTCTTCTTCAGGACCTCCCTGTATAATTTTTTATCAGTTTACCCTGATTTAAGGACGAGAGGGAATTTCCCCAAAGGCTGTGAAAATATAGGAAAAAAACAGGAAAATTGTGAAATAAAAAAGAAATAAACAAAACCCAACCAGAAAAGTGTAGCTAGTTTGGGAGGTAAACAGTGATGGGGCTAAAGTGGATTTGGCACGCTCGCCACGACTGCTCGGAACTGGTTTAGAGAGGTAGAAGCTCCCGGGTCGCCCATTTTTTGGGGTATTTTAGAAAAAATCATCATTTTAGGTGAATGTAGACATATAATTTCATTTTAATGGCTATTTTTTATATATATAAGTAAAGATAAAAATACAAGCAAAGTGCTCATCCACGCCTGGCAGCGCGGCCGCGGCAGCAGCAGTGTTGGGGGTTAGGAATGTAAGACACATGTAGGGCCCTACACTCTGAGGAACTTTCACGTGTTGTCGAAATGTATTACTCCTTTCCTATCCTTATTTGCTATCCTACTTCAACTTTGAATGTCACAGCAATTTCTCTGAGTTTGTCCTTAGACTTGCGAATATCACTCACGGGTTTGTTCGTTACTCCATATTTGTCACACACCCGAGCAACAGAAACATGATTCCACCTTCGTAATACGTTCTAATTTCTCTGCAATACTTAGATTCATATGCTTTCTTTTACCACTTCCCTTCTCTTTCGATGTCATAATAATTTCACTGCACTGAACAAGTCAAATTTAAAAGCATTAAAAAACACCGAAAAAACAGGCGAACACAGCTTTAACTGAGCTTGTAAACATGCCCCCTCCGACTGTCATAAACATGTACTATGCGCTCCGACTGGCGGACACTTAAAGGCGCCGTCACATTAGCACTTTTTTCCATCGATGTCAGGGGACGGGGTTGACGAGTTCTGACAAGCCAACCATGAACGCATCCATGCATGTTTTTAGCTAGTTATGTTTGTCTACGATTGACAATATTCATAAGTACAGTAAAAACCCTTATAACTGGGCCCACGATAGGGGGCTCTGGCCCTTGCCGAGTTTTCAATGTTGCCGAGTTTTTCAATGTCCTCCTCTGATATGGGTTATAAAAAAAAACAAATAAAAAAAAAAAAAAAAAAAAAAAAAACACAGGAAATACAGTACTGTAAAAGCATAAAAGCTAAAACTTACCAGTGAACGGGTAGAATGTGCTGGATTTGATATCAAACTCAGCACAAATAGCACACATGGACGCACCTGCAATCCATCCTTGCCAGCACTTTCACCTTTTCCTGCAGGCTCAGGCTCTTCAATTTCATTCCCTTCCTGCTGGAGACACTCTTGCGTGATGGAGCTGACATTTGATATACAGTACTGTATGATGTAATCCCGAAACACCCTAAAATAGGTGCCCAAATTTAAACAAAAATCGGGAACCAGCGCGTAGGGTGAGCCGTGTTTTGTCGGTCCAAGCACCGTCTTGGATTACGAATCCCAATCCAATAAAAACTTGCTGAAATGTGTGTTATACTACTCTGTGATATTGTTTGCAATGTTTTGCATTGATTATTATTTTAGCTCCTACCAAGCTTGTTGTGTTTTTGAAGCAGAAACCAATCTTTTTTCAATTTCGACAAAAAACGGGAATTCGTAAACCAAGGGGCGGTGCTTGGGCGACATAAACACAGCTCAGCAGCTGACAGCCTACACGCTGGTTCCCGACCTTTGCTTTACTTTGCCACCCATTTTACGTGTTTTGGGATTACAAACATACAGTACTGTATTTCAAGATTCAGCTCCATCACGCAAGGGTGTCTCCAGCAGGAAGGGAATGAAATTGAAGAGCCTGAGCTTGCAGGAAAAGATCAAAAGGAAAAAATACGACTTTATGCGACTGACGATATGCAGAGTGTAAGCGAAGAGATGCAGTTATAACATCAATATGCCGAGATAATTATTTTTGCCAACTTTCTGTTTACATGTTCACAGAAGAGGGTTTGAGGACATGATTATGCCCGAGTGAAAACCATGAGATGCAGTTTAGGTGAGGCCGGGTAGCAGAGTGGTTAGCGTCACCCAGTGGCGTTCTCGAAGACCCGAGTTCGATCCCCAGTGAGACCCCTAAATCCACTTGAAATCTTTTTGCACCGTCGAGTGGCCTAAGAAACACCCACATGTCCTGTCCCTTAACTCTACCTGCGACTGTGAGTGCATGGGAGGACACAGGGGGGCGGCCCTGAACCTCTAATTACAGGCATCACTTTTAACATTCCTGCCTGCGCCACCACGGGCGAGGGGCCAACCATCACAGCCTCGAGTGAGCCTCCAGGGCTACCATCCCCACCCCTGGAGCTTACTGCCTACATGTGCTATGGGCATAGGTGTTTTGGGGTGTGTGTGTGTTGTGTGTGTGTGTGTGTGTGTGTGTGTGTGTGTGTTGTGTGTGTGTGTGTGTGTGTGGTGTGTTAAAAAAATAAAAAAAAAAAAAAAAAAAAAAAAAAAACATTTGTCTTTGCCATGCCGAGTTATATCAAATTCCGAGTTATTACAGTGCCGAGTTATAAGGGTTTTTACTGTAAGTGTATAGCACGATAACCTGCCTGGGTGTCTGAGCCATGTTTGTTTACAATCGACGAAACAGTGCAGGCGAACAACTGTGTGTTTTGGGCAGTTTGCAGTCTCCCGGGGTGGAAGCTTCGGCAACACTAGAGGAGAGGAGAGGGAGGAGGGGGAGGAGGAGGAGGAGGAGGAGGAATACGTAGGAATACATAGGAGTAACGACACCGGGAGACCTATTGGACCATAACAGGGTATTGTTGCTACATACTACTAACTATCAACTACATGTAGGGGGAAACAGTTGGAAAAATGTACCATGTCCCTAAAGAAGATAGCAACTGGAAATTTCGTAGTGAGGAATGATAGGATATAAAAATATAAAAACTACAACTTCACTATCCAGACTGGGCACAAAATCATTGAATTTTTTAAATACTAAATATAAATACAGGGGAAGAAATGTTTTTAAAAATACTAAAACTAAATACATTTTACGAATGTATTTAAATAATAAATACTAAATACATCAATTGTATTTAAATACATTGTAAATACATTTTGAATACACACAAATTTGAAATGTCTGAAAAATATAAATTTTCCTTAGGATTTTAAAATAGAACATAAGGACTAAAAAATAAGAAGCTACAAGGGGCCCGTGAGCCCTACAGGGGAATTTCCCTGTCACCTAACACTCCCTACTTTCACCTTTCTCCCCATCCAAAACCTATCTAGCCTCTTTTTAAAACCCCTAATGACCCGCACAAAACTACCTGTTACTGAGTCATTAAAATCATTCACCACCCTTTTTGCGAACCAGTTTTTCCCTATTTTTTTTTAAATATTTTTTTCCAGCTTGAATCCTTTACTTCTTGTTCTCCCGGGTTATGGCTGAAAGAATTTTTCCTCCCTCTCCTTTATTAAATCCCTTTACCATTTAAAAACTTCTATAGATTGCCCTTACTCTGCGTCTTCGAGTGAGTGTAACTTTAATAGTTTTAAATCTTCTCAAAAACTAAGTTCCCCACCCCTTGAACATTTTGGTCATCTTCTCTGACTGTTTCAAACAAGGCTATATCCATCCCGTAATATGGAGACCAAAAAAACTGAACTGCTAGTTAGGGAGGTCTGATAGAGCCAGAAAAGCTTTGAAAACTTCCGCACTTCTACTTTTAACACTTCTGGTAAGAACCCTAACCCCTTAAGCCTATTTCTAGCCTAAATACTTGTTTCCTAGGTCGGGGGTCTGGGCCACCCTCACTCCAAAAACTTTTCACCTTCGGATCTTTTAGCGATACTTTGGTCTGGTGATCTATTACCAGGTTTTTTTCTACCAACATTCAAAAAAAAAACCCTGTAATGATACCCCCATAGCAAGTATCCTTACATTTTGCAAGATTTTCCAATGTTTCCTTAGTTTTTGGGTTTTTCCTTAAAAATTTTCCTTTCAGGCCAAAAATTTCCTTAAAATCAGGCTTTTTCCTTCCCAGGGGAAAACCCCTGGTTCACTGTAACATCAGGGTTTCCCAGATAGTTGGGGGTTTAGGGCCAAATTAACTGAAAAAAAAGTATTTCTTTTTTAATTTTTAAAGTATTTAAAAAAATGTATTTAAATCTTTTAAAGTATTTAAATACTATATTTAAATACATGAAAAACCAATGTATTTATAAATACATTTTAAATACACAAATGTTTTAAAAATACGATTTAAATACTGCCAGCTCTGTCATATACTACTCGATCCGGGGGACTAAAATATTATTCGCAGGGCATTTCAATACCCATTTGTTTACAGTGCCGTAAGTCGTTTTAAATTGTTTTGTGTGGCTTCGAAACTTTTTGCTGGTAACTTGTTCCATCGTCAACAATCAAACTTTGAAATAATTTTACAAGATCTTGATGCAACTTTGACCGTTTAGTTTAAACCGTTATTTTTTGTTGTCACTGAGGGAAAGCCAAATGGGTGCTCTTGATTAATGACATCAAATCCTTTTTTTTTTTTAGGTCTTAAAGGTTTCCCCTACAGCCCCACAGTTTCTACGACCCTCTAAAAAACTATTAAGTTTCCGCAGTCTCTTTTCATAAGACGAATTGCAGCGGGGAAATTTTGTTTGGTTTTGCTCTTTTTGCAGATTCCAATTTGGCTTGATCTTTTACGAAAAAAGGGCAAACCAGAATTGAAGGCATATTCTAAGGGCCCCTAACCAAAGACGTTGATAATGGTTCATTTTTTTCGGATTTTTATATTCAAAGTTGCGTTAATGAACCCCAAACATCTATTTGCCTTTTTACGGCAGCTAGGCAATGCAGACTGGTTTTAAGATCATTACTGAGATACCCCTAAATCCTTTTCCTGCTGTACTTCAGTTAAGATTTTTTTGCTTTATTATATTTAATTTGGGGTTATTTTGCCTTATCTTATTTTTAATATATCGGAATTGAATTTTAATACCCATTTTCACTCCAATCTGATAGTTTGTGAGATCAGTTGTACGAGTTCGCGTTTTCTCAGTATAAGCTTTACCGCCTAATTTTGGGGTCATCTGCAAATTTTGATATTTTAGATACAAGTCCGCAGTCCAATCATTGATATTCAACAAACCCCGTTTTTTCCCACTATAGGGGGGAGCACTGGGGCCGGGAAACCGCAAAGGTCCGGGAATCGAACAGTTAAATAAAAAATTAAAAAAAAAAATTAAAAAGCCCGATGCCCTTTCCAACCCCCGGGGTTTATTACTCTGATTTACTGTCCGGCAACCCCCAATACAAATACCCCCCCGCGGAAATTTTTGTCCGTGAGCATGCTGCCACCTGGGGGGGCCCGCAAAAGTGTTCAATAGTCTCAAGGACTTCCTGCCCCAGGGGGCAGTGGGTGTCAGGGGGCTAACGGAGGAGTGCAGGTGAACGTGAGTGTGTGTGCCCAAAAGTAAACAATACGACCGCTGAGCATTCTGCCACCTGGCGGGAGGCAGCAGAAAATGTTCAATTCTAGAGATGTTTTGCACCGGGGCAGTGGGGGGTCAGGGGGACTGCGGGGGGGGTGAGGTGAACGGTGCCCCAAAAGAAACAAAAACGACCGCTGAGCATGCTGCCACCTGGCGGGGGAGCGGACACGACCAGGGGTGACAGGAGACGCCGGACCGGGCAACTTTGTCAATTTTCGAGCAGGACCAGGCATTTTAATTTTAAAAAAAAAAAATTTAATTTAAAAAAAAAAATTGTCTGAGACTGACATTCCCCCACCTGGATTTTGTCCGGCAAATCCGATATCGGGGAAAACGAGGTTTTTTGTGTTATCAGAAAAAGAGTAGGGCCCCAAAACCGAGCCCCCCCCGAGGCACCCCACTATAAAATCAACCCAAACAGATGCCTCGCCCCTTTTTTTACTACCCGTTTTTTAGATTTGAAAGCCAAAGCCAATCCCCGAACATAAGCTCTCCAAGTCATGTGCCCTTACTTGGTCAAAAAATCGCTTATGGGGGAACTTACGAGGGTTTTCTGAAAATCAAGGGGACAGTGGTACCCGGGGTTTCAGTTTAATTGTTTATTATCGAGTCGTAACTCAATTGCTCGTATTATAAAATAAATTTTCCCCCCTTGAAAAAAAATTGAAATACCTTAATCCGTTCCCGCCCCCCAAAAAACACCCCCAAATTTTTTTACGTATATATAAACTGTACCCCCCTTGCACCCTTTTTTCCCCTTTCCCGCCCCCCCCCCCCCCCCCCCCCCCCCCCCCCCCCCCCCCCCCCCCCCCCCCCCCCCCCCCCCCCCCCCCCCCCCCCCCCAAAAATTTTGGCATTTTCCCCCCCCAGGGTTTGTTTGGGGAAACCACTTTTTTTTTGTTGTTAAATTTTTTAAAAAAAGAAATAAAACCCAAAGGCCTTTGGGTTTGCGAAAATTCGCTTTGGTCGGGTTTTTTTTTTGGAAACTTTTTTTTTTTCCGGGGGGGCCCCTTTTTTTTTTTTTTAAACCCCCTAAACTTCCCCCTCCCCCTTTTTCACCCTTTTTCCGGCCAAAATTTGGGGGAAAATTCCCCTTTGTTTGAGCAACCAAAACACAACAGAGATCCCCCACGGTGAGGTAACCACGTAAAGTGAAAAATGAGAGCGGGATGCTGGGCGGATGTTGTGGCTTTCGCGCGAAAAATACGCGGGTATCTGAAGCCGCCGTAACTCGGATTTTGGTCGCAAAAAAGAAAAAAAACGACCGAGCAAATGCTCGAAATGGGAAAACTCGTAAGTTGGGGCACTCAAAGTCAAGGTCCCAGTGTATATTACACCCGGGGAAAATTTTAGCCCAATTTTTGAAAAAAATAAATTTAAACAATCGGTGGGTTTTGTTAAGCAGGATTCTTTTCAAAATCCATCTGGGAGTTTAATATTGAGTTATTTTACAAGAAAAGTCACTTTATCACGAAATATTTTCTCAAATAATTTAACAATACAGACGTTAGCTAATTGGGCGAAAATTACTTGCGAGGCTTTACCCCCTTTCTTGAATATCAGTGTAAATTAAAATTTCCCACATACAGTCAAACCCCCTCGATATAACGGATTCGATGTAACGGCTTCGGATGAAACGGACTCCATTGCGGGATTTTTTTTTTTTTTTTTAGCAATTAACCGCTTTCGCCCCTCGAAAATTTTCAATCAAATAATTGTATTATTTTCCATTTTTCTTTTAAAAGCTTTGGGTTTTAAGGAGTTTTTATTATCACATTTAAAATAAATATTTTAAAAGGGAAAGGGGCCTGGTTTCTAGTGATTAGTGGGTAGAAGGTGTGTATTGTTTAAAAATAGTGAATTTGTGTTATGGCGGGCCGCTGCAAAACTGTCTCCCTGTCACCCCAACCCTAAATACCCTTATCTAAGGTGAAGCAGTGTACACGACCTAAATTGACACGTGTAAGATCTGCACTTCACACCTATAATATATAAATAAAAAGAGCATTAGTCAGATAATAAGCAAAAACCTTTGGGCCCCGGCTAAACTGGTCGTAGAATTTGTTTACCTTTTACAGAGCTTGAGCTTGACTAGCTAACTGTCTGGTTGTTGTGATTATTTTTTCCCTTTTTTTATTAGGAGGGACCAAATTCGCATTTGCGTCACTGTTTACCCCCAACATAGCTACACAGTCTGGTTGTGTTTGTGATTATTTTTCATTTATTTAACAATTTTTTCCGTTTTTTTTATATATTTTCAACCTTGGGAAAAAAACCCTGCTATAACGGACAATCGGCTTTCCTTTTAATCGGCTCCCCCCCCCCTTAGTCCGTTTTTATCGGGTTGACTGTACTGGAACATTTTTGTCCATTCGATTTATTTGGAAAAATCTTTAATGGGAGCGAAGTTTTACTGGACATTCGCGAAGTAATCTCGGCGAGATTTTGTCCACCCCACGGATTTTGCTGGGGCAAGTTTTTGCAAAAAACTTTGATATATATACACTGTTTTTCTTCCATTACCAATCTATCCTTTTGATCCCGCATAATGTTTATGGTTATGGGTTAAGGTAAAGGAAATTCGTCTTCTTTTAAAAAAATACCGCATTAAGTAATCATTGAGTACGGGGCGCTTACTCCTAAGGAGGAGGAGGAGGAGGAAAA
>JACEEZ010013144.1:0-14407 GCA_016584305.1 Chionoecetes opilio | reverse complement strand
TGTTTTTAGATGTAAATTTTAGAATCTGAGTTAGATGAAAATGTTAAAAGTCATGAGTTAGATGTTAGAATGTTAGAAGCTGATGTTAGATGTAAATGTTAGAAGTATGAGTTAGATGTTAAAAATGTTAGAAGTCATGATGTTAGATGTTAGAATGTTAGAAGCTGATGTTAGATGTAATGTTAAAGTCATGATGTTGATTTTAAAATTTTAGAAGTCTGAATTTTTAAAATGTTTGAGGACTTTTAGAAGTCATAAAAGTTAGATTTTAGAATGTTAAAGTCATGATGTTAGATTTTAATGTTAGAAGTCTATGTGATGTCAGTTAGAAGTCATGATGTTAGATGTTAAAATGTTAGAAGTCATGATGTTAGATGTAGAATGTTAGATGTTAGAATGTTAGAAGTCATGATGTTAGATGTTAAAATGTTAGAAGTCATGATGTTAGATGTTAGAATGTTAGAAGTCATGAAGTTAGATGTTAAAATGTTAGAAGTCATGATGTTAGATGTTCGAAGTCATGATGTTAGATGTCAATGTTAGAAGTCATGAAGTTAGATGTTAGAATGTTAGAAGTCATGAAGTTAGATGTCAATGTTAGAAGATTATAAAAGAAAAAAATAACAGGGTACCGCACGGAGTCATACATAAAAATAGAAATAGCTCAACCAAATATCTGAAAATAAACGTATGAGAATGATGAAAACTGAAGAAAAAAAAACTGTGCAGCCAAGCGAAAAGAAGGAATTCCAGGAAACAAAGAGAAAAAATAATAAGAATACAAGTAAAAGATAACATTGTGTTGTAAAGCTCCCATAAATAGCGCCAATAAGTATAGGTAATTATTTGCATGTAAGAAGATAGTGTGACATTACATAGATTACAGAAGACAAAAGTATATGACGAAACACGATGACATGAGAAAACGGACGAAAACACATATGATTTCAGGCCATAAAACGAAGGGAAGGAAACATAAAAACGATAACAAATGGAACAACATCGGATGAAACATAAATCTACAAATAAAAAAATACGAAAACAATGAACGAAATTACAGGAAACAATAATATCAAACATGGCCGAAAATCTAAAAAAAAAAAAAATCGTAAACAATGAGCGAAACTAAAAAAAAAACTATTATCAAACACTACCTAAAGAAAAAACGAGAAAAAAATTGCGAAAAAAAACATAATTACACACACACAAAACTAAAATAAATCAGAACAGAACATCAGATGCGACAGTAAATAGATGAGGAGAGTAGTAAAGTATGAAGGAAAGACAGAGAGAGAGAGAGAGAGAGAGAGAGAGGAGAGACGAGAGAGAGAGAGAGGAGAGAGAGAGGAGAGAGAGAGAGAGAGAGAGAGACAGAGAGAGAGAGAGGAATATAAAGCGAGGCAGAAATATAACGTAGGAGATCCGAGAAGCCGTTTTAGTGACGACGAAGATCCAACAAGTCATTAGCGAGGCGACGACACAAGACAAAAGTGGATTAAGACCCGTGAAAGAGAGAGAGAGAGAGAGAGACGAGAGAGAGAGAGAGAGAGAGAGAGATAGAGAGAGAGAGGAGAGAGAGAGAGAGTCCAGGAGGTAATGAATGAAGGATCTCTCTCTCCTCCGCAAAGTATGATACAAGCGTCTCTTAGCGAGATTGCAATTTATGGCACCTTCTGTCTCTCACCGACTCTCTCTCTCTCTCTTCTCTCTCTCTCTCTCTCTCTCTCTCTCTCTCTCTCTCTCTCTCTCTCTCTCTCTCTAACCCCATCTTTCCCTCATCGCACCTCTCCCGTTTCCCTTTACTACATCCCTCCTCCTCCTCCTCCCTCCTCCTCCTCCTCCTCCTCTCCTCCTCCTCCTCCTCCTCCTCCTCCTTCCTCCTCCTCCTTCCTCCTCTTCCTCCTCCTCCTCCCCTTCCTCTTCCTCCTCTCCCTCCTCCTCCTCTTCTCCCACCCCCACCTCCTCTTCCTCCTCCTCCTCTTCCTCTTCCTCTTCTTCACCCACCTCCTCCATCTCCTCCTCCTCCTCCTCCTCCTCCCATAACTCCCTTGAGATGTTAGGTGACGCTTGAGGGGTTGCCAACATATACATTATTCCCCCGAAGAGTTACCGCAACCCCTCCTCCTCCTCCTCCTCCTCCTCCTCCTCCTCCTCCGTGCATTAGTCTGCAAGCCATTTTTACCCTTACGCGGTGCTTCCAGAGGGTCGTTGTGGCCAGGTTCGTCAGCCATCAGTCTCAGTGGGAGTGTTTTGCTAATCTGATAACTTGCAATGAGAGAGAGAGAGAGAGAGAGAGAGAGAGAGAGAGAGAGAGAGAGAGAGAGAGAGAGAGAGAGAGAAGAGAGAGAGAGAGAAAAATAAACAAACAGACAGAAAGAGAGAGAGAGAGAGAGAGAGAGAGAGAGAGAGAGAGAGAGAGAGAGAGAGAGAGAGAGAGAGAGAGAGAGAGAGAGAGAGAGAGAGAGAGAGAGTTCAAATTCAAATTCATTTATTTCCACAGGGTTCCTATTACCCAAAATAACAAATGTCTAGACGTCTACAAGTTACAGATAGAAACATGATTTAAAGAAACAAATATAAACCGGAATATAAGAAAATACTCAAGGAGTAAGAAAGAGAGAGAGAGAGGAGAGAGAGAGAGAGAGAGAGAGAGAGAGAGAGAGAGAGAGAGAGAGAGAGAGAGAGAGAGAGAGAGATAATTGATGATAATAGTAATAGAAAAAGATAAATTCGATACACATTCTCATATTTTGTTCTTTATCTCACGTGTTCCTCTTGTTTATATTTACCCTTATCAAGGTGGCAGGCGTGAATTACGATAGATAAATTCGCTTAGTATTATTGCCTCCGTTGTTTCTGTCGCTGTCACGAGTGTCAGGCATAATTATAAGTCATCTCTGGTGTTTATTCAACCTGTGCCATCCAGGGTCATTATTTTACCGCGCTGATTTTATCGTCTTGTTGGTACACAGAGGAAAACAGCGGGTGTGTTGATATGCCTGGCCTCCTCTTCCTCCTCCTCCTCCTCCTCTCCTCCTTCCTCCTCCTCCTCCTCCTCCTCCTCCTCCTCCTCCTCCTCCTCTTCCTCCTCTTCCTCTTCCTCCTCTTCCTCCTCCTCCACCTTGCCTCTTCTTCTTTCTCCTCGTCCTCCTCCTCCTCCACCTTGCCTCCTCCTCCTCCTCTACCTTATCTCCTCTTCTTCCTCTTCCTCTTCCTCCTCTTCCTCCTCCTCCACCTTACCTCCTCTTCCTCCTCCTCCTCTTCCTCTTCCGTATTTGGCACACAGTTAGACAGTTGAAGGATGCATAAATATTTTTTTTATGATATGGGTGATATTTTTTTTTTTTTTTATTTATTTTTCAGTCCTTTGAGATCTTTGAGAAAAAAATCCTTCCTCCTTTTCCTCCTTTTCCTCCTTTTCCTCTTCCTCCTTATTTGTCATACAGTAAGACACTATGAAGGATGTATAAATGTATCAGCATTTTGTTTGTTTTTTAATGGTATGGGTGATATATATTTTTCTCATCAGGACTGGCTATGGGTGAAAAAAAAGATAGCAGAAAGCCTGCTACTTGCCAAACCCTAAAAAATCTAAATACTAGTAGGCTGCTAAAGTAGTGAATGAATTAGCTAACAACTCAAAATCTTTCTGTAGGACTGGGTGAAGGAGGGAAATCATATCCCCCTCCTATAGTAGTGAATGCATTAGCGGACAACCTAGCTTCTTCCTGTAGGAGTAGATGAAGAAGGGAAAAGAATAGTGGCCTTCTATAATAGCTCATGAACTAACGGACAAACCCATCACCTTCCTGTAGGAGTAGGTGTAGGAGGAGTTATGTAGTATTACCTGTCTGTATTAATGAGTGAAGGGAGGGAATGGTAGGGAAGGGGAACACTGTAGTAATGAGTGAAGGGAGGGGATGGGAGGGAAGGGGAACACTGTAGTAATGAGTAAGGGAGGGGAGGGAGGGAAGGGGAAAAACACTGTATAATGAGTGAAGGGAGGGGATGGGGGGAAGGGGAACACTGTATAATGATGTTTGGGGGGGGAGGGGAGGGAAGGGGGAACACTGTAGTAATGAGTGGGGAGGGAAGGGGAACACGTAGTAATAGTGATGGGAGGGGATGGGGGGGGAAAGGGGGAACACTGTATAATAGTGAAGGGGGGAAGGGGAACACGTATTTAATGAGTGATGGGAGGGGATGGGGGGAAGGGGAACACTGTAGAAAATGAGTGAGGGGAGGGGATGGGGGGGGAAAGGGGAACACTGTAGTAATGGGGAAAGGGGAGGGGAGGGGAGGGAAGGGGGAAAACACTGAGAATGAGGAAGGGGGGGGGGGGGGAACACTGTAGTAATGATGTGGGGGGAAAGGGGGAAAAACCGTAGTAATGAGTGAGGGGGGAAAAGGGGGAACACTGTAGAAAGAGTGATGGAGGGGGAGGGGGGGAAGGGGGAACACTGTGTAAGAGTGAGGGGGAGGGGATGGGGGGGAAAGGGGGAAAACACTGTGAATGAGTGATGGGAGGGAAGGGGAAAACACTGTAGAAATGATAAAAGGGAGGGAGGGGAACACTGTAGAAAATGGGGTGAAGGGAGGGAGGGGAAAACACTGTAGAAATGAGTGAAGGGAGGGGATGGGGGGGGAAAAAAAAGGGGCACGGGTTTTTAAGGTGAGGGGAGGGGATGGGAGGGAAGGGGAACACTGTAGTAATGAGGATGGGAGGGAAGGGGAAACACTGTAGTAATGGGGGATGGGAGGGGAGGGGAGGGAAGGGGAACACTGTAAGTAATGGGAGGAGGGGATGGGGGGGAAGGGGAAACGTAGAAATGAGTGATGGGGGGGAAGGGGGGAACATGTATAAGGAGTGAAGGGGGGGAAGGGGAAAACTGTAAAATGAGGAAGGGAGGGGATGGGAGGGAAGGGGGAAACCTTAGTAAGGGAGGGGAGGGAAGGGGAACACGTAGTAATGAGGAAGGGGGGGGAAGGGGAACACTGTATAATAAGTGAGGGGGGTGGGAGGGAAGGGGAACACTGTAGTAATGAGTGATGGGGGGGGGATGGGGGGGAAGGGGGAACACTGTGAATGATGATGGGGGGAAGGGGAACACTGTAGAAGAGTGTGGGGGGGGAGGGGGGGAAGGGGGAACCTTAGTAATGAGTGAGGGGAGGGGATGGGAGGGGGGGGAAAACTTAGTAAGAGTTGGGGGGGGGGGAACACTGTAGAATGAGTGATGGGAGGGGGAACACTTGTAGTAATGAGTGTGGGAGGGAAAGGGGAACACTGTAGTAATGAGTAAAGGGGGGGGGGGAGGGGAGGGAAGGGGAAAAACACTGAGTAATGAGTGAGGGGAGGGAAGGGGAACACTGTAGTAATGAGGATGGGGGGGAAAGGGGGAAAACACTGTAGTAAGAGTGATGGGGGGGAAGGGGGAACACTGTAGTAATGAGTGAGGGGAGGGGATGGGAGGGAAGGGGAACACTGTAGAAGGTGATGGGAGGGGTGGGAGGGAAAGGGGGAACACTGTATTAATGAGTGAGGGGGGGGAAGGGAAACATTAGAAATGAGTGAAGGGAGGGAAGGGAACACGTGTAATGAGTGAAGGGAGGAAGGGGAACACTGTAGTAATGAGTGAAGGGGGGGGAGGGGGGGGAAGGGGGAAACACTGTAGTAATGAGTGATGGGAGGGGATGGGAGGGAAGGGGAACACTGTAGTAATGAGTGATGGGGGGAAGGGGAACCCGTAGTAATGGTGATGGGGGGGGATGGGAGGGAAGGGGAACACTGTAGTAAGGGGTGATGGGAGGGGAGGGAACCTGAGAATGAGTGAAGGGGGGGAAGGGGAACACTTTATAATGATTGAAGGGGGGGAAGGGGGGAACACTGTAGTAAGAGTGAAGGGGGGGAGGGGAGGGAAGGGGAACACTGTAGTAATGAGTGATGGGAGGGATGGGGGGGAAAAGGGGAAAACTGTATAATGAGTGATGGGAGGGAAGGGGAACACTGTAGAAATGAGGAGGGAGGGAAGGGGGGAACACTGTAGTAATGAGTGAAGGGAGGGAAAAAGGGGAAAAACTTTAGAAAGGTGATGGGGGGGAAGGGGAACACTGTTAGTAATGAGTGAAGGGAGGGAAGGGGAACCTGTAGTAATGAGTGAAGGGGGGGAAGGGGAAACACTGTAGTAATGATGATGGGAGGGAAGGGGAACACTGAGAATGAGGATGGGGGGAAGGGGAACACTGTAGTAATGAGGGAAAGGGGAGGGGAGGGGGGAGGGAAGGGGAACACTGTAGAAATGGGTAAAAGGGAGGGATGGGAGGGGAGGGGAAACACTGTAGAAATGGTGATGGGAGGGGGGGGGAGGGAAGGGGGGAACACTGTAGTAATGAGGTGGGAGGGAGGGGAACACGTAGTAAATGAGTGAGGGGAGGGATGGGGGGAAGGGGAAAACTTTTAGTAATGAGTGAGGGAGGGGAGGGGGAGGGAAGGGGAAAACTGTAGTAATGAGTGATGGGAGGGGGGGGAGGGAAGGGGAACCTGAGTATGAGTGATGGGGGGGGAAGGGAAAACACTGTATAATGAGTGATGGGAGGGAAAGGGGGAAACCGTATAATAGTGATGGGAGGGAAGGGGGAACACTGTGTAAGAGTGAAGGGAGGGGGATGGGAGGAAGGGAAAACACTGTAGAAATGATGAGGGGAGGGAAAAAAATGGGGGGGAAGGGGAAACCTGTAGTTGATGAAGGGAGGGGATGGGAGGGAAGGGGAACACTGTAGTATGAGGAGGGGGGGGAGGGGGGGGGAAAGGGGAACACTGTTTTAATGAGGGGGGGGAGGGGAAGGGGCACTGTAGTAATGAGTGAAGGGAGGGGAGGGGGGAAGGGGAACACTGTAGTAATGAGTGATGGGAGGAAGGGGAACCCTGTAGTAATAGTAAAGGGGGAGGGAAAGGGGGAAATTAGTAATGAGTGAAGGGGGGGGGGTTTGGGAGGAAGGGGAACCTGTATAAATGGGTGAGGGGGGAGGGGAGGGGGGGAAAGGGGAAAACACGTAGAATGAATGAAAGGGGGGAAGGGGAACACTGTAGTAAGAGTATGGGAGGGGGGGGGGAACACTGTATAAAATGGTGTGGGGAGGGGAGGGGGAGGGAAAGGGGAAAAACTGTAGTAAGAGTGAGGGGAGGGGGGGGGAGGGAAGGGGAACATGTAGTAATGAGTGATGGGAGGGAAAGGGGAAAAATTTTGTAGTAATGAGTGAAGGGAGGGAAGGGGAACACTGTAGTAATGAGTGATGGGAGGGAAGGGGAACACTGTAGTAATGAGTGAAGGGAGGGGATGGGAGGGAAGGGGAACACTGTAGTAATGAGTGTGGGAGGGGATGGGAGGGAAGGGGAACACTGTAGTAAGAGTGAAGGGAGGGGATGGGAGGGAAGGGAACACTGTAGAAATGAGTAGGGGAGGGGATGGGAGGGGGGGGGAAAACACTGTAGTAATGATGATGGGAGGGAAGGGGAACACTGTAGTAATGAGTGAAGGGAGGGGATGGGGGGAAAGGGGAACACGTATAATGAGGGATGGGAGGGAAGGGGAACACTGTAGAAATGATAAGGGGGAGGGGTGGGGAAAGGGGGAACCCGTAGTAATGAGTGAGGGGGGAAGGGGAAACACTGTAGAAATGAGTAAAGGGGGGGGGAAGGGAGGGAAAGGGGGAACACTGTATAATGAGTGATGGGAGGGGATGGGAGGGAAGGGGAAACTGTAGTAATGAGTGATGGGAGGGGATGGGGGGGAAGGGGAAACATGAGAATGAGGGGATGGGAGGGGAGGGGAGGGAAGGGGAACACTGTAGTAATGAGGATGGGGAGGGAAAGGGGAAACACTGTAAAAATGAGTGATGGGAGGGGATGGGGGGGAAGGGGAACACTGTAGATGAGTGAGGGGAGGGGGGGGAGGGAAGGGGAACCTGTAGTAATGAGTGAAGGGGGGATGGGGGGGAAAGGGGAACACTGTAGTATGAGTGAGGGGGGGAAGGGGGACACTGTAGTAAGATGGGGGAGGGATGGGGGGGAAGGGGAACACTGTAGTAAGGTGATGGGGGGGATGGGGGGGGGGGAAACACTGTAGTAATGGGAAGGGAGGGAAGGGGAACACTGTATAATGAGTGAGGGGAGGAGGGGAGGGGGGAAGGGGAAAACTGTGTAATGAGGTGGGAGGGGGATGGGGGGGAAAGGGGACACTGTGTAATGAGTAAAGGGAGGGGATGGGGGGGAAAGGGGAACACGTAGTAATGAGTGATGGGAGGGGAGGGGGGAAAGGGGAAAACACTGTAGTAAGGTGATGGGAGGGGTGGGGGGGAAGGGGAACCTGTAGTAATGATGATGGAGGGAAGGGGAACACTGTAGTAATGAGTAAAGGGGGGGGGGTGGGAGGAAGGGAACACTGAAAGTAATGAGTGGGGAGGGGATGGGAGGGAAGGGGGAACACTGTAGAAAGATGATGGGAGGGAAGGGGGAACACGTAGTAAGAGTAAGGGGGGGATGGGAGGGAAGGGGAAACACGTAGTAATGGTGAGGGGGGGGGAGGGAGGGGAAGGGGAAAAACTGTAGAAATGAGTGAGGGGAGGGAAGGGGAAATGTAGTAATGAGTGATGGGAGGGGGGGGGAAAAACATGTTAATGAGTGATGGGGGGGAAGGGAAACACTGTAGTAATGAGTGAAGGGAGGGGGGAGGGAAAAGGGGGAACACGTAGAATGAGTGAGGGGGGAAAGGGGGGAAACTGTAGTAATGGGGGTGATGGGAGGGGGGGGAACATGTAGTAAGATGAGGGAGGGAAGGGGAACACTGTAGTAATGAGGAAGGGGGGGATGGGAGGGGGGGAACACTTTTAGTAATGAGTGAGGGAGGGGTGGGGGGAAGGGGAAAAACACTGTAGAAATGAGGAAGGGGGGGATGGGAGGGAAGGGGAACACTGTAGTAATGAGTGATGGGGGGAAGGGGAACCTGTAGTAAGAGTGATGGGAGGGGATGGGAGGGAAGGGGAAACTGTAGTAATGATGATGGGGGGGGAAATGGGAGGGAAAGGGGAACACGAGTAATGAGTGATGGGAGGGGATGGGAGGGAAGGGGAACACTGTAGTAATGAGTAAAGGGGAGGGGATGGGGGGGGAAGGGGGAACACTGTAGAAGAGGATGGGAGGAAAGGGGAACACGTTAAGAGGATGGGAGGGGAGGGGAACACTGTATAATGAGTGAGGGGGGGAAGGGGGAACACTTATAATGGTGAAGGGGGGGAGGGAGGGAAGGGGGAAAACACTTAGAAATGAGGAAGGGGGGGTGGGGGGGAAGGGGAACACTGAGTAATGAGTGATGGGAGGGGATGGGAGGAAGGGGGGGAAAACACTGAGTAATGAGTGATGGGGGGGGATGGGAGGGAAGGGGAACATGTAAAATGATGAAGGGAGGGGATGGGGGGAAGGGGAACACTGTTAATGAGTAAAGGGAGGGAAGGGGAACCTGTAGAAATGAGTGATGGGAGGAAGGGAACACTGTGAATGGGGGGGGTGGGGGGGGGAAAGGGGAAAAACACTGTAGAAAGAGGATGGGAGGGAAGGGGAACCGTAGTAAGAGGATGGGAGGGAAGGGGAACAGTATAATGAGTGAAGGGAGGGAGGGGAGGGAAAGGGGGAAACCACTGTGAAAGAGGAGGGAGGAAGGGGGAAAACACTGTAGTAAATTTAAGGGAGGGATGGGGGGGAAGGGGAACATGTAGAAATGGTGGGGGGGGGGAAGGGGAAACTGTAGAAATGAGATGGGAGGGGATGGAGGGAAGGGGAACACTGTAGTAATGATGATGGGAGGGAAGGGGGAAAAACTGTGTATGAGTGAGGGAGGGGGGGGAACAGTAGAATGAGGAGGGAGGGAAAGGGGAACATGTAGAATGATGAAGGGAGGGAAGGGGAACCCCTGAGTAAGGGGATGGGGGGGGAAGGGGAACACTGTAGTAATGAGTGAAGGGAGGGGATGGGGGGGAAAGGGGGAAACACGTAGAAAGAGTGATGGGAGGGAAGGGGAACACTGTAGTAATGAGGAAAAAGGGGAGGGGGGGGGAAAGGGGGAAACACTGTAGAAATGAGTGATGGGAGGAAGGGGAACACTGTAGAAGAGGAAGGGGGGGAGGGGAGGGAAGGGGAACCTGTAGAGGTGGCTGTAGTAGTAGCAATAAAGGGGGGAAAATGCCTTGGCTCCCCTCCCACATCATTTAAGGGGGATAAGTGGTATAATCCCTTTCCTTTGCCCAGGGGGAGGAGGAGGAGGAAGAGGAGGGGAGGAGGAGGAGGAGGAGGAGGAGGGGGGGGGGGGAGGAGGAGGAGGAGGAGGAGGGGGAGTCAGGGATGGGTATATATATATTTAGCATATCTGAGCTATTTAATTGATCATAATAGTGGCGCCAACACAACCTTCCTTTCCATCCGTAAATCATATCTAAGACCCATTATTGCTGGGGGTTGGTGTGGGTGTGTGTGTATGTTTTGGGTGGTGGTGTTTGTGTGTGTTGGGTGATGTTGGTGGGGGTCTGCCTGCGAAACCCCCGCAAATATACAAAATCACACTTATTTATTTGTATGATGTAGAGGCGCTAGATATAGACTACTTTTTTTTAATTCTTGTGTTGAAATATTCATAGTGTCATCAGAGGAACCCTAAATACTACCCTGACGGAGGGGACGAAGGGCGTGGGGACAGGGGGGAAGGAGGAGGAGCTCAGGAATTTCATTGTTTGAGGGGAAAAAATTAGATAAAAGCTGAAACTTGGCATAAATGTAGAGATGTGTGAGCTGAACAACCTATCATAAGAGGAGAGAAGAGGAGCCTTGTCTACCGGGGCGTTGAGGGTAGAGGCAGGGAGCAGCATCAGCACTTGGGGGTCACGGGGGAAGGGGGGGGGGGCGGCAGGGACGGTGTGTGTGTGTAGGTAGGTAGGTAGGTATTATCATTATTTCAATCCTTATCGCTGTTATTGGTGTTCTTATCTGTGTTGGCGTTTTTCGTGCTGATAAGGAACACGTAAAAAATAGCAATAACAAGAGAAGCAACAACCTAACAAAAAACAACAACAACAATAACAATAGTTTAAAGTAGGTAAAGGAGTAAAAGAAAAGGGGGGAAAAGGGGAGGGAGGGGGAGGGGGCAGGGAGAGTGTGTGTGTAGGTAGGTAAAGGTAAGGGAGGGGACATGTAGGTATAGGTAAAGGAGTAAGGGAGAGAAAGGGTGTGGGCATGTAGGTATAGGTAAAGGAGTAAGAGAGAGAAAGGGAGGGGCATGTAGGTATAGGTAAAGGAGTAAGGGAGAGAAAGGGAGGGGGCATGTAGGTATATAGGGAGTGGAGGGGGAAAGGGAGAGGAGGTGGGGGGGAACACTGCCCCCTCACCACAAAACTCCCTGCCTGTGGATTACAACCCTCTGTCATATTCAGTTTGTTGAAATTAACACCACCTGTGCCTTTTTTTATGCTGGTAGGTACTCCTTTTTTTCCCTCAGCGGGGTGGCTTTTTTGGATGTTTAGCGTGGCGAGGGCTGCATATAATTAGCGGTGAAGGTGGGTTTTGCAGGGAAGGGGAGGGGGAGGGGGAGACACAGGGCAGGGGGTATGAAGGGGAAGGGGGGTGTTAGAGAGAGACAGAGGGAAGGGGGGATGAAAGGAGGGGGAGTAGGGTGGAGAGAGAGGGTAAAATGGTGGTGTTCGCAGAGGAAGGGGTGGGGTAGAGGGAGACAGAGAGGGGAAGGGGCATGAAGAGGAAGGGGGGCAGAGAGGGAGCTAGAAGGGGGTGGGGTCAGAGAGGGGGGCAGAGGGAGGGGGAGGGGGGCATAAAAGGAGAGAGAGTAGGAGAGTAGGAGAGTAAAAGGGTGGTGTTCGCTGGGTCCCTCTCAGCGTTTACTCTTTATTAACACGCTCCTCAGTGCTGCGTGCCGAGCCGGTTTATAATTGAACATGTTACTTTATTATGCAGAAGGCCAGAGCGAGCTGCTTGTGGAGGCTCTGTTCTTGCCTAAAAGTCCTGAACGCGGCGAGTCTGCGAGATGCCGCGGGCGATACCTGAGGCTTTTTTCTCCCCTCTTCTCCCCCCCGGGGGTTTTTTTTTTTTTTCCCCCCCCCCCCCCCCCCCCTTTTTTTTTTTTTTTTTTTTTTTTTCCCCCCCCTTTTTTTTTCCCCCCCCCCGGGGGGGGAAAACCCCGGGGGGTTTTTTTTTTTTCCCCCCCCCTTTTTTCCCCCCTTTTTCCCCCCTCCCTTTTTTCTTCCCCCTTTCCCTTCTTTCTTTCTTCCCCTCTCTCCCTCTCCCGCTTCCCCCCTCTCTCCCCCTCTCCTCTCTTGCTTTATTGTCGAGGGTTTTAGAGTAAAAGAAAATTTTATATTATGAAAAAGGGGGAAGGTGCGGAGGAAAGGGGGGGGTTGGAGGGGGGGGGAATGTCTTCTGGTGAGGGAGTAAGAGGGAGGGTTTTGGTGAGCCCCTTCCTCCCCCTCCTTCCTCTCCCCCCTCTTTTTTTTTGTTTAAACTGTTTCCTTTTGTTTTGGTTTTTCAGTATTTTTGTTCTTCAGATTTTTTCTACGCAATTTGGTATGTCTTGTACTTTATATGTTCTGTTTTGTTCTTTTTTTGTTCATGAATTTTTTTGTTCTTTTTGTTCTCCTATCTTCCTCTTTCTTGTCTTCATTCCTGTATTTGTTTTTCGGCTGATGGAGTTATTGAGTGTCTCGAAACTACTGTTGTTGTTATTGTTATTATTATTGTTGTTGTTGTTGTTGTTGCTGCTGTTGTTGTTGTTGTTGTTATGTTGTTGCTGCTGTTGTCCTTGCTATGTTATATATTCCTTATAAGCAACAAAAGCGACAACATAAATAAGAACACTAATAATATCGATAATGATAAAAATTTCATGATAATAATAGCAATAATGATGATAATGATAGCAATGATATTAGGTAATGATAGTAATGATAATAATGATAATAACAGTCACCAATACTGGGACTCACCAATTTAGGGACTGGCAACTAAAGGACTTTTTATTACATTTTCTTTTTCGCCTTGGCCAGTCCTTTGTGATGTTAAAAAAATATATAATAATAGTCAACGGTCACAATGATACAAGACAAAAAAGAGAAATAAGAAAAAAAAGACAAATGGCAAAGAGTCTAAAACTCCTACTCTCTCGAATCAGACAAAAAAAAGACAAAAAAAGAGGAAAACGGAAAAATTAGAATGAAACGACGTAAGGAAATAGCGTTATGGCCGCCACTGAAATAAATATCACGAACAACGCCACACATATACCGCCGCCTCCACTACCACCACCACCACCACCACCACCACCACCCCCACCCCCACCCCCACCACCACCACCACCACCACCACCACCACCCCACCACAAAAAAGTTCCTTTGTTCGTTTTCTTTGGGAAGGGGAGTATCCTTTTTGAAAGATTTTCCCTTTGGAAGAGAGAGAGAGAGAGAGAGAGAGAGAGAGAGAGAGAGAGAGAGAGAGAAGAAGAGAGAAGAGAGAGACAGAAGACGACAACGACAGACAGACAGACGCAGCAACACCAGACAGACAGACAGACAGACGACAGACAGACAGACAGACAGACAACAACGCGACAGACGACGACAGACAGACCCGACGACGACAGAAGACGACAGACAGACGACAGACAGACAACAGACAGACAACAGACAACAGACAGACAAAGAGAGAGAGAGAGAGAGGAAAAAAAGAAGAGAGAGAGAGAGGAGAGAGAGAGATGAGAAGTATTCGCCGAGTGCCGCCGCCGCTAAGCGCTTGTTTCCCACCGAAGCGGAGTGTTGATAATGAAATTTGTTTATTTAATTTTTAGGGAAAAGGACGAGCGGGGGAGAGAGGAGGAAGTTTTATTTGTGTTAAAGGGTCTTCCCCCCTGATGGAGAGAGAGGGAAAAAGGAGAGGAGAGAAAGGGAGAGAAGGGAGAGAGAAGAGAGAGAAGAGAGAGAGGAGGCATTGAAGCAAGTAGATTCACACACACACACACAACCACACACCCAACACACACACACACAAAAACACCACACACCACAAAAACACACACCCCCACACCACACCACCACCACACACACACCACACACACCACCACACACACCACACACACACACACACACACCACCACACACAATTTCATATACAGACCCCGACATATTTTTTTATTTTTTATAACTCATGAAAGCAGTAAATAAAATAAAAAAAAGGAAAAAATAGAGAAACAAAAAATTTCGATGAATAAGACATCAATGATGATCAAAAAGGAAAAAGCCCCCCCCTTTTTTTGCCCCCCCCCCCCCCCCCCCCCCCCCCCCTTTTTTTTTTTTCCCCCCCCCCCTT
>JACEEZ010013142.1:0-32491 GCA_016584305.1 Chionoecetes opilio | reverse complement strand
ACAATATTCAGTGCTATGTGCACTTCACATGTACACTTCATGTGACAGAATGATATGTGATTAAACAATAAAGTTCATTTGTGTTGCTTATTTATCTCTGATATGTGATTAGACAAATAAAGTTCTTAAGTATGCGGGTTTATCTGTTTCCGACGGTGGAGGCGATGGTGGTTGCTGAGGTGGAGCCAGTAGTTGATGGAAATCCATACAAACAAAAAATTGATTACAAAATAAACACTTACTACAGTACACACAAATATCAATGTTTAGGAAGACGGTCAGCCCGTCGTCTGTTCTGTATTTACTTTCATTTTGTACTTTCCTTTTAACCTCTTCCTACTTGCTCTTCTTTCCCCCCAACTGTCAATCCCCTCGAATGAATGAATTAATGAATATAGTCTAAAGTAAAAGATTAAGTTGAGAAAACAAATTTACTTTAATCCTTAAACTTAGGTTTACTATAGTACTAAAAAGAAAAAACATTTTAATTTGAAAAATCTTAACTTATTTACAAATAACCTATTTTATATAAAATAAAATATTTTAAGCATTGAACCTGAGGTTTATAAGAAAAAAAACTTAAAACTAAGAAGTTTCTAATTTTTCTTAGAAACATTCATATTTTCATGTGACTACATGTCATGTCACCACATCTGATCTAACCATCTTGTTGTAGAAGTTTTTCAGCTTCTCCTTTCCAGGGAGAAGGAGTGGGATTCCGGAGAATGTCCCCCAGACAGGGAGGTCGGGAAAGGGTGGAGAAATGAGACAAGGAACGGGAAGGGCAGTAGTAAGATGGTATCCGTCCCTCAATTTGTCCTCCCTTTCCCGACCTCCCCCTGTCTTGCGGACATTCTCCCGGAATCCCCCTCCTCTCTGGAAAATATAACCTCCTTCCTCCAACAAATCCACATCCTACATCTGATCTAACCATCCTGCTGTAACATTCCGTTCTTTCCCCTTCCCTCACAATTTCACAAATTTTCTAAAACCCTCCCTTTTTATGCTTTGTCCCTAGTGCCATATGACTCTGATGTCTGGCACATTCCCCTTCTTGGCATTAAATTAATCAATCAATCGGCATTCTCTGCCCGGGATTGGCAGATATAATTAGCTAGGAGTCTAGCATGTTAAGCAGAGCCTCCGTGTGGTTGCTGGGCGTTGGTGCTCATTCTTTCCATTTGGGTAGCAAACCCTGTTCATAGCACCTCCCATGTTTCTGACCTCAGTGAGGATCCCCCTCTTGAACTTCATCATGTTAGGAGTTACCGTAGTTCTGCCCTCATTGGCTGCTCGTGCTGGGACGAGCGCAGAGTCGTAGCTTCTTGAGGTGGAGATGTGAGGGGCACGGCCTTGACGCCTACTGGGACCAGCAAGCAGGTGGAGCATATGAGGGGAGATGGTGTTTGGCTGTGGCTTCCTGACGCCAGCTGGGACCAGCTGCAGGTTGAACCACTTTAGGGGGAGGATGGTGATGGCAGTGGCCCTTGACACCAGCTGGGGACCAGCAGCGGTGAAGCTGTAATGATGGGAAATGGTGTTGCAGTGGCCCTTGAACGCCAGCTGGGACCTGCAGCAGGTAGCAGCAGGTTGAAGGGAGATGGTGGATGACCATCGGGGTAGAGCGCCTGCTGGGACCAGCACCGTGAAGTAGCTTGAAGGGAGATGGTGATGACCATGGGGGTTTTGGGGCTGACAGGGAGTGTCATGGTTTTGAGGGCATGTGCTTATTTTAATGCGCCAACAAGAAATTGGAGCACGGCGTCCTGTATTTTTTTTTTTTTTTTTTTTTTTTTTTTTTTTTATGTTGGAGCCTATACGCCTGTAAGGCTTATAGAGGTCTTGATGATGTTGTTGAACTCGCCCGTTGGTGGCGTAGGCTGGATTCTTATAGTGAAAAACCTGTGGTCTAGTGACGATTCCCGTTTTCTATGACCGTTATCTTCATTTTTAGGCTTCAACGCTGTCCCTGGAGTTTTTAGCGCATTTTTCGTGACGTTCCCGCCCTTGTTTCATGCTCCAGTTCCGGACCGGTCAGGGTGGACTGATGGTCGCGAATACATCGAGACTGGCCCGTCCCATTCGTCGTCCAATTGGCTGGGATCGGTGGGCGTTACTAACTGAACTGTGGAGGCGGCACGCGTCACCATCTTGTCCCCATAATCCTTTTTGTTAAATCCGCCGTTTAACCTGTGCTGAAGACTTTTAACAACTACACACGCCTGTGATACTTTAGTCTTATGGTCCGGCATCATGGTGTTTCATGTCTTATCAGCACAGCAGACGAGAGCTCCTGTCGTCTCCCCTGCTGACTGTAAGTGCGCATCGCCAGTTCTCCCCACACTGTCCAAGGTGGATCCTGCTACTGGAGTCGGACCTGGACTGGACTGTGCTAACCGTTCTAGACTGCCTCGCAAAACTGTGACGCCCGAGACTAGCCATGTCCAAGAACCGGGCCATGCGGTCGCGAAAATACCGCTATTTTCTTCGTCGCCCAGGCGCAGAAGACGAGAACAGGTTATAACAGCATGCCGGGTTTCTTCAGTCACTTCGACAATGGAATTTGACGTTGCTCCTTTGTGGGACGTGAACTCAGGACCTTCTGCTCCCTACAGTCTCTTGAAAAGAGTGCCCCCTGCAGGAATTCGAACTCGGGGCATTGAGTTCAGCACTCCAAACGCTAAAACGCTCGGCCACCGCTCCCCCGCGGTGGCCGTAATACTGTTTGGTGGCTTGGATCTGAATGATGAAGACTGGGCGGGATGACACATTAGCAGGTGGAGATGAATACAGCCACAGATGTAGAGGGCCGTACTATTAAACCTTCCGCCGGCTGGCGATCGCCTGCCCGAATGCTCCGCCAGGCGAACGCCACGCCTCAGAATCCTACTTTTAACACTGGCTTACGCCAACCCTGGTGAACGCCAGGGTTGGCGGACGTGAGTTCGCCTCGGCTTAACCTATCTCATTTCTCGCTTCGACTCGAGCGAATGCGCTTGAATCGCGGGAAATTCAAGTTTGTTTACATTCTACAGTCCGACACCACTGCTAAGCGTGCCGATGTGGCTCTCTTCGGGCAACTCCTTATCCCTGTGGATAAGGGGATGCTCATTGACCTCATCCCGGTCAATTGAATGCATAATGAACAAAACTACACAAGTTATAAAGGCCGTGATTGCTCCTTGTAGCTACTCTTTGTCCAAGACAGACATAATGTTTATTATAATTAAAGTTCGTTCATCACTGAAACTAACGAGCAATAATAGGTCCTACTGTTCCTCTAGGCAGTTGTGATTATTACCAATGTTAGCATTATTTACACCTAACGCGTGCAAAGATAGGGTATTAGTTTCGGTAGTGATCTTCCAAAAGTCCTAAGGATTCTTACTCTACATTTACATACGGTACTCCGTAGTATCAATTGGGTTAGCACGCTCGCTCACAACCGAGAGTCCCGGGTAGATCCCCGGGCGGAGCAAAGCATAGATGGGTGGTCTTTCCTTAAACCCGAGCCCACTGTCCACCGCAGTGAATGGTACGGGGTGTTAGCCGGGGGTTTGTGACCCCCCTCCGGGGTGGTAGCTTCGCCAACATTAATTGCTGAAGCGGTAGATCACTACGGCTCTGAGAATTATCCTCTAACAACCAAAACAACAACCCAAACAAACACCATCAATCGTGTAGAATTTTCATTTGTGAATATTTTTGAACCCCATTTCCAGGTGCAATTGAATACTAATGGTGTTACATGTACTAAAACCGAAATCTAACCGTTATTTCAGCCATAACTGTTAAGTTAGTTAAATTAATTAGGTTAGAGGTGGAGTTTTGGTTTAGTAACAGAATCAAAAAAATGAAAATATCAATACTAATGGCGAGTGCGAAGCGGGCACTTATGGTTTGCGGGGCGGGGCGGGCACCCCCACACTGTAAACAACAGTAATTTCCGACAAACGGTGCCAGATTCATTCAAAACACTCAAACTTTCAGGAAAACTAAGTTCGACCTCGAATCAGTGAATGGCCCACTTCCGAAATTTTCCAAAGATATTTTCTGATATTATTAATTAAACTCCTCACTACTTATCTAACGTCAACAATAGTTATATCATATACTTCTCCAGTAGTGATATTATTAAAGATCCATCACCACTTTACCTAAAATGCAACAGTCGAGATTCATTACTTTCCCAGTAAATTTCTTATTGAATATACTAATGTAGCCACCTTAACCTAACATGCAGCAATCGATCAATACTTCCAGTATCGCTATTAAAGATCATCACTTTTTTTTTAATTGGGCTTTGGCCTTAGTTTGATAGGTTTAAATGTAGGGGTTTAGGTTAGTGAGTCTAAAGGTAGGGTTAGGTTAGTGAGTCTAAAGGTAGGGATTAATTATGTTCCTATCGCTATATGTTACCGGGTGTTTCGTACAAAGTTGTTTCGTACCAGGTTGTTGTTAGTTGTTTCGGTACACTGACCTTTAGTGTTTTTTTTCGTACTTCGTGATGTCGTTTTCGTAACTCTAGTTCACTCTGAGCTGAGTTGTATGAAACGACTATGGTTTTCATATAGCTTGAACAACTTTTTTTGGTGTACTACGCTACTGGTGTACGAACAATTGTGTACGAACTGACTGCCACCCCGCTCTATACACATCTCCTTCCTTACTAAAAAGCATCTTATATCCTCTCTGAAGTAGTGATTTGCGACGAAACTCATTTGAGATATGTTTCTCAGAATCTTTTAGGTAGAACAGAAACCTTCATCATTTAAAACCTAACATCCCACTTAACATCTACACCACTATCAGAATTACTTCCATTAGGTCTATGATAAACACTTAATAATAGTTCACCCTTAACCTACCTGCTACACACTAGCAGAGACTTGCCAGCAGTGATATAAATCATTAAATATAGTTCACCACGTAACCTAGACATCTACACTAACTATCAGATACTTCCAGCAGTGATATAAATCATTACATATAGTTTCACCACTTAACTACATGCTACACATCAAATCATACTTCCAAGGGCAATTGTGGATGTTAATAATTTAATCTCATTCCACCACTTAACAGTACAAAGACAAAACTATATTAGGTTTGTGATATTAACATTAGGAAAATGTTTTCAGTATTTTTTTATTACCAACCACTTTTAATTCGCATCAGTCTCGCTCAGGACCACATCCTAGGCTGTCTTTCTTCTTTCAGACAGTTTTGTCTTGGCAAGCTTGATCATTCTGCTTTGGCTGGATCAGCACTTCTATCTCTCAAATCTAGGCAGTGCGTCCATAATCTGGAAAATATATATGAAACATATAATATCTAAAACATTTCATTTAAATATATGGTAGTAGATTTTTAATCAGAGAAAATAATCCCCAAAAGATAGTATCAGATAATTCAACATATTTTATAACTATTCCATGACAAAGTTTGCGTCCTCAAACAGTAATGGCGCATAAATTAAATTTAGTTAGGTTAGTGAACTAGCAAGTGGGGTCCGGGGGGCACGAGGCCCCCTAGTTATATTCGTAGGGTATTGTTTCATAGTGATATTGATTGAAACTGCATATTTACCCGTCTAATTGTAACAAAAGTTGTAACTCACTCAATTTCATCTGATTTAACCAATAATAAAAGTATAATAATTTTACACTATGACCAGCATTCCCTACACATTGGGAGCATGGTTTGTTTACCCTTATTGTTTTCTAGGAAAACTTTTCTCTCATTGAGCTTCCATCGCAAATCATTACTTTTGGAATATAATTATAAACATCCTATTTTTCGGGAGGAGAGAGACAAGTGGTTATGGTGCCCCTCCCTCTTCTTCCTCTGTGACCTGCATCGCCTCTATCTTCCCTTCCGCGGACGACTTTTTAATGAGTGTGAGTGTTTGACCTTTAGTTAGTTAAAACATGGGTTCGGTTAATGAGTGTATAGGCTAACTCCACCTAGGAAGGGGATTGTACGGCGGGGATGCAGGTCATTCGTTCAAAGTCATTTCTACAACCAGTAGATTCGTAACACCAAAAAGTTTTGTTTCGTAGTCTTATCTGAAAACCATAGTCGTTTCGTACCTCCGCTCAGAGTTGAACTTTACCTACTATAGTTACGAAACTAGCGACATCAAGTTGTACGGGCGCAAACACTCAAATACATTGGTCGAAACAACTAACAAAACCGGGTACGAAAACTCCTGTACGTAGGGTTAGGTCAGTTAATTTTCATATCTCCTATATGTTACAGGGAGTTTCGTACCCAGGTTTTTGTTATTGTTTCGTACACATGATTTTGAGTTTTGCGAACAACGTGATGTCGTTTCGTAAACTCTAGTAGTAAGTTCAACTCCCCCCCCCCCCCCCCCCCCCCCCCCAAAAAAAAAAATGAGCTGTGTACGAACGACATGGTTTTCAATATGACTACGAACAACGTTTTTGGTCTATTATCTGACTGGTGTCGAAACAACTGTGAACGAACTGAACTACCCCCTTCCTATACCTCCCCTTCCTACTAAAAGCTCTTATATCTCCGAAGTTAGTGATTTGCGACGGAAACTCATTGAGAGAATGTTCTCAAATCTATTAAGGTACAGAAACCATACTCCCAAAGTGTGAGAATTCTGGGTCCTAGTGTAAATTTACCATAATACAACTTTACAGGGTCCGTTCAGCACACTATTATAAGCACGTCTCCGTGTAAGTATGGGGTCAGAGGCCTCTGTATAGCTCAATGTAAAGCGCCTCACCAAACATAAACCTATATTGTACAAAATAACACAGTCCAATTCTATCTGTATACACAGAAAATAAAATATTTTAGTGGCGGGAGCACAATGATCGTCCGATCTCCTGAAATTCCTTATGAGGGTGAGATACTCTGATATAGCTCAATGTAAGATGCCCTCACCAACATCCATGTATAACCTTATATTGGTGGCATATGGTCCCTAAAACCAATATATATTGGACGAAAAGGCAAAATACACTCACCTCTCGGGGGGGTGAGGTGTCTGGTGCTGTTCCGTTTGCGTTGGAACCTCGATGGTGTTTTGAAATAATATACATGACTTATTTTCCATGAAAGAACTTCCATACACATATTTACCGTCGCACGATAGGTTTTTCCTATAATAATAATGCTTAGTAGTATTGTAAAAAGTATAAACTGAATGCAACAAGTTGATCGCCGGTGAGAGGGACGTCTCACCAGACTCTCGTTCGCCAGGCTATTTCATACTTCTCCTTCGCCAGCCCTGGCGGAGCACGCCTGGCGGAGCGCTTCGTGGGTTTAAAAGTAAGAAATCACTGGCGCCTGGCGAACAGCTTTCGCCAGCCCTGTCGAAAGATTTATAAAAAAAGTACGGGGCCCTAGTGTGGCTAAGTGAGAGGAGGCAGCTGATGGGGCGAACAGAAACTGTTCTATGCTGCCACCTTTCATCCTACGACTGAAAGATAATTAATCATCATCAGTATGTCATTCCATACTATTATAGATTCATGGTAAACGTGATAATTCAGCTTACACACCCATAGTGATCATCATTAGTTATTCAATGAAACAAAACCAAACTAAAGGTGACTATGGAAGGTTGCAGATATTCCTTAATTAGACTTCTTATGGGATCTTTACGTGAGATCCTTTATTATCGATGAATGATGTTGATTAGATAACAAACAAGTGCGTGTAGGCCTTCGACCCATGTCTTGCTGTTTTTAGTAGTAGTATATTTTAAGCAACAATGTGAGTGCAAACTCCAATCGTGTTATTGCTGTCGTTGGTCACTGGTCAAAGTGCCTCGGGGTAGACCACCTACCACCACCGTAGCCTGCCACACCCCAGCCCCACGCTTGTCTCACCCCAGACCCACGCCTGCCTCACCCCAGCCCCACGCTTGTCTCACCCCCCAGCCCCACGCCTCGTCCTGCAGCACACACACACAAACACACACACACACACACACACACACAAACGGTAAGTCCATGAGTCTACGGAATTAGTGAAATCCAGCAAGACGTTACCGCAGAGTTCATTCTTGTAATCTAATCTCTGAAAAGTGTTGTTAGCCCAAAACCCCCCTTCAAAATGATTCAATCGACATGGGACCAAGCCGTTTACCACCTACTATTTATGTGCAATTTTTTGAGCCTACTCTCATCAAAATTGAATTTACAGTTTCGGCTACCTAAAACAGACAGACAGACACACACACGGCTACTCCCTATAGTATATTAGATAATATTACTAAATGGTAATTATGCAGTTTCTACCAATACTGTTTCCTATTGACCAATACTCTCCTGACATGACATGAATGGCTGCGACCCACAGACCGACCTGCTACTTAACTAACCTGCTGGGCATTGATTACGTAAACCTATCCTTACTGTGGGGGTTTCGCCCCCCTTGTGTTATTTTTTTATTTTTTATTTCCGACAGCTGTTGTATGGGTTAGAAATACTCTTATGGTGAGAACCTTATGGTGAGAGGTGTTCAAGATACTTAAAACCACTGATCGTGTATTGGTTTAAACTGCACTTACATACCATATACAATACCATATAAATACAGCATTCACATATTTGTTATTTCAAAGAAGACTGAGTTGATTTCATAGGAATTTGTTTATAAAGAAAGGGGAAAATTGGGACAAAAAAAATTTAACCCTTTAGGGCCCAAAGCAAAGTCGAGTTTCCGAAAAATTTAAAAAAACCCCATTTGGGGGAAATTTCTAGGAAAATTTTTATCTATAAAAAAAAAAAGATTTTTTTAGCTAACTTTTTAAAAAGCCTGTTTTAAACATAGGCTCCCCAAAACCCAGGGGCAAGGGAAAATTTTAAAAAATTTGGGAAGATATTTTTAAATTTAAAATTTTTTCCCGGGTGACCCCCCACCTCCCTCTTTTTCTTGGTCCCTGGGCAGGCCCCCCACCCATTTTTGAGGGTCCAGAAAACCCCTTTTGGCCCACTGCCCCCTCAGCATGGGTTTTGGGGTAGGGAATGGTTTGGGCCCCAAACCTAACGAAATTAAAGATAGCGAAAATTAGAGCCAGAAAAAAAAATACGATTTACCCTAATGTATGTAAAAAGATTTTAAGTCAATACCCAATATATTTTTCCCCAAAAGCTTTTTTTCCACCTGTGACGGCAGCCCCTGTAGTATTTCCAATTTTTTCTTAGTGCTGTTTTTTTGAAATCCTCAATTTGGGTTGCTACTCGTCCAGGGGCCCCTCAAAAAACCCCACTCACACGTTGACTTCACTCCTCACAGCATCCCGGCCCAAATTTTTTTTCCTTGCCCCAGTGAGGCGGGGAAAAAAATTTGGGGCCTTTAAACCCGGGAGCTGGGGGAGCCTTTTTAAGAGTTTTCCCCCCGGCAAAAACTGGGGGGAAAGGACTCTTAAGAGGCAGGGTTTTTTAAAACCCTTACCAAAACCCGCGCGTTTTATAGGCAGGCGGTTTAAAAAATTTTTGGTTGGGTATTACTACATGTAAACTCTCGACACCACTCCGCCACAGGCTCCCCCCCCGGCAACCCCCGTGCAAGTACCCCTCGCCCCCGCACCCCTTGGCAAAAAAAAAGCAATTCTAAAGGGTTCCTTTATAAGAAAGGACATACCATGTCCACTTTTTTCCCCTCTCTCCATTCCTGACTCATTTTTGTGGGGAACCTTTGGTTTGGCAACGAACACCGGGGACCCTCCTAGACATAAGGTTCAAAAAAACCCCAAACATCCATACCCTGGGGGGGCCTCCAAAATTTTATCACAAAAAGGCATATGTTTACTGCCTTCATTTCCCCCCACGATTTAAACCCCCTTCCCTTTCCCTCAAACCCGGGGGTAACCCCCCCCTTTCCTCCCTCTCGTTTTTACCCCCCGGGCGCGGTGAAAATTCGGAAGGGAAATTTTCCCCGGGCCTCGATGAAAATTTCCTAGCCGCCCGGGGGTTTGCCATTCGCTTCCACATTTTTAAACTAGGGCCCGGGTCCCCCCCCCCCCCAAATTTTTTGGGGGGGGTCAAATATAAAATGGGCCGGATGCCCGAAAAAACATTCCCTACAGGGCTGATGTACTTTTTATCGTTTTTGGGGCAAGGGGGGCCCCAAAAATTCATAATCCCTCCACAGAAAGGGACCCTGTAGAAAAAACCCTTTGCGCAGGGTTTTAAAAGGTTTTTAAAAACACCCCCCACCTTCTCTATCACCTGCAAAAAACCCGGAACCAGGATTTCTTCATTTTTGTGAATTTGGGGGCCCGGGGCGTTTCTTACCCCAGCCCCATCCGACGGCGGGCCCCCCCGATAAGAAACGAGGAATAATTGTGCAAATTTTCCCCGCAGGGCCCTTTAATATAAAGGCCATATTTTTGGTTTTTTTTTCCCGAAATTTAAATTCATGATTTTTTGTAATAGATGAAAAAAAAGGGGTAGGTAACACCCGTGCAAAACCCGACCCCCTTTTATGAAGTTTTTCATAAGAAAAAAATTACCCTCTTGGGGCCCACCCTTTTACTAAAAATTTAGGGGGGACGAAAATTGAAAATTTCCTTTGACAAATATAAAAATTGCATTTTTAATTTTTGCAATTTTTTTTTATCGTTTTAGCTTTAAATTTCGGAAAACAATTATCAATGTTTTACGAAAATTTACGGGCTAAATAAAGTAGGGGCCAAAAACATTTGTTTCTTTAAAACTTTTTTAGTGGTAGCTTTTTTAACCCCTTGTACTATTATATTAAAAAAGGGTTTTCCTGAATCTACACCCCTTTGCCTGTTTTATGTTGGTCTGGGGATATTTGGGCCCGATGGGGACATTATCTAGACCCAAGGGGGGTTTTAAACCCCTGGGGTACCGTACCACCGGGGGTGGGGGGAAAACCTTTAAACCCTGGGGCTACGAGCCCTGTGACCAAAAAATTTCAATGCATTTTTTAAAAGGGAAAGCTGGAATTATATATTTTTTAAATTATTTTGCCCCTTGTCAAAAATAAGGGGTCTTAACCACCGGGAAAGCCAAAAGGGTTTTTTCACCCCATTAAAGTCTCCTAAAAATATCTTGAAAAATCTATTTTTTAACCGCCCCTTTTAATTTTTTCCGTTTTCTTTTTTTTTCCCGGGTTTCGAAACAGGAGGTTCTTACCCCGTGTGGTACGTTTTTCCGGGTTTTTCTTTTGGGCTCAGCACGGGCCCCACTGGCCAAAAAAAAATGCAGCGGGAAAATTTTTCGGCCCGGCACCCGGGCCGGGGAAAGGGTTTTTCTCCCCGCTCTCGCCCCATACCACAAGGGCAGGGGCGCCCCAAAGGGTTTAAACGGGTTTCGCCCCCTGGGGTGACGGGCCCCCTGGGGTTTGTTTCAAACCCTGGGGCCTTTTTTTTCCGCCATTTTTCACTTTAAAACTTTTTCTCTGGACATGCCGCCACAAATGGGGCGGGATTTTTTTTCCCAAAGTGTTTCGTTTTTAAACTGAGTTAAACTGAACGTAACATTTGGTCTTTTGTTTCCCCTGTAAAACCGAGGGCCTCCCCCAGGGCTGTATTGGTTTGCCCAGGGGTCCTTGTTTTTTTTCCCGCGTTTCTAACTTTGGGTTTGCACCATTCATTATGGCCCTTTAGGGGCCCTTGGTTTTGAAACGGATTTTAAACCCCTGCTGGTCACTGGCGTAGACCAGTGACAAAAATGGGACCCGCAGAGGGAAAATTTTTAAAAAAGGCATTTAAAAATTAGGGCAAAAAACCCCTTTCACTAAAAAACCCCTTTTGAATTCTTTTGGGTACGTTGGGTTTACACTTCTCGGGTCCTGGGGGATTTTAAAATTTTTTTCTTCCGTCTTTTCCCCTTTTTTTTACCATTTCCTTGGGTTAAAATTCCACAAATTTTTTGGTGTTTAAATTTGGGAAATTTAGAAGAATTAAAAGGAAGGGAAAGGGAAAAATTTTTAAAAAACTGAATGAAAGAATGAAAAAAAAAAACATCTCCTTTAAAAAAAAAACATCAAATTGTGGGCCAGGAAAAAACATTCGGGGGCCTTGAAAAACGCCCGGGGAAATTTCCCTCGTCCATTAAATCCTGCAATTTTTTTTGGAAATTTTGGTTTTAAAAATTTCTGGACCCTCTTTCTTGAAAGAAATTTTCATCAGCGCGGGTAGCCCCTGACAGCGCCAAAATCCGGCCCGGCCCCCTGGGGGAAAGGTTTTGCCCGCCCCGCTCTTTACCACAAAACCCCCAGGGTAACGGGTCGCCCCCGGGGTCCCTGAGGTGCTCTCACTCCCGGGCCTTTGGTTTTTCGCCACTGTCACTTTAAAACGTTTCTCTGGACCTGACAGCCACAGTAGCAGGTTTTTTAGCCCCCCAGTTCTCTGTTTTAAAACAGTTTAATTTAAACTTTTTACCCTGAAGTAAAAACACTTTTTCCCGGGTGTTTTCCTTAAACCCGGCGGCGCTCCTCAGGGGGTTTTATATGGCTGCCCAAAGGTCCTTGTTTTTTTTACCGCTTTTGAAAAAAACCCGTTTTGGCAGATTCATTCTGTCCCCCTTTAAAGCGCCCCCCTTGGGGTGTGAGACGGGGGAAAAAACCCGCTGGTCCTGGCTAAGCAGGGAGGGAAAGGGGGCCCCTCAGGGGGTTTATTTAAAATTTAGCAAGCACCAAGGGGGGGAAAACCCCGCTTTTGGGGAAACAGGCGAGACCCTCAGGGGGGCAGCTCCACTTTTTCCCCCTGCGCCCCCTCTGAGTGGGGGGGGGGGACACGCGGGTTTGGGGAAACCCCTTTAGGCAGATTTTTTGGGTTTGCATTTTTTACTATTTGGTCTTGATTTTTATTTTTACAACTTTTTACCGGTCTTGGTCTTGTGAGGACTTTATTATTTATTTTTTCCGGGCTTTTTCTTTGAGGCAATCTGTTTAAATTTTTTCATCCCCCTTTAATTTTTGTTTTTACGTAAATGGCCCCCCCGGGGTAAAAATGAAAGGGCCGTAACTCTAAACGACAAGGTTAAATAGAAAAGCCTCTTGGAACTCTTAGGCTCCAAGCGATCCGGAAAAAGGGTTTTACCCCATTTTTTGTTTTTAAAATTCCTTGCACTCAGGCGGGACGTGAAAACCGCTGAAAAAAAAAATTTTTGTCTGCCATTACGATACTATTTGGAACAAAAAATGGTTTGCTGCACTTATGCCACCCCGAACTAAAAGGGTTTTCTAAAACAAATCACAATACCAGGGTTTTCCCGTTTTGAGGGTTTCATTTACGAAGATAAAAGGAAATGACCCCCCTTTAAAAATTTTGAAAAAAAAAAGGTTTCCGGGTTTTAAGCGAAAAATGATAAAAATTGGGGAAAAGTTTTTTTCCCAAATTTCCCCTTTAATTTTCCCCTGTTACTAAAAATTGCTTTCAAACACAATTTTTTATTGCAAAAAAAATTTGCTTTTGATACTGGACTGGGGAAATTTAATCTGAGAAATAGGTTCCTTGCATTTGACGCCCACAGCCCTCGTTGTGAGGCGACAGCGCGGGAAAATGCGAGCGGGGAAGGGGGCCAAAACCCCAAAATCCCACTTGTCACCTGGGGTTTGCCCCTTAGGGGAAATTTTTCCCCTACCAAATTTTGGGTTAATCAGTAAAAAATATACACGGTTATATTTGTAAATTTTTTTGGGTTTTGAATATTAATAAGAACATAAAAAAATTTACAAAGAGGCCCGAGGGCCAAAACACGTGGTTTTCCTGTTACCAAACCCACTACCACTCCTCCTTTCATCCTCTTTCCATAAATTATCCCCCCTTTTTTTAAACCCTTCCCTTTTTTGACTCCGCACAAAACAAACCTTTCTACTGGGGTCAAAATTCCAATCATTCCCCCCCCTATTTGTAAAAACCCATTTTTTTCTTTTTTTTTTCTAAATCTATCCCTTTTCCAGTTTGGGAATCCGTTATTTCTTGTTTTTTTTAAAAATGGTTAAAACCCGTAGGAATTTTTTTCCAAACCTTTCCCCTTTATTAAACCCCTTTATCCACTTATAAATTTCAAATCAGATCGCCCCTTACTTTTCGTCTCTCGAGTAAAAGTGGGGTTAACTTTAAAAGCTTCAATTTTTTCTCATAACTAAAGTTACGCATCCCTTTGAAAAATTTTTTGGTCATCCTTCTGGCATTTTTCTAAAAGGGGCTAAAACCCCTCCTGAAATAGGGGAAAACCCCAAAACTGAACCAAAATAGCCCTGGGGGGGTAAAAGGGTCTGGACTAGGGGCCTTTTTTTAAAGCTTTAGAGGGTTTTGGTGAATGATGGAATGGTCCCCCATTTAGACGGGGTGGGTTGTGGGGAGTCTTTTAGGGACTTTGGGGGGAGCGGAAGGTTTCAGGGGTTTTTGGGGATAAAAGGGTTTGGATGTGGGGTTTAGTGTTAGGTGACGGGAAACAAACCACTTTTTGAGGCCTCGGGGGGCCCCTCTTGTAGTTTCCTTATTTTCCCTTATTTTTCTAAATAAACTTAACGCACTTTATTGTTTAAACAATTTCGGGGAAAAAAATCCTAACCCCCAAATTACCCTCTATTTCGGGCCCCCAAACCCCATTTTTTTTCCTGGTTTTGGGAGGCCCGGGGGCCCCACCCACTCCAAAAACCCTTTTTCCCCTTTGGGGATTTTTCCCCACGATACTTTGCGTAGGTTTGTATTCTATTACCGGGGGTTTTTTTTTTTAACCAATATTCATAACGCGCATTTAAATAAATAAAAATTCCATCTTTCCCGGGCCTGACTGCCCCTCTTAAAGGGTTTTTTTTAAGTCCCCCTGAAATTTATTTTTACATCAGACTGTGATCCAATAATCCTACCTCCCTTTTAGTATCTTTAAGCAAACTTGCTGTTTATCACTGCAAAATCTCACTATCCAAGCCCGGTTGATGAAAATAAAAAATAGTTTTGGACCCAAACAGACCCCTTGTGGAATCCCTTGTCACCGTTCCATTCAAAATTAAAAAACCAAAATTTTTAAAACCCTTTTTTTGGGGCCGATTATTTGGGCCAAGTTTTTGATTAAAAACGAAAAACCCTTTTCCCAATCTTTTTTCAATGTCCCTTTAAAAAAAGGTTAATTTTTAAGAGTCCTCGTGGGTTTTACTTTGCCCAAATCCCCCTTACTAAAGCCCAAGTATTTTATATCATAACCCTTTATCTTTACTCCATCCCCAAAAACTTCCCCAAAAAAAAAACCCTTAAATTAAAATTGGTGGGGCATGACCAAAACCTTTGGGTGGAACCCTGTTGTGAATCAAACATTTTTTTTCTAATTGTCGTTGGGTGGAAATGGGGGGTGGATTTTTTTCCCATTGTGGTACGGGGGTTTTTTTTGTGTTTCCCGCAGTTTGGGTTTACTTGATTTTTTTAATTTTTTTTTTTCCTTTGTAAAAACCAGCAATCGTTGTAAAACCAAAATAATAATCATTGAATTTGATTTTTCCCGGCTCACGCAATGAAAAACCTTTTGGGGAAACAAAAATAAAAAGCCATAGTTTTTATTTACCACCCAATAAAGCTATTAAAAATTCCCACTGCACTGTGCACACAAATATGGTGGTCCCCCAGTTCCCTCTCTTGGTCTCCAAATTTTTACAGCCCAAAATTTTTACTTTTGGGCAATTTTTTATCTTTGTTGTTATTTTCTACGTAGGACTTTTGGTTGTATATTGTCCACAGAATTTTGCAGAAGTTGCCTGGGTGATTTTCACAAGCACGTCCCCATTTTTTTGCCATTTTTTAATTCTTCCCAATTAAAAAATCAATAAACTGAAAAAAACGTAGAAAAATTAAATTAAATTTCGATTTGCCAAAAAAAAAAAAAAATACATAAACCGGTTTGTACAAAACAAATGCAAAAAAAACACCCAAAATTACCACAGCCCATTTATTAAATTGCTTTTCCAGCCCGGAGCCCTTTAACAAAACCCTTCTGCCTGAAATCCCCGTAACGACTGACCCTTGGGGCCGTTAACCCAGCTCTTTAAAAAGTGTTGAAAAACTCGGGATAAATTTTTATTTTCAAAACGTTTTGAATTTTTAAAATGTTGGGAAAAAAATTTCCCCAACCCCTTTAAAAGCAAAGTTTTTATATTACTGGCATTTAAGAAAGATTTTTAAAACCCCAAAAACCCCGGACGTGGGGAGGAAAAATTTTGCGAAGTGATTTTTCATTTTTTCACAAACTATAACCCTGAAAAGAAAAAATATTTAATTTTTTTAGATTTGAAATCAAGCATATCGAAAATATTTTAGGAAAAAACCTAAGGGGCTTTTTTGTAACAAAATTTTTGTTGCCCTAAATAATTCCTGGGCCCCCGGCCTTCAGAATTTCCCCAATTTTTTTTTTTTCACCAAATTTGCACGAAAAACGTGGCTTTTACTGATGGTTTATCACGAACAGCTTTTTGGTTTTTACTATATTAGGGTTTCCAAAAGCAGGGTTTTTTAGCCTTTTTTTAAGCTTAATTTACCCCCGTAAATATATATTGTACGCCCTTTTTAAAAAACCCCCAAAAATATGCTTCTGGGGAAAAAAAAATAAAAAACATGGGATATTTTTCCCTTTGGAAAATGTTTTAAAAATTTTTTTTGAGATCAAAATACGTCCCCAAAAATGATTTTAAACAACCGACTAATTTTTTTGGCCCGGTTTTTTTACGTTAATGGTCCCCAAAAATTACCTTTTTTCGCCTTTTCTTTTTTTTAGTATGTAACTTTTAAACCCTTTGCCAAATTTAACCCCTTTAAACTTGTTTAAGGCTCCCAAAAAGAGATTACCCTAAGCAGCAAAACCCCTTTTTTTTTTTTGCTTAAATGATCTTGAGATATAACAGTTTTTAATATTTTTTTCACGTTCAGGTTTTTTTTTCACTTTCATGTTCATGGAAAGTTTGTTTAATGTTTCACTTTCCCCCGGGAGCTTATTTACGCAACCCTAAAAAAATATAACTTTTTTTTCCAGCAAAAAATTTATTTTATGTCTTGATGGGGGAGAAACTATGCAAAAAATCGTATGCTTTTATTATAAAAAGCCAAATTTATTATTACAAGAGTTTGCGCATGGATGACTTTCCTTCCCCCTGGGGTTTTGGGGAAAAATAAATTTTTTTTTTTCGGAAAAAGTTTCCCTAAAAAAAACATTTATTTCCTTTATTTTTTCAATGGAATTTTTAAACTGTTAACCACAGGGGGGGAAAAAAGCCTGTTGAAAATCGTATTTTGTTTCATCTAAAAACTTTTTCCCCCAAAAAAAAAAATCCGGTTTTTTTGAGATAAAAAAAAAGGGGCAACATTTTTTTTTTTTCCCCCTTTTTCCCCAGCCCTCGTACTGATTTCATTCCACGGCTTAACGGTTTTTTTTTTTAGGGAAAAAAATGCGCTTTTGTCTCTCAGATTCCGTGTCGAACTAACGTACAATAAAAAAGCAGAGCCGACCCGGGCACCCCTTGCCGCTATCTTTTTTCCCCAGAAGGAAAAATAAACCCCACGGGTTGACCCCAAAGACCAAAAAATTTTTTTTTCCCCCCAGTTTTTAAAATTCGAAAACCCCTCCGTCCCGTTCCCCCCCTCCCCCACTAATCTCTCTCTCTCTCTTTTCTCCTTCCCCCTCCTCTCTCTCCTCCCTCTCTCTTTTCTCCCTTTCTCCTCTTTCCCCTCTCCTCCTATTTCTCTCTTTTTCTCCTTTTTCCTCCACAAAACACGTAAAATTGGAAATAAAAAATATATTTGTAAATACATGATATTTTTTCAGCCCAAATTAGAAAGTGAGAGAGAGAGAAGAAAAGAGAGAAAAGAGAAAAGGGGAGAGAGAAGGGGAGAGAGAGAGAGAGAGAGGAGGAAAAAGAGAAAAGGGGGAAGAGAGAGAGAGGACGAGACGAGTTTAAAGGGGTTTTTGGTCAGTCAGGTCAGCTGCGACCCTCTCTCTCTCTCTCCTTTTTCTCTCTCTCTCTCCCCTTCCCCTCTCCATTTTTTTCTCTCTACATCCCCCCCCCTCTCTCTTCTCTCTCCTCTTCTCTCTCCCTCTCTTTTCCTTTTCTTCTCTTTCTCTCCTCTCTCCTCTCTCTCTCTCTCTCCCTTTTCTCCCGAATAGTTATAACGTAATTTTCTTTCTTAAAGTCTGGATAAATTCATGGTGGGAAGAGAGGTTTTAAAATAGGGGGGAGTTTTGATAACAGGGGAAAAAAACCCCGGGGTAGGGGCTCACGGCCCCCTTGGGAGCTTCCTTACTTTTTTTTATGTTCTTATTCCGTTTGAACACCAACTTCCAAGAAATTTGAAAACAGGTTTTGGAAATTTCCTTTATCTACATTGGGCCAGGATTTTTTTAAAATGGTTTAAATAAACTGATTTAAAAATTTAAAAATTCAATTGTTTTTTTCAAAGGGAAGGGGGAAAATCTGAGGCAAAAAATGGCCCGGGGGTCCCTTGGGGGGCAAGTTTTTGTTTTTTTGAGGGAAAGTCTGTTTTTAACAAAGGCAAAAAAAAACGTGGTTGGGGGAATAACTATTAATTTTTTTAAAAGGGTTTTCTTTAAAATAACCTCATTTGTTTCCCCCACAAAGTTACTATAATTAAAATAAAAACCCAAACCCCAAACCCAACTTAACGTTTTTCTAACCTTTCCTAACCTAGCGGTCTGCCGAAAAGGGGGGAGCGCATGGGGGAAAAAATGCCGCCTGGACAATTTCCTTTGTTTAACAAGTAAAAAAATTTTAATTAAATCAACAATTTTATTTGCCCTTTTTTTAGTAAACAAAAATTCCCCTCATAAAAAGACAACCTTTTCCCACACGACACCGGCAGGGTTTCAAAGGAAATTTTTGGGAACACTGTTGCAGGGGGGGGCAAATAATTGACGGGTTTTTAATTGGGCCTTTGCAACTCCGTCTTTTCCCCCTTAGCTAAAAAGGGGGGGCGTCACACTAGCACTTTTTTTTCCCTCTAATTTTTTTGCAACTTTCTAAAAAATAACCCAATTTTTTTTTTCTGCAAGCCCCGGGCCCTTTCACACAATCGTTTTTCCTGCAATGCCGTCAGCTGGGTTCCCCGCGACTGTAAAAAAACATGGCTCCCCACGCCAGGGCAGGCTAAGTACCTTTTGGGCAGGCTACGCTTTGGGATAAAACTTAATTTTTGTGTTAAATTTTCAAACGTAGGGGACGCGCCAAACAAGTTAAAAAAACATACACCAAAAACACTAAAAAACATAATAGATTTAGCGGGGATCACCGCCCCGGGGTGGGAAACCGAATCATGCGAGTCATGCGAAAAACTTTTTTGCCTTTTTTTATAAAACTGGCTTTTAAAAGTATCTACATGTGCAATTTGTCCCCCTTGAAAAATTTTTCATACTTTCAAAGTATTTGGGGAATTTATATTTTTTCAAAAAAAACCCCGAAATTTTTTTTCGAATTTTCTTTTTAAATAATCACTACCGTAGAAAAAAACATTGGGAATCGCCCGTTCTACGTTTCTTTTTTATTTACAGAGGTGTGGTGGCGTTAAAACTTAATTTCTACATCCCCTTAATTTTAGGAAATTTGAAGGGGCCCATCGGAGGGGTTTGTGTCATTTTTGTGTCTTCATCCCGTGTCCCAAATTTGGGGTATAAAGAACAAATTTACAAAAATAAAAAACCCAGTGGCGACCTCACCCCATACCTATACATTTAAAATCGCCAGCTAGTATTTTTTTAAAAATCGTCACTCTGGGGAATTCAGGGAAATTAAGGTTTTAAATAAAAAAAAGTCCCCCTATATATATTAGCTGCGGAAAAATGCTTGGATATATAAACTTCCCCTGCCAACGTGGGGAAAAATTAATTTTATTCAAGTTTTTAAAAAATCTGGGAATCCTTTTGTCCCCTTTTGCCCCCAAAAAAATACCCGTTTAAATGTGTCATTTTGCGCGAAGGAAAAATGAGAAGCAAAATTTCGCAACAGGGTTTTTTTTTTTTTTGCAGGGACAAAAAAATAAAACAAAGGGTGAAACAGGGTAGATTATAAGTTATGATTTTAAACTAAACCTACTTTTTTAACCTCTTCAGTGGCACATAAAAATCATTGGATGGATAATTCTTTAAAAGTTGGCGCCTGGCGATTCACTGCCAAAGGGGGCACTTCCCTGTTTTTCCCTTTCGGTATGGATTTTGATTTTGGGCTATGAAAGGGTTTTCCCTTTAACTTTCCCTATCAAAAGAAACACGATCGTCTTTAAATCAGACTGACTGATTTAGACGGACTAATAGGGCAGAAAACCAGAAAAAACCAAAAAAAGGAGATCGTCCCAACTAGACCGGGAAAAAAAGCTAGTGTGGACCCCCCCTTTAGGCAGCCCAAATTTGGGCCCCACATTAAAAACCACAAACCATGAAATTCCTCCCTAGGTAAACCTGCTGTATGTATATCATTCATACCAGAAATTTTGGGGGGGTAGGGCAATGAAAAAACTATAAAATGGGAAAAAATTCCCGGTATTTCTGGAAAAAAATTTTTCTACCTTTGGGAAAGTTGGACTTGCAAAATAGAGATTTAGCATTTAAAAAGGTTTTTTGGGGGTTTCTTTTGCAAAGATTATATTAAATTCCCGCCTTTTTTCTAGAGGAAAAAAAAAACCCCCAATTTTCTGCAATTTAACTTGAAAATACAAGGGAAAAAATTTCAAAAGGACCCCATCCACGTGGAAAAAGTAAATTGGTTTTTTTAATAAACTATAATTTCCAGTCCATCCATTGATGTAAAAAAATGTAATGCAATGATCAATCTAAATAAAAAGTTAAATTTTTGTGCACCTGAAACTGCTGCCAAGCATCTACACAGCATAAGAAAAAAATTTAATGGTTTGAATATCACAAATCAATCATTCAGTATAGCATTAATGAAAATAATAAAGATAGGAAACAAATATAATTTAAAATTATTCAATAAAAAACATAAATAAATAAAATCATACACAGCAAATCTTACCACATGAAATACATACACATACACATGCAAATACTTTACACATGCAAATACATACACATGCAAATACTTTCCAAAGGCAAATAAAACCTATACACATGCAAATACATACCATGCATCACATGAAAATACATACACATGCTTCACATGCAAATGCATTACCACATGCAAATAAATGCACATGCATCACACATTCCTATTTTGTATCGTACTCTCCTTCATCCTGTGTCCTCCTATTGTGTTGTTTTTCCGTTCACGTCCTTTTGTCCTACCATTTCCCGGCGAATGCCCCCAATGATTGATTGATTGATCTCAGTTACTCACGTCAAACGCTTGTATACACATTTGCGTGTGTACGCTTTGCCCAGCAGCTCAGGCATGACACACTTATGAAATATAGTTTTTAGCTTTTGTGGTGATGCCTCCCATAGCTGCTCATCCGCTAGAATCCTCTGAGTAACCACAGAAACTGGGCGTCCACAACACAAAATTACTGTATTTTCTACCGCTCAGATGTATCTGCGTCTGGAATGAAAAGAAAGGGGATTTTTAATAATTTATATGGCGCTCTTATAGACTGTTCTGGTGTATGTTTGTTAACCTGAAGCACCAGCTGAAGAATGAAGGCTGTTTGTCCCTATAGTAATATGGGTGGGTTTTTTTTAATAGTAGGTTATCTGGGCTCAGGAAGACGATTTTGGTAATGGATCCTTCCCTTATTGTAACCTCACGTAATGAATGTGGACATGGAAAAAATGCATTTTTAAAGTGGGGGAAAGGGCCCCCATAAAAAACCCTACGTAAACCTCCAAAAATTTAAAATTTTTTCAACCCCAAAAGATAAGTTTATTTGGGACCCCTCTGTAAAACCATTTGCGCATATTCCCAAGGGTTTTAAAATTGACGCCTCTAACACTGAGACCCCGAAAACCGGGCTTTTTGGATACTAAACCCAAATGAATGAAAATTGCTTCAATGAAAAACCCCAATCATTGCAAATGAAATGAAAAAAGGTTTTTGCCAACATTCTTTGTATTTGAAAAGCATAATTTTAAAATATTTAATTATCACAAGAATAAAAGATTCACCACACTATATAAGGTTTTATTAATATTAAAAAAACCTGGGTTTTAATTTTCAAAAGGGGTAATTTTTCCCCATACTGAAACCTTTTTATCTCAAAACCACCCACCCTCCACAGAGGTACTTTAAACACCATACCCATCGGGTGGGGGAAAACCCCTAGGTGAGGTTTCCATGGGGGATGGATAACCCCAATCCACTCTCATCATTTTTGAAGTCCACTTGATTTTCACCCTGGCACCCTCCATACTGAAGTCGGGCCCTCTCCTCATTTTTTTGAAACCCCCAAAAAAAAAAATTTTTGGGGCCTGCCCCTGAAACCTTAATAAATACTACATATGGTTTAAACCCAATGATAAAAAAAAAAGAAAGGGGAATCAAAAAATCCCTTTTACAATATTTTATTAAATGTTATGTTTTCCCCCAAAAAATTAAATGTTCTGAAACTTTAAAATTTTTTTTTTTTTGCCCCCTTTTGAACCAACTTACTTTGTTGCCTCATTTCTGTAGAGGGGATTTTTTTTGGGTAGCAAATCCTTTCAGTAAAGAGAGGGATGGTTTAAAGGGGTTTTGGTGGACCATCAGCTTTCATATTTAGAAGCAGTTATTCTACCTGCTCAAATTTTTAAAAAAAACCAATTTTTAAAAAGCACCTGCCCCCGATTGCTTTTTCCCAAACATTACTGGCCATCATTTTCCGGGGAACAGAAAATTAGGGATTTCTCCAGCCAGATAAAAAATTTCTTAAAATCCCAAAGTAAATCTACTGAAAAACTATAGAGTGTGACGCCCCTTATCGAAAAAAAGGCCAAAAGCAACAAGCTCTTAAGAAAGTAAAAAAGGTGACTCAAATTTTTTCTTCATTGCTGCCTCTGCCACAGGCTTGTTGAGGTCGAGTAAGGATCCAGAGCCTGGAGCAGCGCGAGACAGGGCCCCGGAGCTGCAAAATCCCAAAGGGGTGCCTCCGTCCTTTGCCTTGCGTAATCTTCGCATGAAAGGGAAAGACGCCCCCGGGGAGGCCTTGCTCCTCCTTCTTTTGTCAGCGTGAAAGGGCTTCCAAAAACTTTCCAAAACCTTGATTGATAGATGCCCCTTCCCCTCTCCATCGGGCCCGGGGTGCTTTGGGGGCCTGGTGAAAGGGAACCGCACCCCGCGCGGGGGTATACCCCCGATAAAGAAAGCGCCCATTTTTCCCGTGCCCCCTTTTTACCCACCCGGGGAGCCCCCGGCGTTCATCCGACCCCTTTCGGGAACCACCCCCGGCGTCAATTTCCCAAAAAGGAGGGGGGGGGGGGGGAAATTTCCTTCTTTTCGCTGCCCGGTCACTTTTATGGTTGCGGGGATCAAATGAACCCCCCACTTTGCCGGGAAAAACCCCGCGAAAAAAGCCCCGACGCCCGGCCCCCTGAGGTAGGCCCCCCTTGCAACGGAAAGGGACACCCCCCCAACCCCAAAGGCTCCGGACTTTTTTTGCCGGGGAAAGGCCCAAAGTAAGCAACCCCCCTTTTCGAGAGTTTCCTAAATTTAGACCCACATGGGCCCTGGTGTGGCCAGTTTTTTCGCTGGGGGGGTGTAAAATCTCATGCCGACGATTGGGGGGGGCCCACCCCCCTTTCCCCTTTCCCCCTGCGTCGACAAAAAGCGCGAGCAACAAAAATTGCCCCCCGGGCCACTGGGGAGCTTGGCTGTTTCCGGGGAGTTGAGACGCCCTTTCCCCGACACCAGGATTGGAAAGGAGCGATCGACGTGACTGTTTTCCCTTTGGAGTGAGGGGCCCTCTCCCAATTTTTCCCCCCAATGTATTATGAGGGACCGTCAGACTTTTAAACCCCCGCTTTCACAGAATAAAACGTGGCGTTCCCCCCCCAAATTTACGGCGAAAGATTTGCGGATGGGGGCTTCGGGTTTATATTCAGCTCCTCGGGGTTGGCCCCGAGAAAACCCTTTCTTTTCCCCCTGTTCCAAAGGAAAGTAGAGAAACTGCACGGTCCCCCAACCTTCCGGGTTTGACAAGGGGGTGCTGCTGGGGCCCGGCGTCACAAGTTTTTTTAAGCCCCCGCTTTTGGGTCGTTTTTCGGCTCGGTGGGGGGGTTAATTTCCCCCCCGCTTTTGGGAGCCCCTTTGAGTGGGGCCGGGGCTACTGACAGGGGGTGTGCCCGCTGCTGGGGATTTTTCCCAAATTCCCCAGTCGCCGACGAGTTGCGGCTTCCCTAAAGGGGCCCCTTTTCCGGGGCCCTTTAAAGTCCCCGGGCCGCGTGGCTTTTTTTGCAAAAACGGGTCCCCCCAAAAGCAGTTTTCACGGGAAACAACGCCGCCCCCCTCCGCCCACGTTTGGGCCGGCTCGCGCGGGCGAGGGGGGAAATCCTTGTCCTCCGCCCCCTGGGCATTAAACGCCAGGGCATTTGCATGGGGCCCGTCGAACAGGGTTTATTTATTTTCCCCACCAAACTTCTTTGCCGCTCAAATTTGAAAAAGAGGTAGTGCCCTTCTTGTTCTTCCGGATAAGGGCCCTATTTTTTTATGCAGCTTTTTGGATCTTCGGGCCAAACCCTTTTCAATTCGTTCATTGGGGAAATTTTTGCCCTTTGCCCAGGGGCTTCTTTTAACCCTGGGGGGAACCTCGTGTGCCGAAAAAACGCGGTCGTCTTATTCTTTAAAAATCAGCTTTGTAAATAACCCCCCCCAGGAATTCTCTCGGGAGAAGGTATTGGGGCTCCAGGGAATTTTTTTTCCCCCGGGGTTTGGGGGGGCCCCAAGGGGTAAAAACCCCCCCTTTTTTTTTCGTATTATTTGGGTTTCCCATCCACACAAAGACAAAAAAGCACGTCCCGGAAAAGAAAATTTTTATACTTTTTTACGGATGGGAAAAAGATTTAATTTTATCATTGAGAAAATTTTTTACAATTAACTTAGAAAAAGGCCCCTAATAAAAGGGCCACCCCGGGCATTTGTTGTTACAAAAACCCTCCCTTTTCCGTTTAGGGACTACATTGCCTTCAGGGGGAAAATTCCGGTCCCCTTGAAGGGACCCCGGTTAAATGTTATGCTAATTTTTTATAAAAATTTTGGCTACAGTGTTTTTTTTTATGAAGTGTAACGGAATCCCCAATGGGGGGCACTATTTTTTTCAACTTTTTTAATTTTTTTAAAGACCACCCTAAGTGATGGCCCGGGCGGGTTTTCAGATCGCCCTGAACGTACCGCCGTGATAAACAGGAAAAACGTTTTTTCGCCCGGGGGGGACATTATATGCTGATATTCATGAACTCACTAAAAAGCGGATGCTTGGGTTTTTGGGCCCCGTAAACAAAATTTTTTCTATGCTAAAGCTATAAAACAGGAAACTGGGCCCCCTAAAAAACATTAAATGTTTTCCCAAAGTTAATTTTAATATAAAAACTAAATACCCTGGGAGGGAAAAAATTTTTTAAAATACTAAAACCCTTTTTTCAATGTTTTAAATTTCCCAAAACAAATAAAAATTAATTGTAAATTCAAATACATTTGAAAAAACACAAATTTTATTAAAGCCATGAATTAAATAAACATTAAAATTTTCCCAATAAGGGACCTAGTTTCCCAATTTTAGTATTTTAAAAAATTTAATTTTTAAAATCTCCAGAGGTACCAAAAATTTTGAAATTTTAAATTTCCAAAAATCCAAAATTCGAAAAAGTTTGCACAACCCCTTTCAACCAATATGAAATTTCCCTTTGGGGCTAAATACATATAAGAAATGGCTGGAGGAAGCACCGATTAATGTGCCTGATGGAAAAACAAAATCCCCGACCGCTTTTCAGAAACAGGAAAAGGATTTTATTGAATTTATTATAGTTTTTTTTGGCCCCCGCAAATTTCGGGGTTATTTACGGCCCCGCTTACAAAAGATACATGTAAAGGGAAAAAATAAAAAACAAAATTTAAGATAGAATTAAAAACAAATTTAAAAATTAAAGAAAAACAAAAAAAGAACATGAGTTCCTTAAAAAAAAAAAATAAGTTAATTTTTAAAAAACATCATAACTTGTTTAGAAGGCCCCCCTTCTCAAAAAATGTATGGACCCTTTATGTCCCCCGGGGAAAAAACCTTTTTCTCCCAAAGCCAGGGGAGAAACGGGTAAGCACTGGTTTTGACCCCCCGACACCGGGGGAAAAAATTTTCACACTAAGGGCCCCCAAAACTGGGGGCACTGACCAGCAAGTGCCGCCCCAGTTTTTAAAGGGGGGCCCAAAAAATCCCTCCAGTAAGGAGGGTTTGGGCCCCCCCCCATGGGAAAAGGGAAACCCCTTGGGATAAAAGAGGGGGTTTTACCAAAACGCAATCCCTGCCCAAGGGGAGTTTCCCCCCTCCGGGAGGACCGCATAGCCCGTCCTCGATACTTTGGCGGATTTGGGGCGCAGTTTATTTTGCCCATAGAACCCAACGTTCTTGCCAAAAATTGTGAAATGATCTATGGATTTTGGCCCAGCGTAGGTTTCCCTACCCGGGACTCAAAATGTGAAAAGAGCTGGTTTTTTTTAACCCGCCCGCTTTTTCCAAAGGGATCAGCTTTTTCCCCTTACCGGGAAACACACTTTTGGGGGTTAAAAAAGCTTTTAACCTCCGGGGTTTTCCCCAAAACAAGAACCAGGGGTTTGCCGGGTTGGGGGGAGTTTTTAAAATTACCCCTGGGGGTTTAAAGGGGGGCCACTACAAGAATCACCCCCAAAAATTTGAAAAAAACCGGGGGAGGGAAAATTTTCGGGGAGCTATAAAATTGGACAATTTCCCTAAAAGCAATGGGGAAACACTTGGGAAGGGTAAAGGTTTAAAACATTGGGGAATAGGGCACCGTTTCCAATATGGTTGCAATTTGGAACAATAGGTTAAAGAAGGGAAAAACCGGAAACTTGGGGGGTCCCATGGGGAAAAGTGGGCAAAAATTGGGGCCCAGCCAAATGGGAGAAAGAATTTTTGGGGGGGAAGGGTTTTAAAAAAACCACCTTCTGGGGGAAAGCCTTGGACCGATGGCGTCCCTCAAACGGGGCTTGGCTAAAAACGGGGAAGGATTGGGTTAAAAAGCTTTAATGGGGGAAAAAAGGGGGGGGGGTTGGGGGGGGGAAACCTTCGGGGCCCCCTGTGTTTCGACCTGAATAAAAGACCGGGGGCAGAAGCAAATTGAGTGGGAAAGGGGGAAACTTACCCAAACTTAACCGAAAGGGGGAGGGAAGAACCTTTTTGGGGGGGAAGGGTTTTCCCCAAAGGGAATTTTGGGAGAAACCCCCGGAAAACCCCGGTTTGGCCCGCGGGCAACCAAAACAAGGGGTGGAACCCCAATAAAGCCTTTGCCCTCGAAAGGGGGTTTGGAATTCCCCTTTCCCCCATTTAAAAATTGGCCGAAAAAAAAAAAAAGCGGGGGGATAGGGGGGTTTTGGGCGATACCCCCACCCTTTCGAAAAGGGGCTTTCGGGGGAAAATCATGGGGGAACCCCATCCAACAAAGACGGGAAGGGAGGTAAACCCCCGTTCCAAGGGCCCCATTGTCCAAAAATGGTCCAAAGGGGGGTTTCTTCCCTTACATTATTCCTTCCCCAAAGGAAAAGTAGGGTTTGGGGGGGGATGAATCACCCCCCGGGTTTGCAAAAATGAACCCGGTCCAGCTCCGGGGAGGGGGCCCCCGAAGCCCCGAATTGGGTCCCAATTTACCTTTTCAAAAAAAGAAAATTAAAAAGGGGTTTTTTTCCCTCAACCCCATTCCTTGGAAGGGGGGGCAAAAGGGTTTTTAAAAATAACCCGTAAATTGTTTAAAAACCAATCCCCAAAATTTTTTGGGCCATTCAAAAAACCTTTTACCCAAAAAAGGAAACCCCCCCCTTTTTCCCCCAAAACCGGGGGGCCACCTGGGGAAACTGCAAAAGAAGATTGAAAAATCCCAAATTAAAGGGGGCTAAAACCCCCTGGAGGAAAACAACAAAACCCATTTAGCCCGGAACAAATACAAATTGCTACCGGGGGGCCCCCAACCGGGGTTTTTCGGGAAGTTTTTTCCCAAACTCGAAAAGAACCCGGTTTTGGAGGAAACCCGGAAAGGAAAACCAGGAAAAAGCCTTCCGGATAAATGATTTCTTTCCCCGGTCCCCAAGCCCGGGGAAAAAATTTTCCCGTTGAAAAAATGGGCACATTTTTTTCGAAACTTCCCCCAAAAAGGGGGTTTGGGGAAAAAAGGGGGTTCCGGTTTGTGAGTGGTTCCTTCCCCCTTAGGGCCCGGGGAAAAAATTTTTCCCGGGCCCCAAAACCCCCTAAGGGAAAGGTTTTTAACCAGCCTTTTTAAAAATTAACAAAAGAGGGCAGGGAACCGGGAATTGTTCCCTTTTGAGTTCCCCCCGGCCCAGGGAAACCGGGACCCCCCACCGCCCACCCCCCACCTTCCTCTTAAATCCTTCTGGGAAATTTTTTTATAGATATTAAAAAGGGTTAAAAAAAGGCAGGAAGAACGTGTTTTTGGGTCATTTGTGGCCCCCAAAGGGCCAAAAAAGGGTTAAATTTTTCTCACCCCCCTTTTAATCTTAATTCCCCCAAAATCCTTTTTTGGAAATGTCAAAATTTTTTTAGCCTTAAAAGGGTTTAAAAATTGGGAAGGAAAGTTTTTTTTCCTTTTTTCAAAAGGGTAAAAAGTTTTAAAATTAAGGGCCATTTTTCCTAAATTTAAAACAATTTTTTTTTTACCTTAGGATTTCCAGATTTTGGGAATTTTTTAGGGCCAAATTACTGAAAAAAGTAAATAAAATAGAGTAAAAAAGTATTTACATTTTTATATTATATGTATATTAAATACAATGTATTAAATCTCATTAAGTATTTAATTACTCTATTAAATACATGAAAACTAATGTATTAAAAAATAGATTTTTTAATACACAAATTTTATTAAATACAGCCCAGTCTGGCTATATATCTATCTAAACTGTCTTTCCCAAGAATCCAGGAACTCTTTGTCCAAAATAAATGTTAAAAGTAAATTGAATCAAATTATTGTTATTTTCCTTATTTAGAGGTTACATTATACATACTAATTATTGATAAACAAATAAAAAATGGCCTACGCCACATAAAGCTTTATTTTTAGGGGTCTATGCTGTACGGTAGGGGTTACGAATTGTAAAAAAAAAAAAATGGCCACCCCCAGGGCGGATTTATTTGGGTGCGGGGCCCTAGGCGGTGGGAGTTGCAGGGCCCTGAATGAAAGGTGGGGTAAAATTATAGTCCTTTCCTGCCATCATTATGTTTTCTTTTTTCTCCAGACCTTCACAGACCCCTTCATATACCTCTAAAACGTAATTATAAAGAGGGGAGAGATGCCCCCTGAAACCCCCCCTCCCCCTATATAACCCCCGCCCTGGACCCCCCAAAAAAATTTTCTAACAAACCTCACTACAACCAAAAAAAATTCCAACGAGATAAAGGTGGGAAAGGACTAAAATTTTTACCATTTGGGGTGGGTTTTTTAGAAATTTTTTTTTTTTTTTTTTTTTTTTTTTAATCCTCCCCCACTTTATAAATTTTTTAAGGTATCTGAAGGGTTTTTGGGAAGGCTGGAGAAAAAAAACCCCTTTAATGGGGGGGGGGGAAAGGGATTTAAAAATTTTTACCAATTGGGTTTTCAGTTTTCATATTATTTTTAATTAAATTTTTTTCCACCCATTTTTTTACATTATTGGTACAAATTTTTGTGGCATTTTAGGGTAATGAAATGTAACGGTTTTCGAGCAAAAAAAAAATGCCAGCATTCGTTTTTCATTGAAAAAATTTTTTTTTCCTCTGGGGTGCGGGGCCTTTGGGGGGGGCGGGGCGGGGCCATGCCTACTCGGTCCCCCCTAAATCCGCCCGGGCCCCGACGCCAAGGAACTTTATTTTAAGGGGTCTAGCTGTACGGTAGGGGGTTTAAAAATTTAAAAAAAAAAATGGCCGAGCTATAGAAATTTTTTTTTGGGGGGTCGATGCTGTAGGGTTAAAATTGTCTGAGAATGGACAAGTAAAAAAAAAAACCGAAAAAAAAAAAATACGGGATTTTGGCCGGTATCGGTTACCCGGGGGGTTTTAGGACGACCGGTATTATTCCCGTAAACCGGTATCGGCAATACCGGTATTTTCTTGATACCGCACAACCCTAGTCTCAGAGTACCCTGTAACATGTTTCAGGGCAGCAGTAAAGCTGTAAAACATGAAAATCAAATAGAGAAAGCTTAACCTGTTCGTAAGTTATCTAAGTAGTATATTCTTTGATGTGCATGTTTTACAGCATTACTGCTGCCCTGAAACAGTTACTCTGCGACACTTATTATTTTATGAGAGTAAGTAGTTGCACTGGTATCCTGACAAAGGACACTGACTGTACCTGATAAGAACCCTAGTTTTTAACGTGGATATTTTAAGCTTATGAGTAACTATTAATAATTGTAACGGTTCTCAGGGAAAGCTAGCACCTCGATGTTGTCTTTAACATGTATCCGGGCAGCAGTTAAGCTGTTTATCCAATAAAATAAGAGAGATAATGGAGGGGTCCACCGGATTTTGCGCTGACAACATTTTGCACGACGCCGGATTGTTTTACAGATCTTTGTGTCTGTTCCTGTTGTCTGTGGTGTCGTTCATTTTGTTGTATTATTTGTTCCTGTTGTCTGTGGTGTCGTTCATTTTGTTTGTGTGAAATTTGTTAAACTTGTAGTTCTTTCACTTGCACTCTCCCTCAGCAGTTCTAATTGGGCGATAACATTTTCTCCCTCTCCTTCAGTCGTATTACGCTTTTTTCCCCGTGGTGATGCCACGGGAGAAAGTGGTTGCGATGATGGGTTGACGTTGATGGCTGGCTGATGGAGTTGGAGGGAGTTGGTGGTGGGTGACTCTCCTGAGGATGATGGCACTGAAAAATTAAAGATATAACATAGTTTAATCAAATGAATTTTGAAAGCTTCAATGACTGGTTATAGAAAAAAGAATGAGCAAACCCTAAAATGAGGCATTTTTATCAAAATAACACATGTTTGCCGGTCATATAAACTCACAGTACAGCCTGTGGTCAGCCATGAAAGGAGAAGAAACAAAAAGAAGTGGTATTCAAGCTATGACATGACAGGTTACATTACAGAAACATTGCAGTTGATTTATGATATCTCTTTTGAGCCTATTCATTTAAGTTTCAAAGAAGTAACAAGACTAAAGGCCCCCCTTTTCCTATTCCCCTACCCCCAAAAAGTTTTTCACCTTGCTCCTTTTTTTTTAAGTTGCCTACCCAAACACACGTTCTACAATTAAAGTGGTTAAACCGAAACTTTTAACATTCTCCCGTTCCGATGTTTTAAATAACTTATTTTTTCCCTTTATCTCCGATATCATGAAAAATGAAACCCAGGGAAGACAAAGATAATACAGGGACTATTTTATAATAAAATATAATGTCCCCCGAAGAGAGGACTCCACAGCACGGGGAGTGAGATAGGGGCAAGGGCCATGACTCATCCATGAGCCAAAAAGTACTGCCATGCCTCCTCCCTCGTCCATTATTTTTTCTTATTTGACCTTGTACCTGAGAAAGAAAAAGATTGCATTTTTATTACTATTTAATTAAAAAGGTAAAAATTGGAGGAAATTAAATTATTTTTTTACTTGCTTCTGACTTATGCCCATGCCTGACCCAGCCCGTTAAAAAATCCATTGTGAAACAATAAAAAATAGTATGGATAAGTCTTGCAACCAATGGTTTTAAGACTGTTTGTATGCAATAAAACACCTTTGCTTCAAACCGCCCTTTGCGTACACATGTCCCCATTGACAGTGTACCTGCGTTTTTCATCATGTTGGCGATCTTCGCCAAGCATATTTTTTTTGTGCTTTTTTTGCCCCCTTGCCGTCTTAAAGTTTGCCCCTAGAAGCAGCCTGCTTCATAGTTTTTTCCCCATTGTCTGTAATCAAATCGAGATATGAAATGCAGACAATTTATGAGCAGCCTTATTTCCTAAGAAAATTGACAAACTATTAGTACATGTAAATGTTTTTCCTACATGTAAAGTAAATGGTGAAAAAACACTCATGGGATTACTTTGCCCGATCACCCACCTACAACTACCCCAATTAATGCCCACAAATAACAATAAATGTAAATTGAGATGAAAATCTTACCATTTGGGGGTTTTGTTTGAGCCCCGGGTTGTTTTAAAAAAATTGGGGGAAACGGTTTAGGGACTGCCCAAGCCCAAAAGTTGGGGGTGGGGCATGGGAATGGTGACGTGGTGCTTTTGTGACAGAAATCCCCACGATTTTCCCCCCGATTCGCGGGCCTTAAAAAAATCGTTTTTCCCGTGGGTTCAAGTTAACCCGGGAAAGGGGAAAATTTAGGGGCCCAAAAGGAAGGGTTTCAGCGACCCCAGGGTTTTGGAAAATTCCCCA
>JACEEZ010013141.1:25000-75540 GCA_016584305.1 Chionoecetes opilio | reverse complement strand
CGTCCCTTAGCGACCGTAATCTGGGTGGCCATTGGTCATCGTGCCCACGACCGCTTCAGCAGTCATCTCGTCACTGCCTTGCGCTCGTCTTTGCAAACACGGGCGTGCCGTTGTCCTGAGGACTGACGGCGGGCCGCAGTTCACGTCGTCAGTGTTACGCCAGCCCCATCTGGCTCGATGGGGGCTGGAACACCGGGTGACGTCCCCATATAACCCTCGGGCCAATTGACACGCAGAAGCTGCAGTTAAGACCGTCAAGAAGCTGATAATTACAAAAACGAGGGCGGGACACCTAGCGAGGATGACTTTGCCCGTGGATTGCTGGAGCTGAGAAACACTCCTCGCTCCGATGGGAGATCATCAGTCCAAGTACTGTTTGGTCATCCATGAAATCAGCAGTACCCGCAAATCATCGCTTGTTTGCCACGGAATGGCAACAAGCAGCTGACGTATGTGACGCCACCGCTGAGCACCTCAAAAGTAAGGCCAAGGCACAACACGATTTCACGGCTCGACAGCTTCCACGCCTGCATCTCGGTGCGTACGTCGACGTGCTCGACCACGCGACCGGTCGATGGGATCGTGTAGGCGTCATCGCTGGCATCGGATCGCGTAGAGACTACCTCATCAAGATGGGCAGTGGCCGCATCCTTTGGAGGAACAGGAGGTTTCTCGGCCCCCATCATCCGATGCTGGCGGAGAGCGTCCCTCAGTCTACATCTGCGGCGAAAGCTCTAGCGGGACATGACAGCGCACGGGATCCGGTACCACGCAGAGCACCGCGTGTAGATACAGAGGAGCATCCAAACGCCACACGCCGTAGTTGTCGCCAGCGGCGACCGCCAGAGTGACTGGAGATGCGATGGGGGACTCAGACATATAACTAGGAGATAAGTTTAGACATCACAGAGTCCAGATGTCTTGGGGGAGGTGTACGATAGTTTTTATGAGGTGAATGTTTAGGAGTGAACGAGTGTTATTATCTCCTGTGTGGTTCGAATGTGAATGATTCCGTTTCATAGCACGTGATTTCCTGAGTGCACATATCACGTAGCTTTACTTTGTATCCTGCCGCACCGCTGTACATACCTCACCAGTAAACAGCACCCTCAAGATTTATTTCTCTACACCGTCGGGATAGAACACTCAGGTGTCACTGATAGCGTCTTCAGGCAAGTCTGCCAGGGCTGCGTTTAGTAGGGCAAGGGCACGCGTGCACACACAGACGCTCGGTGACGTAGACATATATTATGTGTAGCGCAACCCTCGCACTACAGCCCGAGGAGGTGAATCGCCACTGAGTTGTCAACTCGCACCGCAATAAGGGTATGTAAACAAAGGGCAAGGAAAGCCCTCTTCTTCTCTGTCCTCGTCTTGCCTTCTTAATATTTCCTTTCCTGCCGCTATAACTTTTGCTGTATCAAATAAGGGTCACCCAACAAGTTATTCTGCGACAAAGGGAATCGCCACAGAGATACATTTCGGCAGCTGCTTTCTTGGTATGAATTACTAGCAATGTAAATTGTGAAGCGTTCAGTATCGTTCACTAGGGAGGGTGGGGGGAATGGGGGAGGGTAACCGCTACTGAACGCAGCCGTGGTAGGTGTCACTCGGGGTATTTAAAAAGTAAATTCTTCAGTGCTTGAGGTGCGTTATGTGTCAGAAGTGATGTGGAACAGTGGAGGCTGGCTGACAAAGTGGATGGCACAGGTGAGGTGGAAGGTGCTGCAGAAAACTCCGACAATGTATGCAAGGAGCGCACAATGTCGGATAATTCGAACTTCTGTTCGGATTATGGAAAGTTGTTTGAAAATTCGAACTGGACCTGAAACAAGTCTAAATCCGAATTTCTAATTATACGGGTTCGAATTAGAAAGGGTTTACTGTACCAAACAATGGACACTTCAATTTCCTATTTAGCCCGTCAAATTGAAGGTCAAGTCTATATGCATATACACTCGATCCTCAATCTAACGGACCTCAGTTAAAAGGACTTCGGATTTAGCGGACTCCATCTGCTAAATCCTACACCTCTGCCGGGGTGTAGTGGCTAGCGTGCATAGCTACGAATCTGCGGGCCCTGGTTCGACTCTGAGCCAGAGCAAGTCGGCGGCCAGCCCAAACAATTCATATTTCCTTTCGTGGTTGATAAATGGGTACCTGGCGAAACCTGGGGAAGGTAACTGTGGTAACCCGGATGTCACACTAGCCCTGTGTCCTGGGGTAACGGGATCTCACCCACCACAGACTCAAAGGCTAATCCAACGGAGATGGGCACCGAGGCCACGCACAGCATAGCGTATGCCTCCATCTTTACCTACCTTTACCTATCTGCTACTGGACAAGCGGACCAAACCATTCAAAAAGTCCACTGCTTGAAAAATGTGCCAGCTAGGTCGCAGGGCGAGCCAGTGTGGGTGTTCCCGCCAATCCAGCATGTAGTGTCAGTCGCTGTTTAACTCCCGACCTAGCTACACTGTCCGGTTCGTTTTGTGATGCTATGTTTATCAGGATCACTGACTCTCACCTTCACTCTCAACCAAGCCTGTCAGCACACTTGAGTCTCAAGCCACACCCGCCAAGCAACACGTAGTCGCCAATCCCACATGCACTACCTCACTTCCACACACAAGCTCACCTTTCTATACCGTTTAAACTAGAGGCGTCTGGCTGTACAGTACTCCCAAGTATAGGCCACGTAATGGTGGTAAGAGGCAAAAGGCATCAGCAACAGCGGTAGCATGAAACGCTCGACACAACTGCTGACCAGCTGTTACCTAGTCACCACTCTTCGCACATATCGTTGCCCTCATACACACCGCCCCATCTTCATCACCATTCATAAGCAGTAGCCAGTGAACACAGTGTGTAATTGAAAGTGTTGTGCAGTGCAGTGACAGTATTGCGTGTTTCATGTGCACTTAGTGGCATCTCGATTTTTTTTTTTTTTTTTTTTTAAGTTGAAGCTTATAGCGCCAGTAGGCTATTTATTATATCAGTCTGGAGGAACGTGAGGGTTGGCCCTCCACCCGTTGATTTACGCAGGCTGGATTTTTATAGTGACACCTGTGATGTTATAGGTGAAGGTTCGTTTTCTATGATGGTCTACCCTCAGTTTTAGGCACACGCTGCTACCTGCTGTCCCACCGCCGCACTTGAAGTCGCAGTCGACGGAACAGGAATGCCGCATGCGGGTTTGCTTCTGCCACTTGACGATGGATTTACATTTACTCTTTGGTGGGACTTGAACTCGGGACCTTGTGCTCACCCCTCAGGCTCTTGTCGGCCATGTTAAAAATGGCCGAATGATGGACAAAGATGGATGAAAATGGTACAAATCAGTACCTTCAGTACCTCTGTTTATCAGAAGCACTGACTTTGACATCCTCCCTCAACCCAGCCTGCCAGCACACTGAGTCGTGGCCACACGATCTGAAGGACCTGGGAGTGATACTACAATGAAACCTACAACCAGAAAAACATATAGACAAAAATATTTGGAGATACATACAGGATGTTGAATAATATTAGAGTGGCATTTCATTATATGGACAAAAAATATGATAAAAGATAATTACTAAATGATCCGACCAAAAATTGAATATGCTGCCATTATGTGGTCCCCATATAAAAAGAGGCATGGGAAAAAGTTGGAGAGGATACAGAAAATGGTATAGGGCATGCTCTGCCCTAAAAAAATGCTCTAGTTTGGGACAGATCATGGTCATAAAGATCATATCATCATTGATATTGGGGAGGCGTAGCGGAGTGGTTAGCGTCTCCGACTGGCGTTCTCGGTGACCCGAGTTCGATCCCCGAAGAAAACCAAAACCTTTCTGCAACGTCGATTGGCCTAAGAACACCCACATGCCCTGCCCATCAACTCTACCTTCGATTGCGAGTGCATCGAAAGACACAGGGAGGCGGCATGAGCCTCTAATCACAGGCGTCACTATAAATATCCTGCCTGCGCCACCACGGGCGAGGACCAACTATCACATCCCTCAAGTGAACCTCCAGAGACTACCATCCGAGCCCTGGATCACCACTGCCTACAGGCGCTATAGGCACAAATGAAAAAAAAAAAAAAAAAAAAAAAATCATCACCATATCCTTATCCATGTGAACAAACGATGTTCTGTTATTCATCACGAGCTTATATGTGGCACCAACTATCCTGTTCATGTGTTTCTCGGGAGATAAGTTGTCTTGAATTAATACTCCAAGGTCTTTCTCTTCACTCGCCTTAATGATAAGCTCATTTCATAATTTGTGACTGTAAAGTATCCTCTTTGTACTTCTTCCAAATTCTAAAAATGTTCTTATCCAAATCCTTCTGTAGCAATATGCAATCTTCCTCCTTTTCTATCATTTTTATAATCCTTGCATCATCCGCAAATAAGCTCACATAGCTTTTTAATCTATCTGCCATGTCGTTAATGTAGATCAAGAACATAATCAGTGCTAACACTGAACCTTGAGGTACACCGCTTAATACACTCTTCACCCCGAAACACAGTCCTTAATCCGCAGTTCTCATACATGTCTCCCTTTCAAAAAAATTAAATCCAATTCAAAATATTTTCATCCAGTCCACCTTTATGTTCCGATTTCCACAATAGCCTTTCGTGAGGTATCTTGTCAAAGGCTTTTTTTAAGAATCCAACTAGACACAATCCACTCATCCGTCTCTTTTTTGCGTTACATCAATTGCTCTGGAATAAAAGCAATGCAAATTAGAGAGACAAGAGCTTCCAGCTATGAAGCCAAATTGGTTGCCTGATAATATTTACATCTCTTTTAGGTACCTAACCCATCTGTCACTTATTATTTTTTCACATAATTTGGCCACAACACTGCTAAGTGACACTGGTCGATAATTCAACAGGTCTGTCTTCTTGCTTGCTTCCTTTATAAACGGGAACTATATTCGATCTTTTCCAAACTTGTGGGACTTTTCCTTCCCTTAATGAGCACATTAATCTATCTACTCGATAAAACCTAATAGACAACTATCTCCTCTTCTTCAATGACACTTAACTGTCTCCCTCTTCTACAATGAACATTCTTGGACTATCCTTTACTAAAATCTAAACTGGAAATCTCACATCTCATTTCCTGCTAAAACAGTTTCTAAGAAGTTAGGTGTCCCGTATCTGCGTCCTTTTTTTTCTCCCTCACAGTTGCTTGATCTGTACAGGGCCTTATCCGCCCACGTATGAAGTTTGTCTCACATATTTAGGGGGGATCCACTCATACAGCTCTCCTGAACAGGGTTTGAGTCAAAAGCTTTTCGTCTCATCAACTAAAAACTCCCTTCCTCTGACTGACTGTCTTCAATCTTTAAATCACTGCCGCAATGCTGCTTCTCTTGCTATCTTTTACTGTTATTGTCATGCTCACTTCTTCTTTTTCTGTTTACGTCAGTTTTTTCCCATAATATTTATGAGGTTAGATAAATATTATATGCTTCCGGCTCAAGCAATACCCACCCCGCTATCCTGAATTTCCTTCATTATTGTCACTTAACATCACTTATTGCCGCATATGTAATACCTAATAATCTTGTACTTATACTTAAATACATATTTGAAAGAATATTTTGAATATATCTATTAATCCCTCCAGATTAGGAATGTAATAAAAAATCATCGAAGGTTGAGGTGAAGACACGGGTGTACAAAGGTCTTCAACCTTGACCGCCAACCTTCCTCGCTGCTCTTCATTCCAAAACAAACCCCTCTTATGGTAAGCGAAGGTCTGCCGTTCGTCGTTCGTCGCTCTACCGTCATGACTCTCGGTACGGGCCTTTATCTCTCCATGTAATCCTAGCCATATACCACGACATTCACCGATTTCATCCACTAACACATCCTCCAACATCTTTGTCAGAGCCCATGTTTCAGAACCATACATCAATACAGATCTTATACATGCTTCTAATACTCTTTCTCCGTTTTGTCAGTGAAATAGGTGGAAATTTGAATATCCATCGGATAATCCACATTTTTCAAAATCATCTATAAATCTATATCTTTCTCACTTACGTTGTTTGCCACTTTTATCATAATGGTCATTACATGTTTCATCTCATTTGACCCTTTAGCAATGTTTTTTAAAGTTTTCTCTCTTTACCTAATATGATTAATTTGTTTACGAATGAGTTTGAAGAAATAGGTAAACAAAATTAGATATATGGTTTCATGTAGAGGAATGCAAGAGTAACATATCAATATGAATAATTAGACATATGGAGTGATTAAAAAGCGTACATAAATTACCAAATTGTACTCAACACTCTTGAGATATCAGAGTAGATATTGTACTGTTCAGAGTAGATATTCACTGTACTTCAAAGGTTGTTCTTACCTTTCTTTTTTGAGAAGACACCACTACTGCAGCATTTGTGAACCAAGAGGCTGGGTAAACATCTTTCTTTAGAGCTAACATGTCCTCCACTTCCCTCACACTGGTCAGCTCCACAGGGGTGCCCTGCTCTACCCTGAAAATAAGTAAGGTTACTCAAAATACAGCAATTATACACTAGTCATGACAATTGTATAGGTGTACATTATTGGTGTTAGGATAACTATTTCATTTATAATATGGCCATTAGCTTTAGCAGCACCAGAAATTAGCCCAAAAAATCGCCCTCAATAAAGTTGGTATGCAAGCCTGAGAAACATCATCATCAACATCAGACAGTGAGTACAGTTTGCATTTGCCCCCAAATGCAAAATCGCCATATGCAGGTAAAGAGAATAACTACATAATGGAAAAAAATACCACTGGTTTTCTAGATATAACTTGACCAATTTTCCACATATGGTTTGCCATTTTTTGGCATAAATCATCACACGTCCTTTCATACATGATTCTAACTTATAATGGAGAAGAACAACACAGAAATAATAATTAGAGCACCATTTACTGCATAAGTGCATATACCTTCTGAATACACCTACATCTTGTTTAAACGCATAAGTTACATTCCTAGAAAATCATGCGTTAAACAAAAAAAATTTTTAAAACCATTCATGTATTCCCATTGATTTCATAAATTTAAGAACAATTTTGAGCGCAACTTCAAATTTTTCATGTGCCAAGCAAATTTTGGTATTTCGTTTTTTAGTTGCTCAACTTTTTTTGTACAGGGAGGTTGCGTTATAAAGGTTCAAGTGTATACATGAAAATGCGAGTCGAATCTGGCTGTTTTGGGAAACACCAAAAGCAGTAACTCACAATGTCCAGATGTCACCTCACTTATCACACTTCTGGCTCTACTTCCTTACCATGAATGATCTTAGTGCACCAACCACAGCAAAAGCCATTCAACAAGGACAGATCCATAGACCACTGTATACCTGGGCTGCGTTTGAGAAGAAAAATTTGAGCGGCTTGCGCGTTCAGTTTCTGTACCCCGCTTCAAACGTTTTGGGGCGCCTCGCAGTGGTATGAAACAAATCCCCCCCGTTACCAGGGAAAAACAACGCGCCAAGCTAACTTGGATTTTTTGACCTCACCTTTTTTCCTCTAGCCCTTATTTGCCCACGCACATACGGAAGTGTAAGGGCGTACGCTTATACCGACGACTATTGATTATTGTTGTAATGGAATTGTCGTGAGGAGGGTGAAATCTTAATCTCGGGCACCGTCCCCAAACTCCCGTCATAAAACTTATGCCACTGCCCTTTTGTCGCCGGCGCTAAATATTACTAATTTTAGCATCATATAGACTTGTATGTGCCACTAAAGACGGGTACAAAAATAAAACTACTGTGATTCTTTTAGGGGCACATACATTTTCTAGTGAGCAAAAATTCGTATTAATGGCGCCTGACACATATTTGCGTGGCGATATAGTGTTTTTGGGCGGTAGGGTGTAGGGATACGTGAACGGTTTTATAAAACTGTCGCCAATGGGAATTCTCGCAGAAACCCCAACTGAGACCTGCCCGCCGACGTGGTACACTCGCCGACGCGGAAATTTTTGGAACATTTCCCCTTTGGGAATAAATAAAAAATGGGAAAAAAGTGTTTTTTCATTGTTGGAAATTCACCATCCCCCCTGGTATGTAACTCTGAGCAAAAATAGGGGAAAAAGCTTATTAATGTATATATTGTTACTAAATATCAAGATCAAGACGGGAATGCGACAAAAATAGGCAGATAAGAAAATATGACAGTTTTAATATGATTTGACTGATGCTTCAGTTCGCTTTAATGTAAATTTATGTATAAATTGCTGTTATGTATATGCGGTTTTTTTTCTCCCTAACTAAAGATTTATGTACCATTTTATGCTAACCGCCACTTTAGAGAAAATCAAAGGCATATTTTTACAGCAACAACTTCAAAGAAAGTCCCCTTGTTTATATTTTTTTTTTGTAAAACATTATTTTGTTTTCAATTTAAACAAAATTAAATTTCCCTAAACGAAACCCAAATTCAAATAACCTGTTTTTTCAACTAAAAAATCTGGATTTTTTAGTAGCTGTTTTTAAATTATCATGTATTATCACAATCATTGCTGCCCATATTACCATCGGGAGCTGAAATACCTCCCCGCCCCCTCCCCCGGGGCCCCTGTATAGTGATTGCTCCTAATAGTAAAAATAAAACCCAAATAAAACCCCATTTTTACCTAAAAACCCAAACCCTACCCAAAACTGGTGGGGGAAAAGGGGGTATTTAAGTTAAAGGGGGTATAAGTATTTCTGTATAATGAAAAGGTATAAATATTGAAATCACAGCAAAAAAAAAGGGTAAATAGCATTTTCAACCAATACTCCCTATTGACCAATCCCTTTTCTAAAAACTGGGGGGGCTACACCCCCGACCTAAACAACCCCTATTTAACCTGGGCATTGATTAAAAACCCTTAGTTCACTGAGGCGGGGCTTTCGCTCACCATAGCCCCCCTTTTGTTTTTTTTTTTTTAATTCCTGCCGGGGGAAATTGCATTTAACCAATATCCCCGGGCAAAACGGGGGGAGCTGCTCCCCCCCAGAACCCCCCACTAGTTAAAAACTAACCGGGGCATTGTTCGCAGCTCCCCTCACTAGGGGGGTTTCACCCCCCCCCCCCAAAAACCCCCCCTGTGTTATTTTTTGTATGGGCTAAAAATACTCCTTACATGAAAACAAAACGTTCAGGATACTTAACGGTAAAATTCTAGTGTTTGCCCATATTCCCACTTCCCCCAAAAAATTTGGGGCCCTGTGGGAATGGGGGGTTTTTCAGGGGGGGAAAAAATTTGCGTGGAAAAACACGTAAATTTAAAATTTTTATGTATGGGGGGTAAATTCCCTAGTTTAGGTAATTTCCAAAAAATCTAAAAAATTTGCCTACCAAAAAATTAATCTAACCTAGCGGGGGGGCTTGCCCATCGATAAACAAACCTACCAAATAAATCTAACCAAGCTAACCTAACCTAAAAAAAACCCTAACTAACCAAACCCAAATCAAACATACCAAACCCAAAATTTAAAACCTAACAACAAATTTAACAACCCTCCTACAGCGGGGGGGGGGGGGTTCCGCCCTTTCGGTCATCTTATGTGGGATCGTCGGTTCACATCTCTGGACTCAGAAAAACCCAAAATTTTCCCTAATCTGGGGAATTTTTACAACACCCCTAACTAAAAAAACTATGGGGTTGCAACGCATATTTTGTCCCCCGGCCAAATTCCCGCATTCCCCCAGATCCACAAGCGTTTTTTTGGGAGGGGGGAGTACGGGCAAACAAAATAATCCCTACTTAACCAACCCAATCTTTGGGGACAACCCGGGGGCCTCGGGGCCCGCCCGCCCTACGACCCCACCCCCGGGGGGGTCCCACCGCGAGTTCCCATGCGGCTCCTTTCCATCCAACCTCTCGCAAGAAACATAACTTGCCCCAGCCACGACCCTTTGGGCGCCCCCTTGCCTCCCCCCGCGGTTTTGTCTCTTACGATCACCCATGGAGGATCTTTTTCAGGGTACGTGCCCGCCCAATAGCCAAAGTTGCGCTGCGGGGACTATGCGGTAATGGGCCTCGATTCATCTCACGGTGCAATCGCTGTTTGACACGAAAATCATCCAGCGATCCCCCATGTTCTGCGAAACACTTTTCCCAAAGGCTTTGATTCGTCTTTTTAAATCACATTTAGTGCCCATGTTCCTACAACCATAGAGTAAGACGGGATCACAACGACTTGAAGATCCGGATCTTTTGTCCTCCTGCCAGGTACCGAAAACGCCAAATACCCCCGCTGAGCGGTCCTAACACCGTGGGCTAGCCAATCCCCCATAAGGCTTCTTGTCGTGACCCGCCGCATTATGGACTGCGCTCCGAGGTATAAAAAATTTTCCCAAACCAATGCCCTCCCACCCGCATCACAACTGTACGCTTCAAGTAAGTCTCCAAACCCTGGACCTTTGTCTTGACCGGAGACCTCAAGTCCCAAAGGGCTTTGCCCCTTGTGCACGCCTCGAAGCCATCACCAACCCCAGCGACTCGAAAAGATTACTGCTATCGGCAAAAAAAAGGTCAGTGATTTTGGGTTTTTGCCGACGGATGCTCCACAATCACTTTGCTACAACCTTGTCCAATCCACCATACAACGTTAAAAAGTGGGGGCCGGACGCACCCTTGCCTCACTCCTGTATTCACAGGAAAAAGCCGGATACCCCTTTCCCCACTTCACGCACTCCAGCCCCAAATACAGACCAGTTATCAAACCAAATAGTCCTTGCAGGAACCCCTCGAAGTCGCAGAAGATCCCAGAGTGCTCCCCATGATGAGTCAAACGCCTTCTTGAAATCAACATAGGCTGTAACACCCCCTGTCGAAACTCACGTCGGCGTTCCCCAGGACCAAAGCGCTAGGATAGGGCCCGTTGGACTTACCAGGCGTGACCCGATGCTGAGGCTCTGTGCTTCACCAATGACTGCAAATTTCGTGTCGCAATAATGGGAAAGACCTTGCCGGGTGCTGACATTAATCCGGGGTAATTTTTTGCGTCCTGACGGTCCCCTTTCCCTTTCCAGAAGGGCACCCCCCCCCTTTTCCAGTCAGGAGGAATGGTCCTGATTGCCACACACAGTCGGACAGATGCAACCCCGGATCTTGGCCTCACCCCCAGCTTTGAGGAGCTCCCCTGATTTAAAAAACCCAGCTGGCCTTTCCCCCCCTTACTTTGCTACAGCCTCCTGCTTCGTAAAGAGAGGGTGGGTTTCGTAAAGGGGGGATCGGCATCCCTGCCTGAAACCCTGGTGTGAGCTGCCAGTTTTGGGGGGTCCACCCCTGAACAAATGCCCCCAATACCCCAACGAGCCATCTGCCCCTCCTGTCCCCACACGAGGGGCCCATCTGCTGTTCGATAGCCCCCCCGAGAAGGAACTTGGAAAGGAGCTTTTTCAGGGGTCGGTAGTGGGTCTGAGGGATTTTCTTTTTAAAAAGACCCTCGCATCCCCAGCGAGACTCCTGGGAAAACCTCCCCTTTCTTCCTCAGGAGGGTTCTGTCCGGGGTGACAGGCCCTGTGCTGGGCCCGGTTCCCAGCCGCCCGGCAGCGCGACTCTCCTCGATTTTCTCCAGCGTCTCCCCTTGAGCAAAAAACCCCGCCTTGCCTCGGCGCTCCCCCAACCCCTCCTTTTCAGCCTGTAGAGTTTCACGTTTTAAGGTATCCCCGTTCTACGGATCCCCGAAGCACCGAGACACAAATCGATTCGAGACTGCCCCGCATACTCAGAGCACATGTCAATCCTTTATTTTTTCAGATGAAAACAGTATGGTTACCTCTTTTAGATTTTCTGGACTTGACATGAAGCTTAAGTGTACCAACAAGTCTGTGATCTGTTCCCAAAAAAACTCAGCACTCCGGTAAAACCCCCAGTTTAGGGATCCTCCCAAAGAGTACACGAGGATGTGGGCGATCTCCTAGCTACCCTCCGGCATTACTATACCCCGTCCACGGTGCAGTTTTTGGTCTTGTACCAAGAACCTGCAATTCTAACCCCTTTTGGACCCTTTCAAAAATTCAGAAGCAAAAAACTGTTTTTTGGGGGTTTTTGGTACCCGGGGCCATGGGGACCACACACAAATCTAACCCTCTCTCACGTGCCATATACTTGAAATGCCCCAAAACAATGAGTGTGTCCCGAAGGGGCACTGGCTAAAACAGAGCGAGTTTGGGGTAGAAAATCTCCTTCCTTCAGTTTTACGCATCTCGTAGGGGGGTACACTGCAAAAAGAGACATGAAACCCCAAATGTGTTTCTCCTCACCCGCATTTACGCTCATCAACCGGGTAACCTCAACAATGACGGCTCAGTTTGCTGGGGACGCTATAGCACCCCCGACACGGGAACCCCTTGCTCATGCCGGCCAGTAGTAGGTGTAACCCCCCCCTGCTATCTCGCCACTGCCAGGCCTCCTCGTCTCAGAGAGTCCCCTATTCCACCCTCAGCCCACGAGCTCGCCCGATAGGGAAAAATCGATGATCGCTGAGGCTCAGAACGTTCCACGGCCCCCAGAAGAACCCCCCGCGGTTGATCCCCGGGGGTGTTCGACGGGGAGGCGCCGCCTCTGCCCGCCCCGGCCCCCCCTGGTGTCCCCGTACCAGGTCCCCCATGTTTAAAAGTCCGCCCCCGGGAAATTAAACCGCGATCGGTTTGTTTAAACTGCACATATACCTGCCGGGTTTGTATGGGTTTTGAAATACCATGAGAAATGAAAAGGGTTTGGGTTCTAAAAACCCCCGATCTTGTATTGGTTTAAAATGCCAAACCCAAAAAAATCTGGAAATGCCTAAGCTTAATAAAGGGGATGTATTGGGGAACTTTTTAATAAAATTTATCTCCTCCACTGTCATTTGACCCCTAATTCGTAAAATTTTCACTCCTATTACTGTATTTTCATATTTTTTATAAGTGGCTCCAGTACAGTATTGCAGACATGCAAGCATGCGCGGGATAAATTGTATCTTTCGCTGAATCGGCAAAAATGCAAAATTTGTCTCAATTCGTCTCAAAATTCAATGGGGGCCTTTTTGCTTCGACGTATACCTCGGCCCCTCGCAGAGCCCCAATGTCTTGGGTGGGCTCTCGGTACCCTCAAGCCGCCCCCCCGGGTCGCTCACGGCTTTGAGAGGGTTTTTACGGCTGCACCACTCAAATTTTCCTCTCAACGCACCCCTGCTGTTCACGCACAAAGTTTTGAAATTTCAACTGCATACGGCTGCCCCCGACAAAAAATATAGTGGTCTTGGATATCATATAGACTGGTTTATCAGTGTATATGATATACTGTAATTTTGTAAATGTTTGTTCTATAATATTTTCAAATAAAAAAAAGTAAAAAACCTAAGAAAAACCCTTCAGACTATAAAAAATATGCTGAACTTAATATTTACTTAACTCTTCGCCATTTAAAACTTTGCGATCAACTTTTACATGAAGGGTATCAAAAGAACGCAATTTTTTTGTTTTTTTATTATATATTTTCGTTTCTGATAAATGAATTAAATATGCTAAAATTTGCGTTAAAAAAAAAAATAAAATCATCAAACGGGTAATTTTTTTTTCCCATTGAATGTTTTTTATTTACTTATATATTTTTTTTTGTTGATAAATGAACTAGCACCATGCATAAAATTTCGTTAACTAAAAAAAAAACCTACAATCGGGAAAAAACCATTGATATTTTATTTTTTTAGTTAACGCTAATTTTTTGGGGGTGTTCATTTTCGAAAAAAAAAATAATCAATGCAAAACCCTAAAAATTGCGTTTCTATTTTATACCCTTCATGATAAAGTTGACTCGCTAAGTTTTAAAAGGCGAAGAGTTGAAGTGAATTTAAGTTCATGCATATTTTTTCAAATTCGTAATGGATTTTTTTAGCGTGTTTTTTCTGTTTTTTATTTGATAAAATTATAGAAAAAAATTTTTTGAAGATTAAGTACTCATACTTTATACTGTAAACCAGTCTATATTATAATATAAAATATACTTAATATATTATGATATATATATATAATATATATATATTATATATTATAAAATATTATATAGAAACCAGCGGCCCCCACTTTAGGGCAATTAGGCCCTGTCCAAAAAGGCCCATATTCCCTGCGCATCCGGGATCAGTGGTCTAGAAATCAAATCTTTCGCCCTATACGTGCAAGAAAGTTGAAACCTACATAAAAACTTTAGGTGATGGCTTGTTATACATAAGTGAGAGGGTGAGGAATAAGTGGATTGGATATTGTATACCTGGACTTTAATAAGGGATACACAAAGGGCCACATAGGACTCCTAATTAAATAAGGCACATATAAAATGGGGAAGCTCTTTGTTTTGGGTTATATCTTGCTAAATGATAGGCAAAAAAGGGTTACAATTAGGGTTTTAAATCGAAAGGGGCAGTAAAAACTGGGTTCCCCAGGGTCTGTTATGGGACCATTACTATTTTTTATTTTTAATTAAAGCTTAGATAGTGGGATTAGCAGTGATATCAGAAGTTTCTGAGGTCTAAAGGAAAGGGAGGATTATTAATCACAGTCTGATGTAAACTTTGAAGGGGGAAAACTTAAATAGTTAAAAGATTGGGTGTCTTGGCAGATGGAATTTTATATTGCCAAATTAGCGTAATGAGGGGTTTTGGGGTAAGGATATAGTACTACATCCGCCACATTTTTTTTTTCCTAAATTTTTTTTGGGACCTCGGATTTTCATATCAGTGGGTTTTTCATAAAATAATTATGTAAAAATTCTTTAATTAAAATTTTAAAATTTGTTCGTGTTTTTTAATGAGGTAAAAAAATTTTGTGAAGTTTTTTTGATGTGGGGCCCTATCGTCAAGGGATGAATATTATCGGTTTTTTTCACATGTTATGTATATTTCTTATCTAAATTTTTTTTGATACTCCCCGTGGTCGGCGCAAAGGTTTTAAAAAACAAATCAAAATTTTCGTCAAAAAATTTCGGGTTCCCTCGACAAGACTCAGGGCAAAGGGAAAAATTGGGTTCAGAAAGGGTTTTGTTTCGTCGCTTTAACTTATGTAAAGCAGGAACTTCACAAACTAGAAAAAAATAAAATTAAGTAGTCTAAGTTTTCTATTTCAATTATACGCGTCAAAAATGCTTTTTTTCACAATTTTTCAAACCCTTATAACCCTTGCAAGAATTTTTTATTGGGTAAAAAAAAAAAGATCAGACGACTAAAGGACTCTATTAATTTTTTCCTTATATGAACTCACACCATCTGAAATCATAGATTGCTGTAAAATCAAATTCATTATCTGTTTTTTAAAGATCAAATTTCGGTCTGGGTCTTGGTCTGGGGGAAATCGGGGTCACCTCTGGGTTCTTTTTTTTTTAATACCCTTTTCTTTGCTTTTAAAAAAAGAAAAAAAAAAGAAGGGAAAATGGGTTTATAAAAAAGGTAGTAAATTTTTGGAATGGGGTCTCGAAATAGTGTGTGGAGTCAAAAGGGGTTTTTTAAAAGGGGGGGTAGAAAATTTAAATTATGGATGGGGATAAAGGTTGATGAGGGGTGTTTTAAATAAAAAAAACTACCACTGTAGGGTTTACGGTCTCTTTTAACTTCCTTATTTTCTTATGTTCTTATGTTCTAATCTGTTGTCTTCATCCATTAATATGGCTAACCTTTTCTTAAAAATATCTTCTGTCCTTGAACTTACCACATGCTTGCTGAGTTTGTTCCACTTCTCTACTACCCTATTAGTAAACCATTGTTTTTTATATCATTCCCATATCTGAACTAATCTAGCAGGAAACAATTTGTTCTTGTTCTATCTTGCTGCTTGACTATTATAACCTTATTTACATCCCTTCTGTTGAAACCTTTCACCAATTCAAACACTTCTATCATAATCTCCTCAATTATAGGCGCGGTCACACGAGCCCTTTTTTCCGGCAATATTCAACCAGCCCAAAACAAACCCGGCTCAAACTCGGCTAATATTGACACGTTTGTGGCAAGACGATTCTGCGCGTCTTGTATTGCCGAGTTTTGGCTAAAACCAAACTTGAAACCACCACCAACGAATATAATTTGACGTTCAGTGTTAATGCAAGCCCTAATTCAAAATACAGAAGCTGAAATATACAACTACATAGTGGCAAGAACCAATTCCAAGACGAATTGTGAAGTCTTGTATATTTTTAATTGCGTGTACGTAGCTTCGAGGGGTCTATCCTCTTCGGAGGATTTTGTGAGTCCGTGATTGTCTTCGGTCTTCCCTATTTTCTTTGTTGGCTGTCTACCTTTCTAGGGGATACTGGATTAGACCATCTTCATCGCTCCTGACTGACTAACGGCTCCAAAAGCCGCTTCTTATTACTGTCTTCCTCTTCTCCAGCCTGTAATCTATCAGGCCGCCTTCACACATTCCATAATCGACCACGAAAAGCGGCCACACAATGAAATGAGTAGCGCCCGTCATTGGTCCTGGTTATGGTCTATCGTGACCGAACGTGACTGCTCGTGATGCACTTGGCAAAGGCCACGAAAAGTTAGTGCATGCACTAAAAATCGGGAAGCTCCCCGATTTTTGTACCCAAACCCCGACTACCTACCTCCTACTCCCTCACCACGTGGTGACACCACCCACCCCCGACTACCCTTCCCCTACTCCCTCACCACGTGGTGATACGACCCACCCCCGTTTTAACCACTCATATCCCCACCACCAACAACAACGCCTTCTCCATCCCCAAACCCCCCCACCCGTTCCCTCACTTCTCCATCACCAACACTCACCCCTGTATCTCCACCTCCATCTCTACCCCCGCTTCCTTCTCTATCACCAACACCCACCTCCGTGTGTGGCTGCAGCATGTTGTTATCTCTTGATGCTATCGTGGTACGTTCATGGCACCGTCATGGCACTGTCATGGTTATCGTAGCTCTATCGTGACGACAACAAGACCGTTAATTTTCCATTCGTAACTTAGTCTTACAGCTATCATGACTCCATCATGACCATCTTACGACCGTCATGACAACATACTACAGGCAGCGTGACATTGTTGTGAGGCTATCGTAGTCTGCGTTATCGTGGTCAAATTTCACGATAGCGTCAATAATCAAATTGGTGGCGCTATCGTGGTTCGATTATGGAATGTGTGACGGGAGCTTTAGGGCAGCCGCTGCTACACAATAATGCGAGGTCTTTGTTCATCTTCAGTCTTGCTGATTTTAGCTAGAGTTGGGGGTCACGCTCACAAGCAGTAGAGACTGGTGGAGTAGCCTTTGTAGTTTGTTATTGCTAGCTGGCCAAATACGGCTCGGCACCCGCACCGATTAAAACGAGAAGCCGAAAATGGCGTTAAAACTCGGCTAACTCTGTGAAAGTCCGGGGGGGACCAGAAAGTGGCTCGAAATCGGTTTTGGCCCGAATATGCCGGCTAAATATTCTCAAAAAAAAGCTGTCGTGTGACCCACCTTTACCCTACGTCTTTCTAAAGAGTGCAGATTGAAGTTTTTTAATCTTTGTAAGTAAAGCTCCTTATCCTCTGAATAATTTTGTCATCCTTTTCTGTACGGCTTTCAGCTAATCTATATCCTTTCTATAGTGCGGAGACTAGAACTATACAGCATAATCTACATAAGGGCCTAACTAACGCTAAGTAAAGTCCTAGGATTACATCTGCAGATCTATTACTCATGCTCCTGGTGTGTCAGGGCCGAGGTGGCTATCAATTAATATGGTCAATCTTGAGAATGGTGGGGAAGAAAAGTCAAGGAGTATCAGTCATCAATCATTTGGGGCATACGCCACGGGGAGCGCGTCGCTTCGCCCACCCTACGACGCCAATCCCGGGGGTCACCTCGCGTGAGTCCTCATGCAGGCTCCCTTCCCACACCAAGCAGCTCTCGACAAGAAGCATCAACTTGTCCCAGCCACGAGCCTTGTGGTCACCCCCTTGGCCTCCTCCACGCCGGATTGTCTCTTACAGATACAACCCGGTGGGAAGAATCGGTTTCAATGTAGCTTGCCACATGCTCATATAGCCGAAGTTGGCGCTGACGGACTATGCAGGTAATAGGCCTCGATTCAGTCTCACGGTGCAATCGCTGGTTTGACACGTAATCATCCCAGCGATACCCCATGATTCTTCGAAGACACCTATTACCAAAGGCATCGATTTGCCTCTTCAAGTCGCTATTTAAATGTCCATGTCTCACAACCATAGAGTAAGACAGGGATCACAAGCGACTTGAAGAAACCGGATCTTTGTCCTCCTGCACAGGTACCGACAACGTCAAATACTCCTCCTTCTGAGCGAGTCCATAAGATTGTGGGTTATGCCAATCCGCGTAAGACTTCTTGACGTAACCGCCGTCATTATGGACTGCGCTACCAAGGTATGTAAAACTGTCCAAAATCTCAATGTTCTTACCACACGCATGAACAGACTGTACTGTTTCATCTAGTTAGCCTTAGTTGAGGTGTGGACTTGGCTGAGGCCCGGACGTGCTCCTAACAAGCTGCGTGGGTGTGTGTTAGTCAGGTCAAACCTGAGTCAAGATTTTAAAACTGCAAAAAGGGATTAGCGCCGCGAGTGTTTTGGCGAGGCGGGTAGAGAAGTGGCTCGAGTGCTTCTGCTGTGGTGGAGAGTGGTAATGTGGTAGTAGGGGAAGGAGGCTGAGGTGAAAGCGAGTGTGGTTGAGGGAGAGAGAAGGGCGAGTGTAGTGAAGGTGTGGTGTGGCGCTTAAGTCTGTTCGGGAGGCGATCGATGACCTGAAAAGGTACTTCGTAAGTGAAGTGAACGATTTGAAAAGCGTGGTGAGGAAGCAAGAGATAGAGATACGATCTCTCAAGTGTGGAGGAGGAGTGAGTGGGGGGCACATGCGTGGGATGTACCTGGAAAGGAAACCAGAGGGAGACGTCCCTTTGTGCTACTACTAAAGGAGTTGGTCTCTAGTAAGTCACCAAAGAAGGGTGAATGGCAGGTGGTTGAGCACGATGGAGCACGCCCAAAGGAGAAAAAGGTAAACCAATGACCATTTTGTGTGCACAAATTTCATTTCAGGTACTCTCTGGCTGCAAGAGGAAGATACGGAGGTGAGGACGGTAGACGATACATCATCACCCAAAGGAAAAAATCTTGGTTGTTGGTGACAGTCAGGTTAGGCATCTCGACAGCAGGTTCTGTGACAGGGAAGGAATGCGCATGAAGTCGGCGAGTTACCCAGGGAAGGGGATAGGTTATGTTAGTGATAAGATAGTTGAGTGCATGGCGGATCAAGGGAAAAAAACCATCGTCTGCCTGAGTGCTGGGGGAAACGAGTTGAGTGTGTAAGAAGTGAGGAATTGTACGGCAGTTAAAGGGAAAGCTGTAGGAAAGGGTTTAGGGATAGGGGTGGGTCCCTGTGGTGTGTGGTGTCCTTCCAAGACGCTATGTTGAGATTGGGGTACTCCAGGGCTATTGTTTTGAATTGCCGCCTGGCACTTCATTGCAAAGCCAATGGTTGGCCTTTATCGACAGCTGGGACCTCTTTTTCGGGCATAACCACCTCTACCGCAGGGACGGGATGCACTTTTCGAGGAAAGGAGTTCAGATCTTGTCTGAATCCCTTGAAAGGGAGGAGTTTGCACTGCAGGCTTTTTTAAGATAGAGAGCCGGGGAGTAGGACACTGAGGTCGGGGTAAAGGAAACTTGCGACACTAGGAGGAGCTTCAGAAGGCAGGAAACTAAAGGGATTCGTAAGAAGAGAGTGGGGGGGGTTTTAGTTTAAGAAAAAGGGGAAAATGGACAAAAATAAGAGTAGTTGCTTGAAGGTCTACTATACAAACTGCAGGAGTATTTAAAAAAAGATAGATTCCTGAGAGGAATAAATAGTGTAGGGGATTTTGATATAATAGCTTTAACAAAAAACCTGGTTGGATATGTCAGGAAAGGTTTTTGATCCGGAAGTCGAGATAGCTGGGTATAAGTTATTTCACAAGGACAGAGTTGGCAGGCGAGGTGGAGGAGTTGCGTTTTATGCAAGAGATGCATTCCCAGTGTTGTGTTAATAATGTTATAAAAACGGATGACAGCATAGAGTCTATATGGGTAGAGGTTACGGAGGGAAAACTGAGAAAATGGTTTTGGGTGTAGTGTATAGGCCTCCAAACTTATGTAAAGGGGATTCAGCTCCTATATGGGAAGAAATAAACAAGGCCTGCAGATATAATCGACTATGCGTGGTGGGAGATTTAATCTTAGGAATTTTAGACTGTGATTTAATCATAGGTGACAGCGACCCCAGATTAATTTTTAAAAATATAATCCAGGATAACTTCCTAAGTCAAGCAAATCAAGGAGCCTACTAGGGGGAATAATATTCTAGATCTATTGCTGACAAATAGAGACGTTTTAGTTACAGATGTGGAAGTCGGGGGAAAAGTTAGATAATAGCGACCATTATGAAATCAGATTTAGCTTAAAATGGGAAGTTGGAAAATTAGTGGCAATAAATAAAGAATACCAAATTTTCAGAAAGGCCAATTATGCAGGATTAAGAAGACACCTGGAGGTTATTAATAAGGGGTGTAGGATGGGGGGGGAAGAAATTTCCCAGGGAAAGGACAGGGCGAGACAGCGGGGAAAAGCCAATTATGAAGGATTAGGAAGGCACCTGGAGGAAATTAGAGCGGTTAGACATAGAAGTGAGGTCGGGGCTGAGGAGGTAATTAGAGCGGTTAGACATGGAAGTGAGGTCGGGGCTGAGGAAGTAATTAGAGCGGTTAAAAAGGGAAATGAGGTGGGGCTGAGGAGGATTTCCCTTTATTTGAAAGGGAATATAATTGACGGACAGAAAAAAAAAATTCCCTTATAGGGAAATAAGGCCCAGAAAGAGGATGAAAAAATGGATGACCACTAATTTAAAACACAACATTGGAGTAAAAAAAAACCCTTTATTTTAGGTTCAAGGCAGGATTGGTAAGCAAAGAACAGTATAACGTGATGACGAGGACAGTGAAGGAAATTAACTCGAGTTGCTAAGAAAAATTATGAGATTAAAGTAGCAGGACAGGCGAAAAGTGACCCAAAGGGGTTCTATCAGGTATATAAAAAAAAAGACAAGGGAATTAGTTGGGCCGTTAAGGTCAGGACAGGGTTGAGGTCTTAAATACGGATGAGGATATGTGTAAAAGTCTAAATGATTATTTCTTTAAGTGTTTTTACTGAGGACGATAACAGACGATACCTGATAGTGAAACAGATGTTCAAAGGAAGCGACGAGGAGAAACTCAAAGATATTGGGATAGCTAGGGAAATGGTGGAAGAGGGTATGGATAAAATGAAGAATTTTTAAATCGCAGGACAAGTGAAGTGTATCCCATGGTATTAAAGGAATGCAAGGAGGTTGTTAGTGAGTCGTTAGTGCACATTTTTAGGAAATCAGTTGAGATAGGCAATGTGCCATTATTGTGGAGGAAAGGAAAATTTTTCCCATATTTAAGAAGGGAGACAGAGGACTAAAGTCAAATTATCGACCCGTAAGGACTAACGTCAGTGGTGGGTAAATTTTGGAACTATTATTGCTAAAAAAAATAGAGAGCACTTAGATAACATAGTTTGATCTATGATTTACAACATGGATTCACGAAAGAGGGAGGTCATGCTCACCAATTTTTTGAGTTTTTATAGGAAAGTTTATGAGACGGCAGATAATGATAAGGATATGATATTAAATATGTAGGGTTAGTAAGGCATTTGACAAAGGGATCACACGAGCGACTCTTAAATAAGGTTAAGGCTCATGGAATAGCAGGGAAGGTTCTTCATTGGCTAAAAGCTTGGCTAAGTAATAGGCAACAAAGGGGTTACAATTAATGGTTTAAATCTGAATGCAGATAGTGACAAGCGGAGTTCAATAAGGGTCTGTTTTGGGTCCAGTACTATTTTTTGATTTACATCAACGGATTGGATAGTGGGATTAGCAGTGATATCAGCAGTTTGTGATGATACTAAGGTAGGTAGGATTATTGGATCATAGTTGATGTAAAAAATATTGCAGGGAGACTTAGATAAACTTAACCTCGCACGCACCGTGAGTGATTCGCGTCAAAACAGAATCGTCTACATCTGAACTTTTGACGCGATTCGCATCAAAAAACTTGTAAAAATTCGCCAAAAATAAAGTATTATCAGAAAACGCGTCAAAATTATATGCGTCAAAGATCCAAAGCTAGATCTATAAAAATAAATAATTGTCAAACTCTCTCGTGAGGGTGGATTTGAAATGATAAGGGCCTGTGTCTCAGTTCTCGCAGCAGGCAGCTGTGAGCGCAAACTGTCGTCCCTTTAAAAACGTGTCGCGAGCCGGGGGAAACCATACCTGTAGCCTAATCAGTCTTCCAACATGTGTTTCAGTTTTCCTCTATTTCTCAAGAACTACTGGGCCATATGAAAATTCTAATGGTAGTGTTAGAATCTTTATAAAAACCCCCTTTTATTGGATATAAACCATTTAAAAAGTCGATCAGGAAGTTTCGAGCTACGAAGTGGTGAACGTAAGTATTTTATTTCTCTTTACTTAATGTTTTTTTCCGGAGTTGGTAAACTCCCCTTTTATTTGCATTTTTTATTTTTTTTTATTTCATAAGGCAGAATAATCTCTTGCAAAACCAACGATATATAAAAATGCCAGGAAAAAAGAATACCGTGGGTGAAATTGATAATATAAAAACAAAATTCGCCGCACGGTCAGGCCATCCGCAGGGCCCTTAGGGAGCCCCAGACGGATGTAACAGTGGAAAGATAAAAATTATTAAACTTTTGGGGCGTGAGAGGGTTAACGAGTGGGCCCGTCAGATGGCAGATGGAATTTATAAATTATAAGTGTAGCGTTATGAATGTTTATAGAAAAAAACCCTGGTAATAGATACACCATACGCAATGTATCGCTGAAAAGATCAGAAGGTGAAAGAGTTCTTAGAGTGAGGGTGAGCCCAGACCTCCGACCTAGGAAACAAATGTATTGAGGCCAGAAATAGAGCTAATTAATATAGTATTAGGATTAATACCAGAAGTGTTAAAAGTAGAAGTGCGGAAGTTATTCTAAAGTTTATCTGGCTCTAGTCAGGGGTCACCTAGACTATGCGGTTCAGTTTTGGTCTCCATATTACAGGATGGATATAGCCCTTTTTAGAAACAGTGCAGAGAAGGACGACCAAAATGATACAAGGATGCATAAACTTTAGTTATGAGAAGAGATTTTAGTTATTAAAATTACACTTCACTCGAGAGACGCAGAAAGGGGGCGATTGATATAAGTTTTTAAGTGGATAAAGGGATTTAATAAAGGAGAGATAGGAAAATTCTACGGCTTTTTAACCAGGGTAGAACAAGAAGTAATGGATTCAAGCTGGAAGAGCGTAGATTTAGAAAGGAAATAGGGAGAAACTGGTTACAAATAGGGGGTGAATGAATGGAATGTTCTCAGTAAACAGGTAGTTAGTGCGGAGTCATTAGGGAGCTTTAAAGAGGGCTGGATAGGTTCATGGATGGGATGAAAGGGATGAGGTAGTGTTAGGTGACAGGAACTACCACGTGTAGGCCTCGCGGCCTTTATAGCTTCCTTATTTTCGTATGTTCTTATGTAAGCCTCCAAACACCTGGGACCTTGGTCTTGAGCCAGGAGACCTCAAGTTCCAAAGGCTTTGCCTCCTCGTGCAGCGCCTCAAGAGCCATCACCACGACCTCCAGCGACTCGGCAAAGATTTCTGCATCATCGGCAAAAACAAGATCAGTGATCTTGGTGTTGCCCAGGGATGCTCCACAATCACTTTGATCTACAACTTTGCCCAATACCCAGTCCATACACGTGTTGAAAATTGATGGGGCAAGGACGCACCTTTGTCTCACTCCTGTATTCACAGGAAAGAAACTGGATACACCTCCCCCCACACTTCACAGCACTTTCAGTCCCAGAGTACAGCCCAATGATCAAACCAATAGTCCTTGCAGGATCGCGCGAAGTCGCAGAATATCCAGAGTGCCTCACGATGCCTGAGTCAAAACGCCTTCTTGAGATCAACATAGGCTGCAAGCATCCCCTTTCGAAACCCACGTCGGCGTTCACCAGGACACGAAGCGCTAGGATGCAGTCTGTTGTTTGACTTACTAGGCTGCTGACTGCTGACTGCTGACTGCTGACTGACTGCTAGACGGACTGAACCCAGACTGCTGAGGTCTGTGATGCTTCATCAGATGACTGCGGATCCATGTCAGTAATAGATGGGCAAGCACCTTGCCTGGTATGCTGAGCAGTGTAATACCGCGGTAATTGTTGCAGTCCTGACGGTCCCCTTTCCCTTTCCAGATAGTGAAGACCAGCCCCCTTTTCCAGTCAGGAGGAAATGTACCTGATTGCCCCACGGCAGTCAGGACAGCATGCAACCCGCGAATCATGGCCTCACCCCCAACTTTGAGGAGCTCCGCACTGATATTACAGACACCAGCTGCCTTTCCACCCCTCAACTTTGCTACAGCCTCTCTGACTTCGTCAAGAGAGGGTGCGGTTTCGTCAATGGGAAGATCGGCATCCACTGCCCGTAATCCAGTGGTGTGAAGCTGCTCAATTGGAGGATCCACCATGAACAACTGCCCAAAGTACTCAGCCCAACAAGCCATCTGCCCATCCATGTCCGACACGAGGCGCCCATCTGCTGCTCGAATAGCACTCGCCCGAGGTGGAGACTTGGAACGGAGCTTCTTCAGGGCTCGGTAGGCGGGTCGGAGGTCATTAGCGTTCAAATGGCTCTCGACATCCTCAGCGAGACTCCTGACATGCTTCTCCTTGTCTCTCCCCAGGAGGGTTCTAGTCCTGCGTGACAGAGTCCTGTGCTGGTTCCGGTTCCCAGCAAGCTTGGCAGTGCGACCCCTCTCGTTTTCGCCCCGCGTCTCCGTCGAGACAAAAAACCCCGCCTTGACTTCGGGGCGTTCCCCAATACACTCCTTTGGGAGCCCGGAGAATTTCACGTTTGAAGGTACCACACTGTTTATACAGGGTCCTCGAGGGCACCGAGCACATCAAACCGATTTGAGGCTGCCACTGTATACTCATGGGCACTTGTCAAGTCCTTCAGCTTCTCAAAATGAAAGACAGTATGGTTACCTCTTGAGATTGTTCTGGACTTGACATGAAGCTTACGTGTAGCAACAACAAGTCTGTGGGTCAGTTGCAAAGAACTCAGCACTCCGGTAAACGCTGCAGTTCTGGAGAATCCTCCAACGAGTACTAACGAGGATGTGGTAGATCTCCTTAAGTACTCCTTCGGCATACTATACCATGTTCAGCGGTGCAGCTCTGGTCTCTGATACCAAGAACCTGCAATTCTCAACCTTCTGGACCTCGCAAAATTCAGAAGCAGAGAACTGTATTGTTTCTGATACCGGAGCCATGGAGTAACTCGTAGCCATCTCTCACAGTGCTAGTAGTAGCATTGAAGTCGACCCAAGACAATGAGTGTGTCCCAAGGAGTATGATCCCCCAAATATATTTACACAACAAAAGTGGCAATAATGGACCCATTTACTCTACTTGAGGTAACGATAGATTTGAAATCTTCAAGCATCATATAGTTGATGTGGCAGTGATGATGGCAGTGATGTTGATTTTTCTATGTGAACAGTATTTTTGATGATACAGCCAATTTAAGTATATAAAAATGTATACGCTCTAAAACGACTGGCGCCATGTTGTGACGACAACAGTGTACAGACAACAGAGCAAAACAGCTGTGAAGCGGCCGCTACTATGTACTACCTACTACTACACCAACTTGCATTACCCCTACTACCGCAAGATGACCAGTAATCCTCCTTCAAGTGATGTAGTAGGTATTCACTGTGTTTGTGAATATGTAAGTTGTAGTTTATAAGGAAAAAGTGGATAGACAGTATAAAAAGTGGATAAGTGGCCCGTGACACTAGGCAAGTGATTACTTCTGGGATCGGCATTCCTTATAGGGAACTTAAATGAACCTGCAATGATATGTACAGCTAGACAGATAGACGAATACATAAAGGAACAGGTAGAAATGTATAACTTTCTTTCCCCACATAAGCAAAACATACACCCTTCGTCACTCTACTCACCACTTCGTCACCACTACAACCTTTACTAACCATACATTTTTTACCCGTTCCTCTATGAGCTCGTCTATCTGTCTAGCTGTAAATGTCACTGCAGGTTCATTTAAGTTCCCTATAAGGAATACCGATCCCAGAAGTAATCACTTGCCTAGTGTCACGGGTCACTTATCCCTGTCTATCCACTTTTGCCTTATAAACTACAACTTACATATTCACAAACACAGTGAATACCTACTACATCAAGTATAGGCGTCCAGCCTCTGGTCCCTTTGCTTTTGGCTCAGTTCTTGCGGCTGGAACGTGGCAGCGAGCTCAAAGTGCTTTTAAAATACCTAGTTTATAGACCTAAATTTAGTTCATAATTATCTGCAGGTAAAATAACAACAACAAGTAGGTGCCCCTACTATGCCTTCTTCCGCATTTTAGCTTGCATAGGGACACACTTTCGAGAATATGTAGAGGGCTGATATATAAAAAAATTCACAGGGCTGAAAAATAAATTGTTATTGTAAAACCGAAGTTTATTTAGCACTAATTAAATAATTACGCTAATTACTCATTAAGGGCTTGTTCAACGCAAAAAGTTTGTTGCACAGACCCCCATTGATTTTGACAGCACTATTTGCATGTCAAATTTCAGCTCAATCCGACAATATTTAGGAGTAGTTATTCACTTTTTGGCTCACGAATGGTTCCACTCCCCTTACGCGAATGGGTCTTATGGTAAGTGGCAGCGAGCGAAGCGAGCTGCCAATAACTATAATTCTACAAGGGTAGGTTAAGTTAGTAATTATTTTTTTGGGGGGAGGTCACGCTATGAAGTTATTAGTGAGATTAGGTTAGGTTAGGTTATAGTGAGGTTAGATTAGTAATATTAAACATATCAAGTATAGGCGTCCAGCCTCTGACCCCTTTGCTTTTAGCTCAGTTCTTGCGGCTGGAACGTGGCATCGAGCCACGTTCCAGCCAATTAACTCATTACGCTAATTACTCATTAAGGGCTTGTTCTACGCAAAATGTTTGTTACACAGACCCCCACTAATTTTGACAGCACTACTTGCATATCAAATTTCAGCTCAATCCGACAATAATTAGGAGTAGTTTACGCTAATTACTCATTAAGGGCCTGCTCTACGCAAAAAAATTGTTGCACAGACCCCCATTGATTTTGACAGCACTACTTGCATGTCAAATTTCAGCTCAATCCGACAATATTTAGGAGTAGTTATTCAATTTTTGGCTTAAACTTGGTTCCACGGGTCTTATGGTAAGAAGCAGCTCGCTTCGCTCGCTGCCAATTACATTTTTGAGGTAAACTAAAGGGATCTGTAAAAGGGCTGGAGGAAAAAAACACTCTAATAAGGGCGGGAAAGGACTATAATTTTACCTAACTCACTGCGTGTTGTATACATAACATGAAAAACCCAGCCTGTCGCATCCCTACCTCAAAAGCCTTGCATAGTGCATACAGCTCCCGCAACTTATCACAGCTCAGCTAAGGCCCCACAGCTACATATCATTTGCAAGTTACTTATCCATGCACAAGTACAACATCAATAATACATCAAAATGGTCTTCACAGCAATAGTATAAATTTTCCTTCATCGATAAATCACGCCTTGCAGACATTTCCCCCACTGTTTCCTCTTTTCTTGTCTTTAGGCATAGTTATGAACACTTTTTCTGGAGTTTTAATTGGGTTTTTTTTGCACATTGGCACAAACAAGCATAATATGTTTTTTTTGTCTGGGACATGTTGAATGGATAGGTACTGACGGTCTGCTGAGCCAAACAAGCCGATCAGCTGATCAGGCGAGATCTGAGACTGTACACCTACTACGTCACAACCAATCACAGCGCGTTCCGCCGTGTTGTGATATTTTGGCCCCAAAAAAGCCATATATATATTTATGGTGCATTTTCTCAGCAAAAAGAATATGAGTATAGTGATATGTAGCCTATATTGCATCCAAAGCTTCATAATACTCCGTTTTTTAGGTGTGAGTAAACGGGTCCATTGGCTAGCATCCAAATAACATCAACCGAACAACTAACTGCTCGTGGAACTATAACAATCGTGATATCAGAGCACCCAATCCAATAGCTCTCTGGTCAATGGCACCCAATAGCTCTCTGTACAGCAGCCTGGAGGAGGAGAAGTGTGGAAAGCAATCCTCACCAACGTAGTTAACACCTCGGGCAGATAGGAGTGTTGAATGGTGTCGGGACAATTGAATGGTAGCCTGGAAGACAGCCCAATTCTCATAAGTGCCTCAGTAATGATAAGAACAGCAGCTTGTGGTGGGGGTGTTGTGGGGTTTTGACAGCGGCTAGCTGTCCAGTGTAGAGCAGCTCTGAAATAATCTTGGTTTGACTACCCCCTACCATTGGACACGGGGGTGTGGGTATTGACAGTGGCACCGACCAACAAGCACTTGAGAGGTGAACCATCGCCGGCTGATGAGAGTGTTAATCACTTCGTCAGGTAGGAAGGAACAAGGCAGATGTAGTTCCTCACACATGCCCTCACCAAAGCATCTGCTGCACAGCCGATGCCAAAAAAGAACTGCTGCTGACCAGGAAAAACATACAAAAATTTGTAATATGCTTGAGTGCAGGAATAAAAAAATATAAAAAATATTGCCAGCTGAGCAGGTCGGCTCTAATGTTGTCTGACCCAGCAACATGGACGACTCTAAATTCATAGGGCTGAAGGACTAAGGCTCACCGCAACACTGTCATTTCTACCTTTGAGTTTCTCAAGGTATATATAGGCTTGTGGTCAACTTCAAGGGTAAATTCCCTACCTGTAAGATAAAAGTCAAACCTATGGATGCCGAACCTCTTGATCGTAGATAAATGTCTCTCCCGATTCAGTAGTTTCCGGCTGGCGTACGAGATGGGATGTGGACGGTCATCATGGTATTGGAAGAGTACAGCACCCAATCCATAGTTGGAAACATCATCGGTGCGCAGGACATGGTTCAGGCTGGGGTCTGGAAACCGCAGAATGGGTCCCGAGGCCAAGGCTTGCTTGCTTGATCCGGTTAAATTCCATCAGGCCCTTATGAGTGGGTAAAGCAATAAAGTGTTGAGCTTTGGCCGACATTGGAACCTGATAGTAGGCTTTAGACAAGTCTATTTCTGAGAAGAATACTGCACCAGAGAACTTATGAAGTTCAGTCTTAATACGGCAGGATGGTTCAGCATGAAAAAAAGTAACTGAATTTAAAAGTGTTTAATCAATTGCCATCCGATAAGTACCGTCGGATTTCCTGACTATACAGTAACTACCGGAGAGCAGTGTGCAGAGGTTGAACGTTGGATGATACCTTGACTCAACAGCTGCTCGACCTCTTCCAGAAAGTAGTGCTAGAGATGGATGGGCACAGGGTAGATTTTAGCTTGTATTCTCACTGCTGTGGTGAGAGTGATGTCATGCTCGATGGTTTTGGTGCAGCCAGGTTGGTCGGAAAAAGTAGATTGTTATGTAAGAAACAGGTCCTCAATCTGAGCAGACTGATTCCAAGAGAGAGCAGTATTAATGATAGGTTCCCCAGTAGAACTAGATGGGCCATCAGATTTTAATTAATACCCTCACTTAACCCCTTGAGACCCAGAACGAAATTTCCATTGTAATTGGGTACCATTACATGATTTTTAGTGAATATAAACAAATTTTTATAGATATGACCTGTTTAGTATCCTTGTTCACTAACTAATTTGGTATATTTAGTTACTTTTCGTAATTTTGTGGCTAACAACAGAGTATTCTATGTTTGGGAAAGGAAAAATCTGGGAGTGAAGGGGTTAAGCAGTATAACTTTATCCCTTTTCCTCTGGCTCCGACAAAGGTGAAATCTCGTTGAGGACTTGCAACTGGTTAACTTGGGCTCGCCGGTGGAATTTCTTGAGGTTATTGGCGTGTTAAAGCGTTGGTCCTCTTGGCATGTCGATTTTTTTTTTTTTTTACATCTATGCCTATAGCGCCTGTAGGCAGTGACCTCCGTATCAATATTGGTGTTCCCCAAGATTCTGTCGATCACCCACTCTCTTTCTATTATTCATTAATGATCTTCTAAGTCTAACTCAAAGCCCTATCCACTCCTTCGCTGGTGGTTTTCTACCCTGCATTTTTCAACGTCGTTATTAGACGTCCAACACAACAGGAACTAAGTGATTCACGGAGAGATGCCACCGAGCGCCTAACTTCTGATATTTCTATAATTTCTGATTGGGACATGGCAGACATTGTTTTGTTCAATGCCTCAAAAACCCAATTTCTTCACCTATCTACTCGACAAAACCTACCAGATAACGATCCCCTCTTCTTCAATGACACTCAAATATCTCCTTCTTCTACAATGAACATTCTTAGACTATCCTTTACTAAAAATCTGAACTGGAAATCTCACATCTCCTTTCTTGCCCAAAACAACTTTTAAGAAGTTAGGTGTCCTGTGGCGTCTGCGTCCTTTTTTTTCTCCCTCCCAGTTACTTGCTCTCTACAGGGGCATTATCCGCCCATGTATGGAGCACGTCTCACATATTTGGGGAGGATCCACTCATACAGACCTCCTAAACAGAGTTGAGTCAAAAGCTTTTCGTCTCATCTACTCCCCTCCTCTGACTGACTGTCTTCAATCTTTAAATCACCGCCGCAATGTTGCTTCTCTTGTTATCTTCTACTAATAATTCTATTATTCTACCGTTATTTTCATACTCACTGCTCTTCTGAACCTGCTAACTGCATGCCTCCCCCCCTCCCGCGACCTCGCTGCACAAGACTTTCTATTCATTCTCATCCCAATTTTGTCCATCTTCCTAATGCAAGAGTTAATCAGTATCTTTACTCTTTCATCCCTTTCACCGGTAAACTCTGGAACTCTTTTCCTGTTTCTATTTTTCCACCTTCCTACGACTTAAATCTTTTCAAGAGTAACAGGACACCTCCCGAACTAAATTGGCCCACCCCTATTTTTTATTCTTTTACAGTCTTCTTTATAGGTACTGGCAACTAAGCGGGCTTTGTGTTACCTATTTTTGTTTGTGCCCTTGGCCAGTCCGTTGTGATGTAAAAAAAAAAGAGAAAAAAAAAGTTTAGTAATGGAGCAGATGTATATGTGTGATAGATAAAAAAAGTAGTTGTCACCTGCATGACAGGGGAGCGGCGGCTTACCGCCAGCGACTACAGGCAGGAGAGCGGCGATAGCCTCTGCCAGGGGAGGTAACGGAGATTTGGTTCAGGGACTCCAGCCCATTTCGTTATTTGTATATATTGTTTATTTACACAATTATACTACCTCAAGAACCCTGGCGTCTCTCAAAGCGGCGATAGCCTTTGCCAGGGTAAGATGGAGATTGTAACAGGGACTCCTGTATATTTCGTCAAGTTTATATATTGTAGATTTGCATAATTATACTACCTCAACTATCCTGGCGTCTCTCTACATCCTCACGAAACCACATATTAATTTTCCAGCGTATACAGTTATTGAAACGTGTGTTACTGGACATTACTCATCTCCGGCTTTTATGGTGAGTACCTATGTGAGTAGAATAACTCGCGAAAAGGAATAACCAGAACATTTTGGTGGCAACTTCATCGTAGCTAAACTCAACAGCCCGTCTACAGGGAACTGAAAGTTGGATGCTACATAGAACTCCATACAAACCGGAGGAACCCTTTTGTTCTTTGTCCCGAAGATGGACGGAACTTTTCGCCCAGTTATTGACTTTCGGCGAGTGAATCAGGTCTCAGAAGATGCCAGGTATCCGTTACCAGTCCTAAAAGATCTGTTCATGTCGTTAGGTCGGGGTAATACAATTTTCAGTAGCTTGGACCTTTTGTCGGGATACTGGCAGGTACCCATGGCAGAATCCTCCAGAGAGGTTACGGCGATCAGTAGCCGGAAGGTCACTACGAATGGCTTCGGATGCCGTTTGGCTTGAAATCCGCGCCGCTTTCTTTTCAGAGAATGATAAAAGCAATTTTGCCGGTATGATAGGTAACCCAGTGTTTGCATACCTGGATGACATAATAATTGTTAGCAAAGACCATGAGTCCTACTTTAAAACCTTAGAGTCAATTTTGCAGCGACCGTTGTCAGCTGGTCTCAAAGCCAAGTTCACCAAGTGTGAATTTTTGAAAGCTAAGATTAGCTTCTTGGGCCATATTGTCGACCAGGAGGGACTCCACACCATGGACGACAAGGTATTGGCCGTCAAAAACTTTCCTCAACTCCAGTGTTGAGAATGTTAGATCTTTTCGGGACTAGCGGGCTTTTACCGCCCCTTTATAAAAAATTCGCCCGGATTGTATCTCCCCTAAACCAGCTTTTAAAGTAATCGTCCAGACCATTTCATCATTCCTGATTTATGTAGTTAAATATCAACAATATGTTGTCACTTTTTGCATCCAGGCAGCCGTTTTTTAATAATCCGCAATCAAAATCTGTAAATTCCCAGAGTTTCGAAAACGCTGCTGGCAACTGGCAGACGATGCGCCACGGCTCGGTGACATCACTGAAGGTGGTCTCCTCTCCCCGTGCTAATCCAGAAGCACGTAAACACAAGAGATAAATATAGTACTTGAAGAATTTAGGGTGTTCTGATATAATTTTTTTGCGATATGGTATACACATGCATCTTAATGGGTGCAGCAAGAAAGCTGTGCCTTTCCAGAGAAGTTTGCACACGTACCAGACCAATAGGCGAGAAATGTGAAAAAAAATGTTGGTGCGTCGGACGGACGTTGTTGCGTTGGGGTGAAGGTAGGGAAACGGGGGTGGGTGTTGGTGGTTGGGGAAGGGGGTGGGTGTTAGTGGTGGGAGAAGTGGGTGAGTGTCGGGGGTGGGGGAAGTAGGTGGGTGTTGGTGGTGGAGGACGGGGGTGGGTGTTCGGTGGTGGGGGAAGGGGATAGGAGTTAGTGGTTGAGGAAGGGTATGGGTGTTGGTGGTTGGGGAAGGGGGTGGATGTTGGTGTGGGGGAAGGGGATGGGAGTTAGTGGTGGGGAAAGGGGGTGGGTGTTGGTGGTGGGGAAGGGGGTGGGTGTTGGTGGTTGGGGAAGGGATGGGTGTTGGTGGTTGGGGAAGGGGATGGGTGTTGGTGGTTGGGGAAGGGGATGGGAGTTAGTGGTGGGGGAAGGGGGTGGGTGTTGGTGATGGGGAAGGGGGGTGTTGGTAGTGGGGGAAGAGTGGGTGGATGTTGGTGGTTGGGGAAGGGGGTGGGTGTTGGTGGTTGGGGAAGGGGATGGGTGTTGGTGGTTGGGGAAGTGGGTGGATGTTGGTGGTGGGGGAAGGGGATGGGTGTTGGTGATTGGGGAAGGGGGTGGGTGTTGGTGGTTGGGGAAGGGGATAGGTGTTGGTGGTTGGGGAAGGGGGTGGGAGTTAGTGGTGGGGAAGGGGGTGGGTGTTGGTGGTGGGGGAAGGGGATGGGTATTGGTGATTGGGAAAGGGGGTGGGTGTGGTGGTTGGGGAAGGGGGTGGTGTTGGTGGTTGGGGAAGGGGATGGGTGTTGGTGGTTGGGGAAGGGGATGGGAGTTAGTGGTGGAGGAAGGGGAATGGGTGTTGGTGGTAGGGGAAGGGGGTGGGTGTTGGTGGAGGGGGAAGGGGGGGATGTTGGTGTTGGGGGAAGGGGATGGATGTTGGAGATGGGGGAAGGGGATGGGTGTTGGAACTGGATATGTGGTAGGGGATGGGGGTGGGTGTTGGGGGATGTGGGTTGGGGAAGGGGATGGGTGTTGGAAGTGGGTATGTGGGTGGGAACAGGGATGAGTGTTGTGGGATGTGGGTGGGTGTTGGGGATGAAGTAGAGTGAATAATAACAGATTCTTGAAGGACTCCAGCATCTCCCTCTCTCTCTCTCTCTCTCTCTCGGTGAACACCTTCTGTGACGTCATCAATAATATTCGCGGGCCTGTTGGAGAGATGAAAAAAAAATTCCCGTGCTCTTTACAAAAGTCGTGTTTTTACGGATAAAAGGCGTGGAAATGAATAATTTTTTGTGGATTAGGTGTTTTGAATGAACATTCAACATATATATGCAAAATAAAGATGGGTCTGGACGATTACTTTAAGAAAAGATGTCTCATTTCACTGGGATGCTCCTCATGAGCAAAGTTTCGAAGAGTTTAAACATGCACTCGTGAAAGCTCCTGTCTTGATATTCCCAGATTGTTCAGCTCCATTTGAGGTATGTACAGTCTAAGACAAAACTCGGTGTCCTGGTTTTGTCCGGAATATGAAATGTAAACTCGTGAAACATTATTGAAAACCCTAACGCAGTTACATGCTCGTGGTTGGCAAGCCTGAATCCCTTAAGCTACTGTTCAGATAAGGGTTCAAAGCTTCACATCTGCCGCCGATGAGACAATGTCTAAAATAATCCAAGGGTGTTTTAAAGGTTCAATAGATTTATTGCGTTAAGGTTTCATATTATTCGATGTGGAATGCGAGGTATATTCGGCCCAGCAATGATCGCTAGGACATTTCATCTTTACACCTGAGCCAATGAATGAGCCAATGACATACATCACCACCGGCAGGAGTATGGAGAGAGCTAGTCACATGCATCCAACCACCAAGGAGATGAGAGGTGGTATGATCTCCCTTTATGAAAAAGGAGAAAATAGTTAATACATTGCACAAGTATTCGGTATCAATAAGAAAACAGTGACAAGGTGGAGAATGCGACATGAGGAGGAACGGACACCAGAGAACCGTCACCGTTCAGGTCGCCCTAGGGTCACAACAGAAATGCAAGACCAAGCAATAACAGCAACCATAGAAGCTCAACCATTACGCAGTGCCCATGCAGTTAGGAATGAGCTGCAGCTACCATGCAGCATACGAACAACTGCGCGTCGACTTCGGGCGTCTGGATTGTTTGCTCGAACCCCAGCTATCAAACCTCTCTTGACGGCAAGATGCAGGGAGATTCGGTTAGCATTTGCAAGAGAGTATGCTGATATGGGAATGGAATTCTGGCAGAATGTCATTTTTTGTGACGAAAAGGTGTTTTCCTCGAAGAGGTCTAGCACCACAATCAGTATGGGCGAAAAAGCTAACACAAGGTGAGCAAATCCAGTGTATGGTTATCGGAATTGGAATAATCAAGATTTTAACTTGTGTCCCTAAGACAATCACTTCATCAGTTTTTCTACATATGAAAAATGGTTGAATTATTGTCTCAAACTAGGCACGTAAACAATGCCTTTAACCTTCTACCCTCCCCCAATTACGCGCAAATAAACTAGCTTCTCATGTGGGTTTAAACATACACTCTAATATCCTCTACATTTATATTACAGATACGACGAAGGGAATATTGTTGCAAACAATAGGAGTGGTCGTATCGCGGGTGGAGTCTGGGGCTGGATGGCGTGGAGTGGCGTAGGTGAGCTGGTCGAGATATCTGGGCGTCTCACCTCTGCAGACTATGTTGACATCCTGGAAGATGTGTTCTTAGCCATCTGTGAAGGCATTATTCACGGGGGAAGATGAATTCATGTTTATCTGGCCCAAGATAACAGCCCAATTCACACTGGCCGGTTGTAAGGGACTGTTGGTGGCACATCCAGAAGTGACACTTCTTGACTGGTCTCCACGATCGCCGGACCTCAACCCGATTGAAACAGGTGTGGGGCCCATATGAGTAAAAAGTGGAAATGGATACAACGACGGGATCGGATGGAGTTACTCGGCGACGTAAAAGTGTTATGGGAGAACCTTTGAGCACAACCCAACGTTCCCAACAACTTGTCGAGTCAATGCCACGAAGGCTACGAAAGGTTATCGAAGTAGACGGGGGGCTCTACAAAATATTAATGCTGTCTTGTGATGTTTTTCTGTTATGGTATGTGGTGTGATTATCGTGGTAGTATGATAATTATGTTAGTATGGTGGTGGTGTGCATGTGGGTGGTAAGGGTATGGTAGTGGCGTGTCCATGGTTGTTATAAATATTACGTGTATAAGACTATAAGTGGGGATATGTGTCTCTTGTTGCAATAAAGGACCTTGTGTGACCACAATTAGTCGTGAGGATACGAACTAATATGACGTATGAGTTGTGGTGAGATCGAAGCAACTTATGGCAGTGCTACTAACCGTTCGTATGACATACGGCAGAGAGACCGAAAGGTTAGACCCTTTACCAGATGTCTTAACCAATATTTGCCCGGACGTACAAATGTGGTAGCGGACGCGCTATCGTGAAACATTCCGGTGGTAGGGGCGGTCACAGGGGAAAATCCCGTGCCGAATTTTTCACTCTATGATGAATTGGGTGTCGAACAACGCAAACATGAAATTTGGGGGAAGGTCATCTATGCCTTAGAGTCAGGCGATGAGACCTCCTTACCATCATTACCAGTGAATTACTCACGACTTTTCCTGTCAACTGACAATGTACTGTGCCGACATTGGCACATAAAAGGAATGAATGTGGAACCCAGTGGAACAATATGTTATTCCTGACGTTTTCGTTCCGACGGTACTCAAACTTGTGCACGATGTGCCCATGGCTGGACATTCGGGACGTAATCATACCCTAGCAGCCGCGAAGCGTGTGTATTTTTGGTTACGATGCGTGTGGGACATTGAAGAGTATGTGCCAGGTGCGTATCCTGTGCCCAAAACAAAGCGACGATTCAGGACCCGCTCCTATATTAGAATACCCACCACCTGAGCAACCATGGGACGTAGTTGCTATAGATTTCTACAGTTACCCAAGAGTCATCACTGCTCGCAACATCTTATGGTGTGTGTAGATCACTTTTCAAGGTTTGTAGTCCTTGCACGGTGAAGAATATAAAGGTTGTGACTGTAGCCATTAATTCTCATCTTTTCTGCCCATATTCCACACCAATAGTATTGCTCAGTGATAATGGCGCAGAGTTTCGTAATGCATTGCTTGAGATGTTTTGTACAATGTACAATATTAAGCAGACTTTCACGGTCGCATACCATCCAAGCTCTAATGGGCTGGCGGAGCGCGTTAACAGGAAGATCCTTGACGCGTTGAGACCTGTCGTAAACAGTTTGCACGACAATTGGGAAGATTGGTTACCCTACGTGTCGGCTTGCATTAATAGTTCAGTTTGCGAGTCCACGGGCAAGTCTCCTCACTACATACTTTATGGTGCGGATAAACGGATGCCATATGAGCTATTGGCCAAGCCAAATAAACCTGTGTATAACATAAATAGTTATCTGGATCAACATTTGTATGTCTTTACTAATATATACAAAAGGGTCAAGGAAAGGTTACAAGCTTCTTGTGCCGAGAATGATGGCACAACAACATAAGCGTGCGGTTCATATTACTATAAGAAATGGCAATATCGTAATGGTTGAGACTCTGAGTCGGAATTCCAAGTTTGCGCCGAAATTCTTTGGCCCGCGCATTGTTGTTGGTGAGAAGTATGGCAATAAGTTTCAGGTATTGGATCCAGTTCTTAATACTGTCCAGATAATTCATAATGACAGGTTAAAGAAGACCAAAGCCCGAAGGGAACCGACTTTTGCTAAATGTGCTTACCTACCTCCACGCACTTCCACTAACCCAATCACCACTAACGCCAAGCACGGCTATAATCTACGAACCAGAGTCTAACTCATTTTCTTTCACATCATGTTATGTATTGCATGTTATCTTTCATTAATTATATATCTTCGGAAGGATCGAGACTGACCTTCGTAATGCTAACTTGTTGCATTCTAACCATGTTACAGGCTCATTCCTTTGCATGCCCAAACCAAGCCCCCCCCGATGCCTTGTCAAATGCTTTCGGTAAGGGTGTCTCGGTTTCTTATTTGAGACAGCTATGGATGAACATGTCCGAGACTTGCGGGAGGACTATAATCGACTGGTTACTATTTTGGCGGCTAACCTAATGGTGTATTAACATTAACAGGAAAAGGTTGGAAATTCTTGATATTAATATCTGACACCTTTTGAATATTTTTGCCTTTAACTTATAACAGGTCAATCAGCTTAATAGAATGCTGAACTCTAACGCTGATTGTGCGTTTATATGCTCTCAACTGATTTTATTTTATTTGACCAAAACTTTTACTAGTTTTTGAATCCTCATTCAAAAGTGTTCGTTTCCAATAATGCGGCGCTTAGCGAAACATGGTAGATGCAGCTAGTGGGAGAGTATCCGCGAGTCTTTTTACTGAGGAGGATTTCTTACATACACTAAACATTGGTCAAGATGAATTCAATTTGCAAACCTTTGTTCAGACAGGATGCTATTCAGCACTACTATCCGGTCTTGTAAGCAACGCTTACCATGGATGTTATTGTAGTGCATGTCCCCTTTAAGTCATCAGAGATTTTTGAGACTTATCGGGTGGAACTTTTCAATTTTTCTGTTATTCAGACATTCATAACACTGGACTTACTATCATCTCTAGTTTTAGTGGCTGACGACTTGTCTCTATGCATCTGGCCGACTAGGGGATCTATTTACAGCTTCATATTTGCCTTCCTTCCTATTTCAGGTGGCATATGTGAATTTGACATTTTTAAAGGATAGTCCAGCTGACGCATTGAATCCGTTTCATGGGTATCATTATTTTTTATGAGCGAACACATTGTGACCGTCGTTTGCTTTACGGAATCTTCCAATCAACGGGTTTCTGGTCACTATGTTGTTTTTTGTTATGCTTCCTGAAGCTTTTACAAGAAACGTCCCACTCGATTGTTTCCGCTCAAATCTCTTCAGAGTTTAACATTCTCTAGAATATCTTTTGTTATAATACCTTCTCTGAGATAAGTCGCAGTATGTGCGGCTCTGGAGAACGCTCTCCTGATTACCTAAACCCCCAGTTAGGTAATCAGGAGATTTTTCTTATCCCAGTGTACTATAGCTATTTTGTTGTTGTATCAATCGAGCTATCACATTGGGTAAGTATCTTTTACGTGGAAAAGCTCAATCTTCACAGGTCTGACAGGTATTACACATTTTTGTAACATGGTTTTTATTTGGTACAGTTTTATGCCGCGTGGGTGCGCTGCGCGTGACCGAGCGATGTTAAGGCATATGTAGGGGTGTGATAGGTATGGCGTGGTACATTGTATTGCGGCCCCAGTGCATTACTGTAGGTCAGCAGTATAGAGGAACCGGCAGCTTTGGAAGAGGTCACTAGTTATTCCATCTCTTATAAATAGATTTAACATAATAGATAGCTAATTATCGTTATTTTTGGTAGAAACATACTTACTTGCTTATGTTTGTATGAGCAGTGATATTGTGAAGAAAACGGTAGTTGTCCTGCTGACAGGGGAGCGGCGGTTACCGCCGGCGACTAAGACAGGAGAGCGGCGATAGCCTTGCCAGGGAGGTAAGGAGATTGGTTAGGACTCCTGCCCATTCATTATTGTATATATTTAGTTTAACAATATACTACCTCAAGAAACCGGTCTCTCAGAGCGGCGTAGCCTGCAAGGTAGACGGATATTGTAACAGACATGTATATTCGTCAGTGTATATATTGTAGTTACATAATTTATACCTCAATACGGCGTCTCTCTAATCCTACGAAACCGAAGATTAACTTCCCGGTTACAGTGATGAAAGTGTGTCGGACATATCATCTCCGGCTTATGGGATCCTATTGTGAATTACTCCGAAGGAATACCGAACACTGCTCAGATACTATAGGCACAAATGTTTTTTTTTATAAATCTATATATATATATATATATATATATATATCTATATATTATATTATATATATATATATATATATAATTATATATATATATATTATATATATATATATAATATATATACTAGCCGCAAAGACTTTTATATACTTAATGACGATTACAGCGCAACTTTTGGCAGCTCCTGCGGAGGGCTATGGTGGGCTCGGCCACCACTGTGTTTGGTGGGCCGAACCAAACACAGACTCTCCAGATGCCCCTTCTAACTTTCTGAATCATGAGTAGAATGTATGTATAACGCCTACCCTCACCCCCCACCATTCATCACCATTACATCACCCCCACCATTCATCACCATACCCCACCCACACCATCACTCACCCATTACCATCACCCCCACAATCTACATCACCATCACCCCAACCCATCACCCACCCATTGACTCACCCATCAGCCCCAACCCATACCCATCACCCCACCATTCACTCACCCATACCCATCACCCTAGTCAGGTTCCTCAACTCGCAACCCATTTTTTTTCATTCTCGCTAAAGGCTGCGAAAAAAGAAAAAAAAGTGACGGATCACCATAAGTGGGTATAATGTGCCTGTCGAGCTGGTTCCAAAACTGTGCCATATGATGGGAATGTGCCACGGGGGGCGGCACCTGACGCGGACACACACCACACAAGACACATCGTAAAAAAAAATAAAAAAGAAAAAAAAAAAAAAGAAAAATGTAAGAAAGAAAAAAATACAAAAAAAAAAAAAAAAATAAAAAAAATAAAAAAAAAAAAAAATAAAAATAAAAAAAAATAAAAAAAGAAAAAATACAAAGATATATAGATAATAATATTGTTAGATGTATTTTATATATAGATTTTAGTAAATTCATTATACCCTAAAATAAGTTATATAGTAGAAAATGAGTTATTTAATATTATATATATATATAATATATATATATTAATATATATTTATATACATATTTAGATAATTTTAATATAACATTTTTTTTTAATTCCCCCGTTAATACCATCAACCCCAAATTTTAAAAAGGGCTTTATCCCAAAAATTTTTTAAAAAAAATTATTTTTTAAAATTTTTAATTTTAAATTTTTTTTTAATTATAATTTTTAATAAAAATAACGAAAAATTTTGGGGTGTGGTGGTGTTGGGGGGTTCCGCCCCCCCCCTNCAACACACAGACACAGACACACAGACACAGACCAGACACACACACACACAGACACAGACACCACGGACACAGACACACACATACACACACACACACACACACACACACACACACACACATACACACACAGTAGTAGTAGTAGTAGTTTATTGACAAAGCATAACACAATACACACAAAAATGTATACAAAAGAACATCTTATTTTGTTTTGTCCATAAAAAAAACAAAATAAAAAAATAACTTGAGAGCAGCATATGAAATTATATATAAACATGAAGAACTTCATATACAAAATTGCACAACTCGAAACAAAATGAGTTCTTTCATTGAATAATTCGCCAATATCAGAAAAGTTCAACATGGGTACCTTTCAGGGCCCACCGGGAAGCAATGGGCAGGTCTATCAATACGTTTTCTCTGTTTGCACCTGACTACCCATCACACTGACACACACTTTTCCTCTGGCGGTGTACGGCGCCCCCTCCCAACCTCTACTTTGAGGGGGGGAAAGACATGAACGCAGTCTTGTGAAAGATTCACTTTTTAATCCGATTCACTTTACTGTAATTCGGTGCCTGTCATAGACGGGTCATATCGTAATATATTTTCTTTAACTTTGTTGCGCCACAACACACACACACCCCACCACACACACACCACACCACACACACACACACACACACACACACAGAGCTGGGATATTAATACATTCTGTTTTAGAACTGTATTATAAATACATTGTTCTGTATCAAATACAGTTTTAAATCTTTAAAGTTCTAAATCATGTATTTAAATACTCATATATAAAATGTAAATACTTGTTTATGTTAATTTGGCCAAACCCGCCCAACTATCTGGCAACCCTGACGTTACAGTGAACCACTTTAAAGGAAATGTTCTTATTTTCAGGAAATTTGACCGAGAAGGAATTTCTAAGAAAAGCAAAAATCAAGGAATTCAAAGGGAAAATCCAGTTTTTACGGACATTTCTAGAGACATGTAGATTTAAATAGGATTTGTAGATGCCTTGTGTGTCAAATGTTTGTCTTATATTACGTTTATGTTTCATCTACTCATTAATTGTTATTTATTTACTCATTATGCAATTTATAAATGATTTGTATACTTCCACTGGATTTTCCATCTAAGACAAAGTGGTCTAAATTTGGATAAACATCTGGTAAAGGGCTAACCTTTCGGTGCTGTTGCCTATGTCATACGAACAGTTGTAGCACTGTCATAAGGCTCGATCTCCCAAACTCATACGTCATATTAAGTTCGTATCCTAAGAGTAATTGTTTTAGATTCTTACCAGGAGTGTTTAAAAGTAAAATTTGCTGGGTAATTATAAGCAGGTTGATCCTGGTTCGGTGAGCCATTTCTCAGGGTTTCGGCTGAGGCCTCACGAACACTTGCAATTTGCTATATTGTAAACTCCCTCAGGTTTTTGAGGCTCGTTTCGCTCCAGCCCCCCCCCCCCCCCCCTTTTTATAACAATCCTGGATTCACCCCCGTATTCCCCTTTCTTTTTAAGGACCTATATACGCACTGCTTCAGAGTCCTTCTTCCTTATTCATTTATTATCCAAATATACTTTTAAATTTAAAGCATTTTTCTAGATTTTTTTTTCATCCCGTATTTGAGGGTTTCAGCTTGTGTGCGGACGTTGTCGTTGGGTTCGCGCCTCTGAAAGGTTCAGAACCCTAAAATAAACCTTATTTGGCTCTAGCCCACTCCTAACTTTTAGCGCATTTTCTGACGTTCACCGCCTGTTCATTCCAGCCCGGGAAACCGGTCAGGGTGGCTGAGGTCGCGAAAATATCGAACTGGCCCGCCCATTCGTCGTTCCATTGCTGGGGACGAGTGGGCGGTACTGAACTAACCTGTGGAGGCGCAGGCGTCCATCTGTCAATATCCTTTTTGTCTCCCTTTTTAACCTGTGCTGAAGACTTACACTACCGCCTGTGATACTTTAGTCTTATGGTCGGCCATCCTGTTTTTCATGTCTTTCACATACGAAAACTCCTGTCCGCTTTCCCCCTGATGTATGCGCCATGTCGCCAGTTCTCCCACACTGGCCCAGGTGGTCCTGGTATGTGGGTCGACCGTTCTGGACTGGCTGAACCTTTTCTAGAACAGCCTCGCAAAAACAGTGACGCCGGGACTAGCCCGTCCAGACCGGCCAGAGCGGTCGCGAAAATCCTATATGTGGTTCAGTTTTGGTCTCCGTGTTACGGGATAGATATGCCTTTGTTAGAATCAGGGCAGAGAATGATGACCAAAATGATACAGGGGATGCGTAACTATAGTTATGAGAAGAGATTGAAGCTATAAAATTTACACTCACCCGAGAGGCTAGAGTAAGGGCCAATCTGATTAAAAGTTTTTAAGTGGTTAAAGGGATAAAATAAAGGAGATGTAGGAAAATTTCTTACGGCTAGAAAGCGGGTTTAGAACAAGAATAACGGTTTCAAACGGTAAAACGTGGATAAAAAAAAGAAATAGGGAAAACTGGTTCACAAATAGGGTGGTACATGTTTGGAAAGGGACTCAGTAGACAGAGTTAGTGCGGAGTCAATAGGGAGCTTTAAAAAAAGGTTCGACAATTTCAGGGATGGGGATGGAAGGTGGCTGTAGTAGTTTTAAGTAACAGGAGCTACCACGTGTAGGTCTCGCGGCCTCTTGTAACTTCCTTTTTTTTTCGGTGGCGTTCTCTGGTATACCTCAGTCTCTTTTCGAACCACTTATTGATACTCATACATTAGATTAACTTTTTAAAGCAATGACTGAAGCACACATATGGATACACATCACTAGGGATGTCTAAATCATAGGAACGTATTGGAGAAATGAGTTCACAAGTCAAGCAGTCCTTTATTGCAACAAGAGGGCACATATCCCCACTTAGTCTTAAAACACGTAATATTTATTAAACCATGGCACGCCACTACCACACCCTTACCACCCACATGACACCACCACCATACTAACATAATTATCATACTACCACGATAAACACACCACATACCAAAACAGACAAAACATCTACAAGACAGCATTAATATTTTGTAGAGCCCCCGTCTACTTCGATAACCTTTCGTAGCCTTTGGGCATTGACTCGCAAGTTGTTGGGGAAAACCAGGAGTTGTGCTCGAAGGTTCTCCCATAACACTTTTACGTTTCCGAGTAACTCCATCCGATCCCGTCCCGTTTTTATCCATTCCACTGTTTACTCTATGGGCCCACACGTTTTTCAATCGGGTTAAGGTCCGGCGATCGTGGAGGCCAGTCAAGAAGTGTCACTTCTGGATGTGCCCCCGACCAGTCCCTTACAACCCGGCCAGTGTGAATTGGGCTGTTATCTTGGGCCAGATAAACATGAAATGCAATCTTCCTCCGTGAATAATGCCTTTACAGATGGCAAGAACACATCTTCCAGATGTCAACATAGTCTGCAGAGGTGAGACGCCCAATATCTCGACCAGCTCACCTACGGGCCCCTCCAAAGCCATCCAGCCCCAGACTCCACCCGCGATACGACCACTCCTTATTTTGCAACAATATTCCCTTCGTCGTATCTGTATATAAGTACAGAGGATATTAGAGTGTATGTTATAACCCACATCAGAAGCTAGTTTATTTGCGCGTAATTGGGGGAGGGGGGAAGGTAAAAGGCATCGTTACGTGCCTATTTGAGACAATAATTCAACCTTTTTCATTGTAGAAAAAACTGATGAAGTGATTGTCTTAGGGACACAAAGTTAAAATCTTGATTATTACAATTCCGATAACCATACACTGGATTTGCTCACCTTGTGTTAACTTTTCGCCATACTGATTGTGGTGCTAGACTCTCCGAGAAAACACCTTTTCGTCACAAAAATGACATTCTGCCAGAATTCCATTCCCATATCAGCATCTCTCTTTCAAATGCTAAACCGAATCTCCTGCATCTTGCCGTCAAGAGAGGTTTGATAGCTGGGGGTTCGAGCAAACAATCCAGACGCCCGAAGTCGACGCGCAGTTGTTTTTGTATGCTGCATGGTAGCTGCAGCTCATTCCCTAACTGCAAAGGCACTGCGTAAATGTGGAGCTTCCATTTGGTTTGCTGTTATTGCTTGGTCTTGCATTTCTGTTGTGACCCTAGGCGACCTGAACGGTGACGGGTCCTCTGTTTTGTCCGTTCCTCCCCCTTCGCTTTATCCACCTTGTCACTGTTGTCTTATTGATACCGAATACTTTGTGCAATGTATTCACTATTTTCTCCTCCTTCATACAAAGGGAGATCTACCACCTCTCTCTCCTTGTGGTTGGTGCATGTGACTAGCTCTCTCCAAAACTCCTGCCGGTGGTGATGTATTGGCCTTCAATGGCTCAGGTGTGAAAGATGAAATTTTCCTAGCGATCATTGCTGGGCCGAATATACTTCGCATTCCACATTGAATAATATGAAAACCTCAACGCAGTAAATCTATTGAACCTTTGAAATACCCTTGGATTGTTTTAGACATTGTCTCATCGGCGGCAGATAGGAAGCTTGGAACCCTTATCTGAACAGTAGCTTCAAGGGATTCAGGCTTGCCAACCACGAGCATGTAGCTGCGTTAGGGTTTTCATAATGTTTCACGCGTTACATTTCATATTCGGACAAAACCGTGACACGACTTTTGTCTTAGACTGTACATTGTAAGTTCTAAGTTCTTTTGTTTTTATTTTGTTCTATAAAGAGAAATATACAATAGGAAAGTATCCTTTATCATTTATCAAGCATGTTATATTGTTAATCATGAATTACTGAATACATGTTAAGATTTGTGTGTATTTAAAATGTATTTACAAATGTATTTAAAAACAATTTATGTATTTAATATTTAGTATTTAAATACATTTGTAAAATGTATTTAGTATTTGGTATTTAGATACATTTCTCCCATGTATTTAGTATTTAGTATTTAAATACATTAAATGTATTTAGTGCCCAGCTCTGCCACACACAACACACACACACACACACACACACACACACAAACACACCACACACACGGACACACACACACAGAGACACACAAAACACACAAAACACACACACACACACACACACACACACCACACACACCACAACACACACCCCCACACAGGACACACACACACAGACACACACCCACACACACACACACACACACACACACAACACACACACAAACACACAAAACCACACAAACCAACCACACCAACACACACCACACACAAACACACACCACACACACACACACACAAAACAACAACACACAAACACACAACAAAACACACACACCCCACAGACACACCACACAACACAACCACACACACACACACACACAACAACACAAACCACACACAAACCCACACACACACAAAACACACCCAAAACAAACAAACACACCACCACAACACACCACACACACAAACAAAACCCCCAAAAAGGCACACCAACAACACACACAACACACAGACAACACACACACCAACACCACACAAAAGACACACACACACAACACACAAAACCACACAGACAACACAACACAAAACACCCACACACACAACCACACACAACACACACAACATACCACACGCACATCACAGCTTTGAACACACAACAAGCACACCCACACACACAGCATACACACCACACACAGCACAACACATCAATCGACAACACAAACACAGACACACTGTTAGACACACACTACAGCACAGTCATTCACTTCATAGAACACACACATCACTACACCACAGGAACACATCACACACCACTATCACACAGATCATGTAATCACACACACCATACACGAAGATTTGTGACTACACACACTATACAACAGAGACACACACAACACACACAACACTACTAGATACACATTAACTACACACACAGTGAACACACTTATTAGCTATTTCACTACACAACATTTCACCAGTATATACTACGATTCAGTACTTTACAAACACACACAACTAGTGCCACAGCCGCACACACAACACACACACACACACAAACACACACACACACAGACACACACACACACACACACACCAGAGACACACACACACACACACACACACACACACAGAGACACCACACACACACACACACACAACACAGAGACACACACACACACACACACAGAACACACACACTCTTTCTTTCTATCTGTCTCTTGCCACTTATGAGAGAAAGAAAAAAGAGAATTTCTTTTTTTTTACAACAATATGACAATGAAAACGGTATATGGTTTGGTAGCAGTCCCACCACTCACCTCCACTAAACCACTACACAACAACACACACCACCACCACCACTACCACACGACCACCACCACACCACACCTCACACCACCACCACTACACCACCCACACCACCACTACCACCAACCACCACCACACCACCACCACTACCACCACCACCACCACCTCCAACACACCACCACCTCCAACACCACCACCACCACCACACTACCCCACCCCCCCACCACCCCCACCCCCACCCCACCACCACCACCATATCACCACCACCACCAACACCACACCACCCCCCCCACCCACACCACCCACCCCAACCACCACCACCACTCCAACACCCCCACCACTACCACCACTACCCCCCCCCCCCACCACCCCCACCCCACCACCACCACCACCACCACCCCCAACCCCCACCACCCACCACCACCACCACCACCTACCTCCACCACCACCACCTCCACCACCACCACCATTACCACGACCCATGTAAGCTCAGGACAATAAAACAAAAGGAAAGATAAAATGGTTGGCAGTAGATTTGTCAAGGAAGGAATAAACGGCGTAATACACAACCTAGCTTTTAATTCTTTTTGTCTCTTTCTGCTCCTCTTCCTCCTCTCCCTTAAGAAAAAAACGAAATGAAACTAAACTAAGAAAAAAAAAAAATGAAACTAAATTAAGAAAAAAGTAAAAAACTGAAATGAAACTAACTAAGAAAATAATAAAAACCAGAAATGAAACTTAACTAAGAAAAAAGTAAAAAACTGAAATGAAACTTAACTAAGAAAAAAGTAAAAACCAGAAATGAAACTTAACTAAGAAAAAATAAAAAAACTGAAATGAAACTTAACTAAGAAAAAAAAAAAAAAAAAAAAAAATAAAAACTAAGAAAAAAATAAAAAACTGAAATGAAACTAAACTAAGAAAAAAATTAAAAAAATTAAATGAAACTAAACTAAGAAAAAAAAAATAAAAAAATAATGAAACTATACTAAGAAAAAAAAAACTGAAATGAAACTAAACTAAGAAAAAAGTAAAAACTTGAAATGAAACTAAACTAAGAAGAGAAAAAACTGAAATGAAACTAAACTAAGAGGAGAAAAACTGAAATGAAACTTAACTAAGAAGAGAAAAACTGAAATGACAAACTAAGAAAAAAGTAAAAAAAAGAAATGAAACTAATCGAAGAAAAAAGTAAAAAACTGAAATGAAACTAAACTAAGAAAAAAGTAAAAAACAAATGAAACTAAATTAAGAAAAAAATTAAACAGAAATGAAACTAAACTAAGAAAAAAAAAAAAAAAAAATGTAACTAAACTAAGAAAAAAGTAAAAAACTGAAATGAAACAAAAAAAGTAAAAAACTGAAATGAAACTAAAAAAGTAAAAAAACTGAAATGAAACTAAAAAAGTAAAAAACTGAAATGAAACTAAAAAAGAAAAAAACGAAACTAAGATAAAAGTAAAAAAACTGAAATGAAACTAAAAAAAAACTGAAGGAAAGAAACTAAGTAAAAAACAGAAATGAAACTAAACTAAGAAAAAGAAAAAAACAGAAATAAAACAAATACTAATAAAAAAAAAGTAAAACTGAAATGAAAATAAACTAAGAAAAAAAAAAAAATCTGAAATGAATCAAAACCAAAAATTATTAAGAAAAAATTAAATAACAAAGAATTTCCTACATTTTGTCGAGAATCAAAGAAAAATGATGTGTTTGAACAGAAAAATATCCATGAAAAAATAAAAGAAACGAACCAGACTAAAAGGCGTAATGAAGGAAAATAATTTAGATATTCAAAAGCTGATCCCAATACGTGTCTCTATATTCATTAATTTATTCACTTAATCACTTTCGGACTTTCAAAACTTCAATTAGTTAACTTTTCTCCTTGTTTCACCTTTCATGCTTCCTCTCTCTCTCTCTCTCTCTCTCTCTCTCTCTCTCTCTCTCTCTCTCTCTCTCTCTCTCTCTCTCTCTCTCTCTCTTAACACCCCAGAATTTCCCGCTGACTTTCTCTCTCTCTCTCTCTCCCCCTTTTCCCTCTCTCTTCTCCTCTCTCCTCTCTCTCTTCTCTCTCTCTCCTCTCTCTCTCTTCTCTCTCTCTCTCTCCCCTCCTCTCTCCTCTTTCTTCTTTCTTCTCTCTCTCTCTCTCTCCTCTCTCGTTTTTTTTTCTTTCTCCTCTGATCTTTCTCTCTCTCTCTCTCCTCTCTCTCTCTTTTTTTTTTCTTCTCTCTCTCTCTCTCTCTCTCTCTCTCTCTCTCCTATCTCCCTGCCTCCTCTGCCCGTTATTGTAGCAAGAAATTATGTATGTAGACATTTTTGGTCTGAGATTTCTTTGTGTGCGGAAATGCATGAGTGCGTGTGTGTGTGTGAGAGAGAGAGAGAGAGAGAGAGAGAGAGAGAGAGAGAGAGAGAGAGAGAGAGAGAGAGAGAGAGAGAGAGAGAGAGAGAGAGAGAGAGAGAGAGAGAGAGAGAGAGAACCCAGCTGCTCAATAGAACACGTAATCAGACATCCGATTAATGACATAAAACTCGGTAATTACACAACTAATACACATAATACTACTGCACAATAGCTTACCAATTACATACAATCTAACACTCATTAAATCATTCATTCATTCACCAAAGTAGCTCATCACCATACCTCACCATTCATCATCATCATCATCACCGTTATCACCATTATATATTGTGTTTTTAAAAGCTTCATTGTAGTGCTTGTGCGGCAATGTATAGCTACAGGTTGCTACTTGTAAATTAACAATAAACTACACAGGAATTCATTCGCTTTTCAACACGATTTAAATGTTCCATAGATTTCAAAGCCTTACCCCCCCCCCCCCTGTACCTTCCCTCCCACCCACCCCTCCCTCCCCCTCCTATTCATCTCCTCCCCGTGTGTGTGTGTGTGTATGTGTGTGTGTGTGTGTGTGTGTGTGTGTGTGTGTGTGTGTGTGTGTGTGTGTGTGTGTCTGTGTCGTCCATGGTTTGCAATCTGTATTAATGTGGACGAGGAAATGAATGCGCTGCTATAAATGTTTAATATGTGTTAATGTTGCACAAACCCAAATGATTCTGCATAGTTTGGTGGCAGCGGTGTTGATATTGGTGCCAGGTGGTGGTGGTGGTGGTGGTTATATTGGTGGCAGGTGCAGAGCGGGGGTGGTGGTGGTGGTAATATTGGTGGCAGAGTTGGGATGGTCGTGGTGGTGGTTATTTTGGTGGCAGGTGCAGAACAGGGGTGGGGGTGGTGGTAATATTGGTGGCAGAAGTGGGAT